>NC_069435.1:41717358-41749558 GCF_026875155.1 Cherax quadricarinatus | reverse complement strand
TGTCCACGTAGCATCACGTGATCGAGGGGGGTGTCCTCACCTCTCGTGAAGTATTCAGTCTGCTGTAGACTCGCTTGCTGGTTGGACAGATTGTCTGTCTCATTATTCTTGTTAGTTCTGTAGAACTTTGTTCACTGAACATTGTATAGACTTAGTGATTTTCGACATTGTACTGAGGTTGTGTGTCACATTGACACTCTGAACATCTCAGGTCCCGAGCTATAGCTTCTGACCTAATTTTGTACTGGTTCCTGTGTATTGTCACAGTCACAGTTTTTCCTATGCTGAACATAGATTCAGTATTATGGGAGTTTTGTAACTTTTGTGGAGGATCTGCTGATGGTCCCTACTTAGTGTCGTTATATTATTTCCCAGTTCCAGATTCTGTGTCGCAGTCGCTTGATATTGCATTGCTATTGGGCTTAGCATTCTTTGTTGTTCAAGCAGACTGTTCGGGTTGCCAGTCGGTCAAGAAGTTAGTTTATTTGAGAACTTTGTCAGTCACTTGTTTAAGTCTTATTCGAGTCTTGAGACATAGCTAACTACTTAAGAGCACTTACACGCATACACACTTACTTGTACATATTTGTAATATCTTATTAAATGTTAATGTACCTGACGGTACTTAAGAATTATAAATGTGATATGTGCTTTCAGCACAATAATATTGAACTCGAGAGATTGATTTTATTTTGATTGCTGTAATTAATTTAATTTGATAATATACCTCTAGACAACTTACTACTTAATAAATTTATTAAATTTTAATTTCTCTAGTTAGTAGCCTACCAGTTATAATCCTAAAGCACTATTGAACCATACTGAATTTTAATGGATAATTGGACAAGGATACTGACTACTTGTTACGAAAACCCAGTAACAGGCTGGATGCTAGAAGGGCAGTCCTTACTAGTATTCACTGGAGATCTCTAAGCTTTTAGAATCGCGTTTTTTGTAACACACTCATAATGTATGCCCTGTACACTCATAATATATGCCCTGTACACTCATAATTTATGCCTTGGACACTCATAATGAATGCTCTGGACACTCATAATGTATGCCCTGGACACTCATAATGCATGCCCTGGGCATTCATAACATATGCCCCGTACACTCATAAAGTATGCCCTGTACACTCATAATGTATGCCCTGGACACTCATAATGTATTCTCTGGACACTCATGTAAGCCCTGGACACTCATAATGTATTCTCTGGACACGCATGTATGCCCTGGACACTCATAATGCATGCCCTGGGCATTCGTAACGTATGCCCTGTACACTCATAATATATTCCCTGGACACTCATAATGTATGCTCTGAACACTCATAATGTATGCACTGGACACTCATAATGTATTCCCTGTATACTCATAATGTATGCCCTGAACACTCACAATGTATGCCCTGGACACTCATAATATACGCCCTGGGCACTCATAACGTATGCCCTGCACACTCATAATGTATGCCCTAGACACTCATAATGTATGCCCTGGACACTCATAATGTATGCCCTGTATACTCATAATGTATGCCCTGGACACTCATAATGTATGCCCTGGACACTAAAAATATATGCCCAGAGCATTCATAACGTATGCTCTGGACACTCATAATATATGCCTGGACACTCATAATGTATGCCCTGGGAACTCATAACGTATACACCGGACACTCATAATGTATGCCCTGGACACTTATAATGTTTGCCCTGTATACTCATAATGTATGCTCTGAACACTCAAAATATATGCCCTGAGCATTCATAACGTATGCCCTGGATACGCATAATGTATGCCCTGGGCACTCATAATGCATGCCCTGGACACTCATAACGTATGCCTTGGACACTCATAATATATGCCCTGGCCACACATAACGTATGCCCTAACGAGTCTCATCATGAGACTTCGTTATTACATCACCATCGTGGAATGTCTGACGATTTCCTCATCGCCCAAGTAATAGTAATTCCAGTTCTACTGGAAGGAAACCTTGGCAGCTGCCGTACTTACTGAACCCAGGGTGGAATGTTTGACGATATCCTTATCAATTTACGGAAGTCTCCCAGCTGACGCTGATATACTGCATTACCACATGTACGAAGCACGTCCTGTGTAACGAAATTCGACAGGGTAACATAGTAAGTTTTTTCCCTAGCACATAACTGCTCTTCTTAAAATGTTATTATCACGGGAGCAGCTCATAGCTGCTCTTCCCACAGGTTAGGTGAGGGTCATCAGGAACATAAGAACATAAGAACATGAGATTAAGACACATGTGCAACATCTGGGTATCTTTATTGTAGACGTTTCGCCATCCAGTGGCTTTATCAATACAAATTCTAGGACATAACTTGAATTTGTATTGATAAAGCCACTGGATGGCGAAACGTCTACAATAAAGATACCCAGATGTTGCACATGTGTCTTAATCTCATCTTGTCGGTATTATGTACCATTCGTACACAACATAAGAACATAAGAAAGAAGGAACACTGCAACAGGCCTACTGACCCATGCGGAGCAGGTCCATGTACCTCCCCCGGATAAGACCAATGACCCCCCCCCCCGGATTAGCCCAATTACCCACCCAGTCTGGTCACCTAAACTCAAGGATGGAGCACTGCACCAGACCCAGCAGCACAAGCTAGTCAGGTCCAACTCACACCCACTCACACCCACTCATGTATTTATCTAACCTATTTTTAAAACTACACAACGATTTAGCCTGAATAACTGTACTCGGGAGTTTGTTCCACTCATCCACAACTCTATTACCAAACCAGTGCTTTCCTATATCCTTCCTGAATCTGAATTTTTCCAACTTGAACCATTGCTGCGAGTCCTGTCTTGGCTGGAAATTTTCAGCACGCTATTTACATCCCCTTTATTTATTTCTGTTTTCCATTTATACACCTCGATCATATCCCCCCTAATTCTACGCCTTTCGAGAGAGTGCAGATTCAGGGCCCTCAGTCTATCCTCATAGGGAAGATTTCTGATACATGGGATCATTTTTGTCATCCTCCTTTGTACGTTTTCCAGAGCATTTACATCCATTCTGTAATACGGTGACCAGAACTGAGCAGCATAGTCTAAATGAGGCCTAACCAAGGATATATAGAGTTGAAGAACAACCTGAGGACTTCTATTATTTATACTTCTAGATATGAAGCCAAGAATTCTGTTAGCTTTATTGCAACATTTAATGCACTGTTGTCTTGGTTTTAGATTACTGCAACCAGAACTCCTAAATTCCTTTTCGCAATCATAGTATTAAATCACTTATTTAGTTTTATGTGCATGGTTATTTACCTGTCCAACATTTAGAACTTGCATTTGTCAATATTAAACTGCATCTGCCACTTCTCCCCACCTTTGCATAGTCTATTCAATCATCCTGAGTGCTCTAGTGTCCTCATTAAAATGAAATTTGACCCGGCCTATTTTGGTGTCATCAGAAAATTTGCTTATGTCCGCATTTATTCCCTCATCTATGTCGTTTATGTAAATTGTGAAAAAACAACGGGCCCAACATTGACCCTGAGGAACACCGTTGTGACGTGCCCCCATTCTGAACCCCCATTTATGTAAACTCTCTGCTGTCTCTTTGTCAGCCATGCCTCTACCAGGAAAAAGTTTCTCCTCCTAAACCGTGTGCCCTTTAAATTTCCTCAATAGCCTCTGATGTGGAAAATCTATCGAAAGCCTTACTGAAATCCACATACACAAAATCATATTCATTACCATGACTACCTCCTCAACACCTTAGTGAAAAAAGTTAGTAAATTCGTAAGATAGGAACGCCCTTTGTAAAACCGTGTTTAGATTCATTAATCAATCTGTGCCCGTCAAGATGGTACGAATTGCTTCGGCAATTATTGATTCTATAAAATTTTCCCATATGGGGAAAAGGCTTATTGGTCTTTTTCGAAGCCAAGCCCTGCCCTGCCTTTTAAATGGGAAAATTACATTTCCATTTTCCACAATAGGACTATCCTTTTTTGTATGATTTTTAAAAAATTTTACCAAAAGGGATGCTAAGTTCCTCTTTACATTCTTCTAACACCTTGCAAACATTCTCGGGCCCGGGGGATTTGTTGGGTTTTTTTTTTCCTATTTGTCTGGGGCCAGTCACTATTACCGCAAGAATATTTTTATCCCTGTTCTAGAAATTTATTTTTCGGAATTCGCTATTTTTTCGGGGTGAAAAAACTGAAGGAAGTAGGGTATTTAGAACTTCAAAAAAAAAACCTTACCCGTCATGATCGACCCGAGTTACCTTAATGGCCAATCTTGCCCCTCCTTACCTCATAATTTTTTTCTTTTCTTACTTTCTTTATTTCTCTTTTTAATTGAATATTGATCCTTAACTCCCCACCCCCCTCTTTTGATACGCCTATTATCCTCTCTTTTGCCCAAATGAGATGTTTTAATCTATTGTTATCCTTTGGATCATTTTTGTTAATCTTTTTTCCCTACTGGAACAAAAGTTGTCTGGCAGCTAGAACTAGCCTGAAAAACCAAAATTTTGGCCCCAAAGATCACCTCCCTCCCCATAGTCAGGACATCCAATTTACCCCCCCAGTAAATTTCTCACCCCATGAATGGGTCAAGCAAAAATCGGGGACAAGATTTAATTGCAGTTATCGGGTTTTTCCTGATAATGAAATAACTGATTTTTTGGGTCACTTTCCCCCAAGCTCATCATTAACCAAAAATTTTTAATAGTGATCTTTTTGGGAAAAACCCAAAAAGCAGGACAAGGTTTTCCTGACAGGGGGTCAGTAAGGGGTCCCCCCGTTGGACTTTTGGCCATTTGCCGAGGTTCCATGGCTTACCTCTCCCCCCCCCTGTTACTCTAACAGTACATCACATTACTGCTTGTTGGGAAATAATTTGGGCCCCGGGGGTTAAACCCCTGTCTAGGAATATAAAAACCGAGAAAAAAAAGCACCGTAATCCAATCTTTGTTCTCCACAAAACTCAAAAGGTTGATAACCCGGAAGGGCAGATAAACTCACTTTTATAAAAAAAAAAACTAATTACAGTAACAACACTTAAAAACCCGCCATAACACATTCAAAATTATTACCAAAAAGCTATACATTCCCAACGGGGTCTCCCCGAGCCCATCCGTCGCCACCTTAGCCTTAGGCAAAAAAAAAAATTTATTTCCCGTATCGCCAAATATAAAACAGCCCCTAAAATACCCGGCCCATAAGTACCATAAAATTTCAAAAAAATCACCAAAAAAATCAGGGGCTTAAAAAACATTTTAAAAAGCAAATTTTTCATGGCTCCATTTACCACGACTGTTTATCACGCCTTTCACACTTCTCTCACCCGTTCATTCACTCCTTTCGACCTATCCCCCTCCCCCCTAATTATGGCCTTTACTCGACACTTAAAAAATTAAAAAACAATGCAGTGTCCCGCATGATCTCCTCTTCCCAATGTAACTAAAACAGCAGCAGAAAAATTACGTTCTTTCCCCCAAAGTAACATCACAGCAACAGCACGTTAGTCTCTTCCCCAATGTAACTATCACAGCAAAAACACATTACTGCTCTTCCCACAATGTAACTATACAGAAACAGCACGTTGGCTCTTTCCCAAATGTAACATCACAGAAACAGCAATTACGCTCTTTCCCACAATGTAACAAAACAGCACACACATTACTGTTCCCCCACAATGTAACTTCACAGCAACAGCACTTTTAGTGCTTCCCCACAATGAAACTATCACAGAAACAACTTATGTTCTTCCCACAATGTACTATCCAGCAACAGCACTTTACTGCTCTTCCCAAATGTAACTATCAGCAGCAACATTACGTTCTTCCAAAATGAAACTATCACAGAAACACACATTACTTTTTCCCACAAGTAACTACACAGACAGCCTTATCCCTTTTTCCAAAGAACTATCACAGCAACACACAAAAAATTTTCCCCCAAATAAAAAAACCCTTATCCCCCCACAATGTAACTATCACACCAGCACTTATGTTCTTCCCCACAATGTAACATCACAGCAACAAAAATTTACTGTCTTCCCACAATGAACAACACAGCAGCAGCACATTCGTCTTCCCCAAAAAGAACTACACGAAAACAGCACATTACTGCTCCCCCCACAAGTAACTTCACGCACAGCCTTTGTTCTTCCCCAAGTAACTACACACACAGCACTTTATGTTCTTCCCACAATGAAACATCAACACAGCACTTACTGTTCTTCCCAAATGAACTATCCAGCGCGCACATTCTGTTTTTCCCAAATGTAACTACACAGCACAGCACATTAGCTCTTCCCACAATGTAATATCAACGAAAGGGGGGTTTCCACATTATTACCTTTGAAAAAGGAATTAACCGGGATTAAAAATTTTTAACAAAGGGATTCAACCGGGACTAATTTTAAGGAATTTTTTTAAACCCTTTAAATCTGTTTTAAAAACCGGGTAGGGAACCCTTTTTCCACCCCTGTTTTAAATCCCGTTTTGAACCTTTCCAAAAGATATTCAAACCTGGTACTGATCTTTTTAAATCCTGGTATTCAACCGGTATTTATTATAGGTTTTCTTTTCGTGTCTTCTTGTGTAAAAACGAAAAAATTAATTTAAAAGTCGAGGCATTTTTTTCTCTTTTCCCAGAAAAATTTCTAGAATTAATAAACCCCAAACTTTCATCTAACTTTTTTTTTTACTAAATACCGGAAGACATTTGGATTTATCATTGAATTCTTTCCCAAATTTCTTTTTCTTGCTTTTAACTTAAAAATTTTGTTTTAATTTTGGTTTATTACGTTTTTTTGGGGCATGAGGGGACGTTTCCCTATGATACTACTATAAATTACTTTTTTCTCTCTTAAAAAACTGTTTCCGTCTCTTTTCATCCCTTTCGGATCATTTTAGTCGGGCTATTCCTTGTTTTATGTGTTCCTCGGGCCCATGGTTTCCCTTGCTGGAGTGTTCTCTGGCGGATGGTTCCTCTGGGTGGGTGTTTCCTCTGTGGGTGTGTTTTCCGGCTGGATGTGTTCCCGGGTGGATTGTTCCTTGGGTGGATGGTCCCTGGCTGGATGTGTTCCTCTGGGTGGATGTGTTCCCTTTGGGGATTGGGCCTCTGGCGGATGTTTTCCTCTGGCTGGATGGGTTCCCCTGGTGGGGGTTTTTTCCTTGGCTGGATTTTCCTCTGCTGGGTGTGTTTCCTCTGGTGGGTGTTCCTCTGGGTGGGGGTGTTCCTCTGGCTGGATTGTTTCCCCTGCGGGTGTGTTCCCCCTGGCTGGATGGTTTCCCTGGTGGATGTTCCTCTGGCTGGATGTGTTCCCCGGCTGGGTGTTTCCCCCTTGGGGGGTGTTTTCCTTGGGCGATATGGCCTGGTGATGTGTTTTTTTGGGCGATGTTTCCTACTGATGTTCCTTGGCTGATTTTTTCCTTGGTTATTGTCCTTGGGGTGTGTGTCCCTTTGGTGATGTGTCCTTGGGGGTGAGTGTTCCTTGTGATGTTCCTTGGTTGATTGTTTCCCTTTGGGTGTGTGTCCTTGGGTATGTGTTCCTTTGGGAGTTCCTTGGTGATTGTCTTTGGCTTGTGTTCCTTGGGGTTGTGTCCCTTGGCGATGGTCCCTTGGGTGATGGTCCTTGGCTGAGTTCCCTTGGCTGATGGTCCTTGGCTGTGTGTTCCTTGGTGATGTGTTCCCTGGGGTATGTGTTCTTGGCTGATGTGCCCTGGGGATTTTTTCCTTGGGCCATGTGTTCCTGGCTGTGTTTCCCGGCTGATGTTTTCCTTGGTGGATGTTTTCCTTGGGTGATGGTCCTGGGTGTGTTCCTTGATGATGTGTCCCTGGGGTGATGGTTTTTTGGTGATGTGCCTTGGGTGATGTTTCCCGGGGGGATGTTTCCTTGGTGGAGTGTCCTTGGGCTGATGTTCCTTGGTGATTTTTGCTTTGTATCTTTCATTTTCCTCCCCCACCCTACAAATGTTCCCTAACCCTTTTCGCGAAAGAAAATCTGGGGCCCCCCTTATATTGTCCCTGTTTAAAGTTTTGCAAATTCCTCCAGGTTTTTTCCGGACAATTTCCCCTTTTCCCAGCCCGCCCTCCGTTTCTAAATCCCCCCTTGAAAATTGGCCCCATGTTTCGGGATTTTCCCTTATTCCAATTCCTCGCTGTTTTCCCACTAAAAAGTTTCCGGGAAAAATTTTCCCCTAAATTTCTCCACATCGGCGATATTGGTTTCCTTCTTTTTGAGGCCTCGTATTTTCCTCTGCCCCAAAAAAAACCCTTTTCTTCTGGTTTTTTTGCGAAAGATCCCCCCGAGACCTTTTCACTCTTTGGGGGTTTGTGCTTTCGCCCTCTAAAAACTCAAGCGTAAAAGGGATTTTGGGAAAAATTATAAGTATTGGGGCTTTCAGGACCCGCCATGAAACACCCCCGTCTAGGGGCCTGGGGCAATCCGCGAAAATGACCGTCAGGAGGGGGGTACTCAAACTTGAAATGTTTTTGGGGGATGTTCCTTGGGGGAAAAGTGTTTTGGGGAGGATAACGCATTTTCCCGTGAAAGTGTTTTGGGCAGGTAAACCACTTAACCCCTGTGAAAGTGTTTTGGGGGGATGTTACCCCTGTGATGTGTTAGGCGGTAAACCCCTCCCTTATGTGTCGAGGGAGGTAACAGCATTACCTGTGAATTTTTAGGCGGATGTTACCCTGTGAAAGTGTTGAGGGAGGATAACAGCACATACTCTGTGAATGTGTTGAGGCAGGATAACAGCACTTACCCTGTGAATGTGTTGAGGCAGGATAACAGCACTTACCCTGTGAATGTGTTGAGGCAGGATAACAGCACTTACCCTGTGAATGTGTTGAGGCAGGATAACAGCACTTACCCTGAGTGAGCTGAAGCCGGATAACAACTTTTAACCGGTAAATTTAAGTTTTGTCAACGAATTTTTTAATTAGACAACAGATACTTACCTTTGATTTATGACAACAAAATATAACGTTCGCTTTAAGGTGGAGATGCAGCTTCAGAGTGACGAAATAATGAATCGTAACGAAACAATAAAAAAAAAACGAAAAAAATGAAAACAATTGTGTTAAGCTAGAGCATGGAAAAAGTTGTATTGAATTCTGATTCACATAAAACCTCGATAAACATTGGAAAAATAAAAAGAGAGAGGAAAAAATAAACAGAGAGAGGAAAGAGGAAGTGAGGAGTGTGAAATAAGCGAGTATAAGAGAAAATAAAGAACGAGAGAGAAGCAGGACACAGATACGCTGATAAAAGAGACAGGGAAGATGTTATGAGAAAGTCCAGAAACACGGCTAAGAAAGGGAAGACACTGTGATAACCTGGGGCCATACTGTGATAACCTAGGACCATACTTTGATAACCTGGGGCCATGCTGTGATAACCTAGGACCATACTTTGATAACCTGGGGCCATACTGTGATAACCTGGAGCTATACTGTGGTAACCTGGGGCCATACTGTGGTAACCTGGGACCATACTGTGATAACCCGGAGCCATACTGTGATAACCTGGAGCCATATTGTGGTAACCTGGGGCCATACTGTGGTAACCTGGGGCCATACAATGATAACCTGGAGCATACTGTGGTAACCTGGGGCCATACTGTGTTAAACTGAAGGCCTACTATGGTAAACTGGGGCCGTACTGTAATAACCTGGGGCCATACTGTGGTAACCTGGGGCCATACAGTGATAACCTGGAGCCATACTGTGGTAACCTGGGGCCATACTGTGGTAACCTGGGACCATACTGTGGTAACCTGGAGCCATACAGTGATAACCTGGAGCCATACTGTGGTAACCTGGGGCCATGCTCTGGTAACCTGAAGTAATACTCTGGTAACCTGGGATCATACTGTCATAACCTTGAGCCATACTGTGATAACCTGGGGCCAGAATACGATAACCTGTGTCCATACTGTGCTAATTTGGGACCATTCTGTGATAACCTGTGAATATACTACGATAACCAGGGAACATACTACGATAACCTGGGAACTTATTGTGATAACCTGCGGACACAATGTGATAACTTGAGAACATACTGTGATATCCTGGATGCATGCTGTGATAACCAGGGACCATAGTGTGATAACCTGAGTGTTACGAGTATAGCCACACCTGTTATATTTTATAATAGGATGTGCTCCTTTTTATTATAATATATATGTTAAGGTTAATATCAATGCTAATATGTTTTGTTAGTCTATATTATATGTTTTCATGTAGTAGGAAACTACTAGTTGGAGCGCTAGTTACTAGTTCTGGTACTGACGTCTCCCTCAGTCACGTGACCAACCGTCGGCTTACCACTCAGTGGTACCGTCAGTAGGTTCACAGCCCTTGCTCTGAGTAGGTTCAACACCCTTACTCTGAGTAGGTTCCCACACTCGCTCAGAGTGGCTCCACAACACTCACACTGACTAGCACTCTAGTCTGATCTGATTTCTAAGAGTTCTCTGGTCATGTACATATCCCTTGCACAGGATTACCGAGAAATCCTTGTCTGGATAATTACTTCCTGCAACAGATTGATTGCCTAACTCTAGTACAGGGAATTGAGTTGCCAGTAAACTCTTGTGTTAAAGACAGATTTTATTTGAGTTTTGGCCATCCTACAGAAAGAAGGTTAACAATGTAAGTGCTTAAAACCCCTATATCTGCAGCACTAAAACCTTGTTGCTATGGAGTATCCCCTAGACAATGGCCAACCTACCAACTGATATCCCATCAAGGATCAGTAACCCAACGTTATACACTCCATATCGTAACACTGGGACAATGCTGTAATAACCTGGGACCATACTGTGATAGCCTAGAACCATACTGTGATAACTTGGGACCATAAAGTGATAACCTGGGTCAACAATATGATAACCTAGGTCCATACTATGATAACCTAGGACCATGCTGTGATAGCTTGGGACCATAGTGTGATAACCTGAGGCCTTACTGTGATAACTTGGGTGCATAGTGTAATATCCTGGGGTCATACTGTGATAACTTAGAACTACTGTGATTACCTGGGGCCATAATATGAAAACCTGGGTCAATACTGTTATAACCTGGGACCATACTGTGATAACCTGAGACTAATACTAGTCCCCTCAAGGAAGGTTCCTTGATGTTGGTGAGGGGCTCTTGATTTAGGGAATTGGATCTGTGCTCCAGTTCCCCGAATTAAGCCTGAATGCCTTCCACATTCCCCCCCCCCCCAGGCGCTGTATAATCCTCCGGGTTTAGCGCTTCCCCCTTGATTATAATAATAATAATAATGAGACTAATACTGTGATAACCTTTGACCATACTGTGATAACTTGAGACCATGCTGTGATAATCTCGGATCGTATTGTGATAACGTGGGGCCATAGTGACCTGCGGACACAATGTGATAACCTGGGCCATAGCGACCTGTGGACACAATGTGATAACCTAGGCCATAGTGACCTGTGGACACAATGTGATAACCTGGGATCATACTGTGATATCCAGGGACGGCAGGGCATAACTTTTAACAATTTGTGATAACCAGGGACGAGAGGTGATAACCAGGAACGATACTGTGATAACCTGAGAAAACAGGTGATAACTTGGAACGACAAATGATAACCTGGAACAGTGACGACAGGTGATAATCTGGGACAACAGGTGATAACCTGGAACAAGAAGTGATAACCAGGGACGACAGGTGATAACCTGGGATGACAGGTGATAACATTGGACGACAGGTGATAACCTGAGACAACAACCGATAACAAGAGAAGAGAGGTGATAACAAAGGACGACAGGTGATAACCAGGAATGACACTGTGATAACCTTGGGGGGACAGGTGACAACCTGGAACCAAAATGATAACCTTGCAAGACAGGTGATAACCTGGAACAACAATTGGTAACTAGAAACGACAGATGATAACCAGGGACGACAGGTGATATCCAGGGACGACAGGTGATAACCGCACAGGAGGAACATAATTAACTCACTGCTGAAATATTCGTAATATCACCGGAGTTACAATACACACACTGTCATTATTGCTTCAGGACTTTGAGGAAAAGTTGTGGGCTCCAGTGATCCATCAGGAGTTATAATTCCTTCTGGTGCTCCTTGTGAAGGAGGAGTGGATGTTGGTGCTCCTTGTGGAGGAGGAGTGGATGTTGGTGCTCCTTGTGAAGGAGGAGTGGATCCTGGTGCTCCTTCAAGGAACTGCAATTCTTTCTCTCTCTTCTTGTGGAGGATTTGTGGGTACCAGCACTCCTTCAAGGAGTTGAAAATTCTTCTGGTTCTCCTTGTGAAGGAACTGAGGGTTGAAGTGCTACTTCAAGGATTTATAATTCTTTCTGGTGTTCCTTGAGGAGTAGATGGCTTTAGTTCCCCATGAAACACCAGTAGATCTTTATGGTGCTTCTTGTGGAGCTGTGGGCACAAGTGCTCCTTCAAGGAACTGGAATTCCTTCTAGAGTTGCTAGTGGAGGAGCTGTGGGCACCAGCGCTATTTCAAGAACCTGGAAATCCCTGGAATGATTCATAAGTTCTTTTAGTGTTCCTTAAAGGAACCAGAGTTATTTTCCGTCTTCAATTAAGAAGTTCTTTTGACTTAGCCAAAACGTCTTTAAGAAGACCAAAATTTACCCAAGACGATACTGGTGACTTTGTAATTATATGTTGATATATTTTTCGTTAATATAAAATGAAGGTCTTTAAAAACAGAAAGAATTTTAATGCAGGAGAAACATTGAGTCAAAAAAAAAAAAATAGTTAGACGAAGGCTTCATTTTTCTTAACCAAATATTATAATGAAAAATGTTGCCGAAAAAGAAGAGAGAATTTTATATCATAGATTTTTTTTATTTAAGCGTTATTCAGAACTGTTGAACCACCACGAGACAATCACCACCAGACAACCACCACCAGACAACCATCACCAGGCAACCACCACCAGACAACCACCACCAGACAACCACCACCAGACAACCACCACCAGACAACCACCACCAGACAACCCTCACCAGACAACCACCACCAGACAACCACCACCAGACAACCATCACCAGACAACCACCACCAGACAACCACCACCAGACAACCACCACCAGACAACCTCCACCAGACAACCACCACCAGACAACCACCACCAGACAACCACCACCAGACAACCACCACCAGACAACCACCACCAGACAACCACCAATAGACAACCACCACCAAGCAACCACCACCAGACAACCACCACCAGACAACCACCACCAGACAACCACCACCAGACAACCACCACCAGACAACCACCACCAGACAACCACTACCAGACAACACACCACCAGACAACCACCACAAGACAACCACCACCAGACAACCACCACCAGACAACCACCACCAGACAACCACCACCAGACAACCACCACCAGACAACCACCACTAGACAACCACTACCAGACAACCACCACCAGACAACCACCAACAGAAAACCACCACCAGAAAACCGCCACCAGACAACCACCACCAGACAACCACCACCAGAAAATCACAGCCAGACAAACACCACCAGACAACCACCACCAGACAACCACTACCAGACAACCACCACCAGACAACCACCACCAGACAACCACCACAAGACAACCACCACCAGACAACCACCACCAGACAGCCACCACCAGACAACCACCACCAGACAACCACCACAGACAACCACCACCAGACAACCACCACCAGACAACCACCACCAGACAACCACCACCAGACAACCACTACCACACAACCACCACCAGACAACCACCACCAGACAACCACCACCAGACAACCACCACCAGACAACCACCACCAGACAACCTCCACCAGACAACCACTACCAGACAACCACCACCAGACAACCACCACCAGACAACCACCCCCAGACAACCATCACCAGACAACCACCACCAGACAACCACCACCAGACAACCATCACCAGACAACCACCACTAGACAACCACCACCAGACAACCATCACCAGACAACCACCACCAGACAACCACCACCAGACAACCATCACCAGACAACCACCACCAGACAACCATCACCAGACAACCACCACAAGACAACCATCACCAGACAACTACCACCAGACACCCACCACCAGACAACCACCACAAGACAACCATCACCAGACAACCACCACCAGACAACCACCACCAGACAACCACCACCAGACAACCATCACCAGACAACCACCACCAGACATCCACTACCAGACAACCACCACCAGACAACCATCACCAGACAACCACTACCAGACAACAACCACCAGACAACCACCACCAGACAACCACCACCAGACAAGCACCACCATACAACCACCACCAGACAACCACCACGAAACAACCACCACCAGACAACTACCACCAGACAACCACCACCAGACAACCTCCACCAGACAACCATCACCAGACAACCACCACCAGACAACCACCACCAGACAACCACCACAAGACAACCATCACCAGACAACCATCACCAGACAACCACCATCAGACAACCACCACAAGACAACCATCACCAGACAACCACCACCAGACAACCATCCCCAGACAACCACCACAAGACAACCATCACCAGACAACCAATACCAGACAACCACCACCAGACAACCACCTCAAGACAACCATCACCAGAAAACCACCACCAGACAACCACCATCAGACGACCACCACAAGACAAGCATCACCAGACAACCATCACCAGACAACCATCACCAGACAACCATCACCAGACAACCATTGTTGCAACCCCTGAATGGGTTGCAATATATATAATGTATATTATGATTAAGATTATAATGTATAAATATAATTATCACCTTTTCATATAATTTTATATTGCTTATATTTGCGATAATAGCTAAATCGTAAATATATTGCTTTATATTATTATTATCTGACTTAGCAAAATTTTGTGAGGTAGGATGTAACATATTATGTGCTCAGTTCAAGTCTTGATTGTCTAACTACTGTAATTATCGCTTGTGGCTCGTTAGACTGCCGGCTTTTCGATGTTGCTGGCAGCAACTTATGGAGCTATCACGTGATCGAGGGGGGAGGTGTCCTCACCTCGCCTGAAGTATTCAGTCTGGTCTAGACTCTCTTGGTGGTTGGACAGATTGTCTGTCTCGTTATTCTTGTTAGTTCTGTAGAACTCTGTTCACAGAACATTGTGGTATAAACCTTGGTAATAAATACCGACAAGTTGGTTTAGAAAGACACGTAAGCAAACACTATGACATATTTATTAGAAAACGTTTCACTCCTGGGACCTTGATCAAGGTCCCAGGACCGAAACGTTTCCTAAGGTTAGAAGTGATCAAGGTCCTAGGACCGAAACGTTTTCTAAGGTTAGAAGTGATCAAGGTCCCAGGACCGAAACGTTTTCTAATAAATATGTCATAGTGTTTGCTTACGTGTCTTTCTAAACCAACAGGACATTGTATAGACTTAGTGATTTTCGATGTTGTCCTGAGGTTGTGTGTCACATAGACACTCGAAACATCTCAGGTCCTGAGCTGTAGCTTCTGACCTAATTTGTACTGGTATCTGTGTATTTTCACAGTCGGGGATTTTCTTATGCTGAACATAGATTCAGTAGTATGGGAGTTTTGTGACTTTTGTGGAGGATCTGCAGATGGTCCCTACTTAGTGTCGTTATATTATCTCCTTGTTCCTGATTCTGTGTCGCAGTTGCTTGTTATATTGCTATTGGGCTTAGCATTCTTTTTATTGTTCAAGCAGACTGTTCTGATTGCCAATTGGTCAAGAAGTTAGTTTATTTGAGAACTTTGTCAGTCACTTGTTTAAGTCTAGTCGAGTCGTGAGACATAGTGAACTACTTAGAGCACTTACACACATACACACAAACTTATTTGTATATCGTATTATTAAATGTTAATGTACCAGACGGTACTTAATAATTATAAATGTGATATGTGCTTTCACCACAATAATATTGTACTCGAGAGAAGTGATATTATTTTGATTACTGTGATTAATTTAATTTAATTTAATTTGATAATATACCTCTAGACTTAATAAATTTATTAAATTTTAATTTCTCTAGTTAGTAGCCTACCAGTTGTAATCCTAAAGCACTAATAATTCATACTGAATTCTAATGGATAATTGGACAAGGATACTGACTAATTGTTACGAAAACCCAGTAACTGGCTGGATGCTAGAAGGGCAGTCCTTTCTAGTATTTACTGGAGATCTCTAAGCTTTTAGAATCGCGTTTTTTGTAACAACCATCACCAGACAACCACCACCAGACAACCACCACCAGACAACCACCACCAGACAACCACCACCAGACAACCATCACCAGACAACCACAACCAGACAACCACTACCAGACAACCACCACCAGACCACCACCAGACCACCACCACCAGACCACCACCACCAGACAACCACCACCACCAGACAACCACCACCAGACAACCAAAACCAGACAACCACAACCAGACAACCATCACCAGATAACCATCACCAGACAACAATCACCAGACAACCATCACCAGACAACCATCACCAGACAACCACCACCAGACAACCATCACCAGACAATCACCACCAGACAACCACCACCAGACAACCATCACCAGACAACCATCACCAGACAACCACCACCAGACAACCACCACCAGACAACCACCACCAGACAACCACCACCAGACAACCACCACCAGACAACCACTACCAGACAACCACCACCAGACAACCACCACCAGACAACCACACCAGACAACCACCACCAGACAGACACCACCAGACAACCACCACCAGACAACCACCACCAGACAACCACCACCAGACAACCACCACCAGACAACACCACCAGACAATCACCACCAGACAACCACCACCAGACAACCACCACAGAGAACCACCACAGACAATCAACACCATAACCACCACCAGACAACCACCACCAGACAACCATCACCAGACAACCACCACCAGACAACCACGACCAGACAACCACACAAGACAACCATCACCAGACAACCATCGCCAGACAACCACCACAAGACAACCACCACAAGACAACCATCAACAGACAATCACCACCAGACAACCACCACCAGACAACCACCACAAGACAACCATCACCAGACAACCACCACCAGACAACCACCACCAACAACCACCACAAGACAACCATCACCAGACAACCACCACCAGACAACCACCACAAGACAACCATCACCAGACAACCGCCACCAGACAACCACCACCAGACAACCACCACCAGACAACCACTACCAGACAACCACCACCAGACAACCACCACCAGACAACCACCACAAGACAACCACCACCAGACAACCAACACGAGGCTCCGGCCGGTGTGCCTCATAAAACAACGTGGCTATTCCGAGATCGGAGTCGTCCAAGGATAGGTCAACATTCCCTCCAGACAACCCTTGGGATGTTGGCCGAGTTATGGCCAACACCGGAGAAGAATTAATCATTATAGGTTCAGGACACGAACTAACAGTAGTAATGTTATTACCCAGTAATAACATGGCATCTTTCATGGGAAATCCTTTTGAGACACCTTCAGTCAAGTACACAGTGTAATATTTGCACAGTACATAAATTTTATGCAAAGGAACATAATATATAGCTCCTCCAAATGCTTCCAATAAAACAGAGGAATTCAAGGAAGTATTCTCTGAAAGGGGTAATATTCCTTCTCTTACAAGTGAGCAATATGCTCCAGTATCTCTAAAGGTCTTTACTTTAGTTGTTTCTGAGTTTTCCTGAAGGGAAATAAAACTCTTGCAATAATAAGGGGCCATACCTTTTTCTACTTCTCTAGGGGACATGTTACTAGGGATATTAGAGATTTTCCCAATGGGTTGGGGTTTATGGGGGCAGTTGGGACGGATGTGACCTACTTTGTTACAAAAGAAGCAGACGACAGGCTTGCCCTTTACTCCCTGCTGACGTTGCAAATGGTGTCGTTCTGGCTGGTGTCTCTCTGGATACTCTTGTAAAGATGCACCATGAGTAGTTTGCCTCTCCGCAGGTGGACCATATGTTGAGAAGCGTGGCTCACCAGGTGACTTAGTTGGCTGACGTAGACGTTCTCCCTCCGGCTGGCACTTCATTCTCCAAGGTTGACGATCTCTGCACATGCCAGGCTATTGAAAAGAGACGGGACCGCTCGGACAAGGAGCGGTTAGTTTCGAAGGTATCAGCCAACTTGGCTGCCTCCAATGCAGTGGTTAAGTCACGATCCTGCAGAAAGACTCGAACCTCTGGTCCCACAGACTCCAGCAGGTTATCAATCAGAATAAGCTGTACCAGCTCCTCTAAGGTAGAGACACCACTTGCTTCATACCAGCTGGTAAAAGCTTTGGTTTGCTGTCTCACAAAGTCCACTAGGGATTGACCAAGCTGCCGCCTGCTTAATTTAAAAAGCTTACGGTATTTGGCTGGGATACATGTATATGCTCCCAACACTGTGGTCTTCACTACTTTATAATCAGAAAATTCAGCGTTATTTAATGCTGACGTAAATTCCTGTGCCTTACCCAGTAATGCTGTATGAACCAACGATGCCCAATGCTGTTCCGGCCACCTCAAGGCTCGAGCCTGATTTTCGAAGCTTTCGATAAATTGTTCTGGTACGGCCTCATTGAAGCGGGGAACAAGCTGTACTGCTTTTTGTAAACTAAAATCATTTACAGAATGCGAAAACTGCCTCCTTTCTCTTTCCCTATCAAATTCTTCCCTTGCGAATGCTCTCTGTTCCCTAGTTTGCTCAAGATTGATTTTTGCCAGCTCAAGTGCCAACGACGCTGATTCACCTTGAGACAACCCAGCTGCACTATACTGACCATTTTGCTCCGTAGGTGTATCATCTTCCTCCTGCGAGAACATAGTAGTTTTTGCCCTAGCTCCCATAGAGGGAGGAGTCTGACGTGCCATCTCTTCTTCTATAAGTTTGTCAGCAATCAGTGAACGCAGTTGCGCAGCTGTAAGAGTGAGTTTGTATTTAATGCCAATGGAACGAGCAATTTGCCAACAACGCTGTAGGGACAATTTAGGTAGGTTATGCAAAGTATATGCCGACACCAGACGTCTGACTCGTCTAGGTGGCATAAGTTATTCGCTATGCACAGTACGATTGCAGATTACCCCAACGTAACACATTAATTTGCAAAACACGCTTAGCTATGCACAGTACGATTGCAGAATATGCATACAAGCAAAGCTGACTGCAAAATTCTCCACACCGAACAGGCTAGTAACAACTGACACGCAAAATTTGTAAAGCAATGCCAGACAGCTACACTGTTCTTGAAGATTGACCGTAGTGAAGCGAGCACACCGAACAAGCTAGTAGCGAGCTGTTGAACGATCACACAATAGCAAGGCAGACCATAACAGTAACTGACACGCAAAATTTGTAAAGCGTAGGCAAAGCTAATGCAATGCCAGACAGCAAGCTGCACAATGTTCCTGCTATGAGCTTCACCCTAAGCTCAACCGTTTCTCTAAGTCCAGCTCCAGCTCCCGGACAGGCCCCCATATTACAACCCAGGAATCCAAATGGCCTGTTATCCCGGGTGTAATGGGAGCAAAATAAACACAGCAGAAAAAGTTTCGACTTATATTATCCTTCACCAATTTAGAACAGCAATATGTACACTATGTACAGTGATAAGTATAGTGCACTCCACGGTAAGCAAAGCAGAAATAGAAGCCACAAGACAGCAGACCGTGCTTCAACCAGCTCTAGAATGGGAAAGACAAGGGCAGACAGGAGAGCGGTATCCAAATAACCTCTGCGATAGCCAAAACCATCTTCTTATTGGCTAGAACCTAGTCACTAGTTGAACGACGGGGCCCCATCATCAACTCTTAGCAACGTGGTTCGCTGGTTGGGGGAGATAGCCTGTAAATGAGGGTGTGTACATGCGCCGAATAAAGGTTACGTACTCTTTGCATGCCACACCAGACAACCACCACCAGACAACCACCACCAGACAACCACCACCAGACAACCACCACCAGACAACCATCACCAGACAACCACCACCAGACAACCACCACCAGAAAACCACCACAAGACAACCATCACCAGACAACCATCACCAGACAGCCACCACCAGACAACCACCACAAGACAACCATCACCAGACAACCACCACCAGACAACCATCACCAGACAACCACCACCAGACAACCACCACCAGACAACCACCACTAGACAACCACTACCAGACAACCACCACAAGACAACCACCACCAGACAACCACCACCAGACAACCACCACCAGGCAACCACCACCCAGACAACCACCACCAGGCAACCACCACCAGACAACCACCACCAGACAACCACCACCAGACAACCACCACCAGACAACCACCACAAGACAACCATCACCAGACAACGATCACCAGACAACCATCACCAGACAACCATCACCAGACAACCATCACCAGACAACCATACACCAGACAACCATCTCCAGACAACCTTCCCAGACAACCACCACCAGACAGGCATCACTAGACAACCATCACCAGACAACCACCACCAGACAACCATCACCAGACATCCACAACTAGACAACCATCACCAGACGACCATCACCAGACAACCATAACCAGACAACCATCACCAGACAACCACCACCAGACAACCATCACCAGACAACCACCACCAGACAACCACCACCAGACAACCACCACAAGACAACCATCACCAGACAACCATCACCAGACAGCCACCACCAGACAACCACCACAAGACAACCATCACCAGACAACCACCACCAGACAACCATCACCAGACAACCACCACCAGACAACCACCACCAGACAACCACCACCAAACAACCACCACCAGACAACTACCACCAGACAACCACCACCAGACAACCACCACCAGACAACCACCACTAGACAACCATCACCAGACAACCACCACCAGACAACCATCACCAGACAACCACAACTAGACAACCATCACCAGACGACCATCACCAGACAACCATAACCAGACGACCATCACCAGACAACCATCACCAGATAACCACCTCCAGACAACCATCACCAGACAACCACCACCAACCATCACCAGACAACCACCACCAGACAACCTTCACTAGACAACCATCACCAGACAACCATCACCAGACAACCATCACCAGACAACCATCAGACAATCACAACCAGACAACCATCACCAGACAACCACCACCAGACAACTATCACCAAATATCCATCACCAAACAACCATCACCAGACAACCACCACCAGACAACCATAACCAGACAACCACCACCAGTCAACCACTACCGGGCAACCAGCACCAGACAACCACCACCAGACAACCACCACCAGATAAGCACGACCAGTCACCCACCACCAATCAATCACCAGCAGACAACCACCACCAGACAACCACCACCAAATAACATCCTCCCGACAACCACCAACACACAACCACCACCAAATAACATCCTCCCGACAACCACCAACATACAACCACCATAACACACCCACCATCACACAGCACCACTACCACATAACCACCACCACACCACAACGACCACTCAACCACCACAAAACGATTACTACCACACAACTAAAAGTACGTAACAACCACCAAACAACCACGACCACTTAACCACCATACAACTAAAAGTACATAACAACGACCACACAACCACCATGACAAATCCATGGCCTATTGCACCTTGCAGTAACTAAGTTCAGCAAAGAGCACCCTGTCAATGTACAGCATTTACAATATTAACTCAAAGACAGAGAGCAAAGACCCAGTCATAACAACAAGCTACACTTCAGTATACACAAATACCTCGCACACAGGAAAGAGCTGCTTACGATGACGTTAAGGTCCGACTTGGACCACTTACAAAGTCTCACTAACAATAGAGAATGAGGCAGCGAGTATTATATAGGGAAGCATGAGGAGGACAGGAACAAGAGAGGGAGAAGATGAAGTAGTGGTATTGGTGAGGTGGAAGTAGTAGTAGATGAAGTAGTGGAGGTAGAAAGTAGTGAGAGTAGTTTAGTGGCACAAGAGAGAATGGGGAGTTAATGTGCGTGGTGAAGCCAGGCCAAGAAATATTCTTCAGTACAACAATAACAGAGGAGGGAGAAGAGTGCAGACAACTGTATCGTGATCTGCAAACCATGTATAATAAAGATAGGTCAGAATGTGCCAAGATTGTACTGGAAGGAGGTGAACTACTTGGCAGGCCCCCTGAGAATCAACTGGACTGCAAGATGAGCGACTCAGCAGCTACATTTACATCATTCGCAGCAGGATAATGAGGAGTTGCCACCATATGGAAACACGCAGTCCATTAATCCCGAAAATAAAGTCGTCGGAGCGGTGCTTATAACCTGGGGAGGCGCGATGTCCCCGAAGTCCTATTCAATCCTTAATTCCTTAATAAGTACCTTAGGGTTAGATCTTCTAAAATCGAGTTGTAAGTATGTAATTAAGGCCCTGGAAGGTTCGATAGTGCAGTGGAGAATGCACATTCAATGGCGTAACCGAAGAAGCTTTAGCCCCGTTGTCAGAGGTTAACGTGCTTACGTGTCTTTCTAAACCAACCTCATGCAAGGAGGGTTTGCGTATGCCGTTTAGCCGCTCCGGAGAAAATTCTGCTGCGGGAGTGAGGAGATAAGACCAAAACACGGCCAGTCGTCAGAGTCATTACTTTGTAGTGACACACTCCACCTACTGCTAAAAAGAGAAAAAAAAATAGTAGCAATAGTAGAGGAATGGAGGGGAAGATGTAGAGGAAATGGAAGTGGGGTCCAGTCTAATGAGAAGAGAGAACACTAGAGGAGAGCTAAGAGCTTACAAAGAGTAAGAGCAAAAACGCAGGGGAGTGGGGGAGGGAACGGAGTTACAGAAACACTTAGGCAGAAGAAAGGAAAACACAGAAAGAAAAGGGGAAAATAGGAAAGGAGAAGAGGTAGGAAATGAAGAAGAAGAAAGGATCAGGTTAAGTCATGAGTGCTCTGAAGTTTGGATCATCTGACAATGTAATGAGAAACAAAGGCATCTTCAGAGACAAAACTAAGATTCATAGAAGGAAAGTTGAGTGTAAGGGGAAGATTGAACAAGACGGCGGCAGCCCGACGCTCTGCTGTTTATTAAGAGGTATTTAGTACAACATAATTGGAGTTAGCCTCTCAATCAAAGGCTGAAACACAATTAAATTCCCTTCTACAAGCTCTGTATGATCGGTACGGATTTAGCGTTTTCCCTAAATATACCACTATTTCTACTACTACTGCTATTACTACTACTACATCTACTGCTATTACCACTACTACATCTACTCCTATTACTACTACTACTACTACAGCTACTACTAATACTACTATTATTACTACTACTACTACTACAGCTACTACTACTACTACTAATACTACAGCTACTACTAATACTACTATTACTACTACTACTACTACTATTACTACTACAACTACTACTACTACTACTACTACTACTACTATTACTACTACTACTACTACAACTACTACTACTACTTTTATTACTACTACTACTACTATTACTACTACTACTACTACAACTACTACTACTACTATTATTGCTACTACTACATTCTACTATTACCACTACTATCTACTGACAACTACTACGTACTACATCTATTATTACTACAACTACATCTACTGCTATTACCACCACTACATCTACTGCTATTACCACGACTACATCTACTGCTATTACCACCACTACATCTACTGCTATTACCACCACTACATCTACTGCTATTACCACCACTACATCTTCTGCTATTACCACTACTACATCTACTGCTATTACCACCACTACATCTACTGCTATTACCACCACTACATCTACTGCTATTACCACCACTACATCTACTGCTATTACCACCACTACATCTACTGCTATTACCACCACTACATCTACTGCTATTACCACCACTACATCTACTGCTATTACCACCACTACATCTACTGCTGTTACCACCACTACATCTACTACTAATTACCACCACTACATCTACTGCTTTTTACCACCACTACATCTTCTGCTATTACCACAACTACATCTACTGCTATTACCACCACTACATCTACTGCTATTACCACCACTACATCTACTGCTATTACCACCGCTACATCTACTGCTATTACCACCACTACATCTACTGCTATTACCACCACTACATCTACTGCTATTACCACCACTACATCTACTGCTATTACCACTACTACATCTACTGCTATTAACCACCACACATCTACTGCTATTACCACCACTACATTTACTGCTATACCACCACTACATCTACTGCTATTACCACCAAAACATCTACGCTATTACCACCGCTACATCAACTGCTAAATTTCCACCACTACATCTACGCTATTACCACCCACAACATTTACTGCTATTACCACCACTACATCTACCTAATTACCACAAAATACATCTACTGCTAATTACCACCATACATCTACTGCTTTACCACCACTACATTACTGCTATTACCACCACTACATCTACTGCTATTACCACCACTACATTTACTGCTATACCACCACTACATCTAAATGCTATTACCACCACTACATCAACTGCTATTACCACCACTACATCTACTGCTAATTTCCACCACTACATTTACTGCTATTACCACCACTACATTTACTACTATTACCACTACTACATCTACTGTTATTACCACCACTACATCTACTGCTATTTCCACCCTACAAATTTTCTGCAAATTTCCACTGCTAAAATCTACTGCTATTACCACCACTACATCTACTGCTATTACCACCACTACACTACTGCTATTACCACCACTACATCTACTGCTATTACCACCACCTACATTTACTGCATTACCACTACTACATCTACTGCTGTTACCACCACTACATCTACTGCTATTACCAAACCACTACATCTACTGCTATTAAACCCCTACTACATCTACTTATTACCACCACTACATCTACTGCTATTACCACTGCTACATCTACTGCTATTACCACCACTACATCTACTGCTATTACCACTGCTACATCTACTGCTATTACCACCACTACATCTACTGCTATTACCACCACTACATCCCACTGCTATTACCACTGCTACATCTACTGCTATACACCACTACATCTACTGCTATTACCACCACTACATCAAATGCTATTACCACTGCTACATCTACTGCCCATTACCACCACTACATCTACTGCTGTTACCACCACTACATCCCACTGCTATTACCACCACTACATCTACTGCTATTACCACCACTACATCTACTGCTATTACCACCACTACATCTACTGCTATTACCACCACTACATCTACTGCTATTACCACCACTACATCTACTGCTAATTACCACCACTACATCTACTGCTTTAGCACCACACATCTACTGCTATTACACGCTACATTTTACTGCTATTAACCACCACTACATCTACTGCTATTACCAAACCCCTACATCACTGCTATTACCACCACTACATCTACTGCTATTACCACCACTACATCTACTGCTATTACACACTACATCTACTGCTATTAGCACCACTACAATCTACTGCTATTACAAATGCTTTCATCTACTGCTATACCACCACTACATCTACTGCTATTAAACCCCCACTACATCTACGCATTACCACCACTACATCTACTGCTATTACCACCACTACATCAAATGCTATTTCCACCACACATCTACTGCATTACCACCCACTACATCTACGCTATTACCACCACTACAAACTACTGCTATTTCCACCACTACATCTACTGCTAATTACCACACTACTCTACTCCCAAATTAAAAAACATATTACTACTACACTACTACTAAAAAACTACTACACTACTACAAAACTACTACTACTATTACACTATTACACAACTACATCTACTGCTATTACCACCACAAAAATCTACTGCATTTCCACTACTACAACTACCCGTTACTACTTACTACTACTGCTACTACCTACACACTATTACTACTACTACTACTATTATACTACTACTACTACACTACTACAACTACTACTACTACTAAATTACTACTACTACTACTGCTACTACTACTACTACTCTAAATACTATTAATAATAATAACAATAATAATAAATAATAATAATAATAAATAATAATAAAAATAATAAAATAATAATAATAATATAATTTTAATTTAAAATAACAAGTTTAATAATTACTGTTAACTAAGTGAAGTACGTGTTAACCTGATTAATACGAATATTACGACTCATTACAACATTACGCTAACCCCATTTTCTTAATGAAATGTTCCAGAGTAACAACCATGTGTTTAACCTGGTTTCCAGCTGCGTACCATTAGTTCTACTTGCGTAAGATAGCTTCTACTTGCGTAAGATAGCTTCTACTTGCGTAAGATAGCTTCTACTTGCGAGATAGCTTTCTACTTTCGTAAGATAACATCTACTTGCGTAAGATACTTCTACTTCCCTAAGATAGCTTCTTCTTGCGTAAGATAACATCTACTTGCGTAAGATAGCTTCTACTTGCGTAAGATAGCTTCTACTTGCATAAGATAACAGCTACTTGCGTAAGATAGCTTCTACTTGCGTAAGATAACATCTACTTGCGTAAGATAGCTTCTACTTGCGTAAGATAACATCTACTTGCGTAAGATAGCATCTACTTACATAAGATAGCATCTACTTGCGTAAGATAACTTTCACTTGCGTAAGATAGCTTCTATTTGCGTAAGATAGCATCTACTTGCGTAAGATAACTTTCACTTGCGTAAGATAGCTTCTATTTGCGTAAGATAGCATCTACTTGCGTAAGATAACTTCACTTGCGTAAGATAGCTTCTTTTTTGCGTAAGATAGCATCTACTTGCGTAAGATAACTTTCACTTGCGTAAGATAGCTTCTTTTTGCGTAAGATAGCATCTACTTGCGTAAGATAACTTTCACTTGCGTAAGATAGCTTCTATTTGCGTAAGATAGCATCTACTTGCGTAAGATAACTTTCACTTGCGTAAGATAGCTTCTTTTTGCGTAAGATAGCATCTACTTGCGTAAGATAACTTTCACTTGCGTAAGATAGCTTCTATTTGCGTAAGATAGCATCTACTTGCGTAAGATAGCTTCTATTTGCGTAAGAAAGCTTCTGTTTGCGTACCATTGTGTTTACTTGCGTAAGGATTATTTTTGAGAAAAACTGGTTCTATGTACGCAACATTGGTTCAATTGTAGCCGGAATGTTTCTTTTTTACCACGGACTGAAACCTCATAAGGTTTCAGTTGTTTACCAGAGGTTCAGACCCTGAAGCCTGAGTTGAATCCATCCACTGTGTGTTTCAATTCCCTAACAAGAGGATTAATTTACCAAACATGGGTCAATTTGTGTAACAAGTAATCCATATAAATATCCAGGACTCCATTTGGATTACTCCTGGATTTATTTAAATTTGAATTATTTAGCCGCAGGTTTGGAAAAGCGTCTGGGTGGTTTATTTTGTGCCTATAAGAGCCCATTATAAGCTCTTGATCCAAATAATCGGATTCATCTTTCCTTCCTTTATCTGAATCAAATCTGATTATATCTCGTCCTCATGTTATATTGCACTTTGGGAATTATATACTGCATATATATATATATATATATATATAATATATATATATATATATAATATATATATATATATATATATATATATATATATATATATATATATTATATATATATATATATATATATGCAAAACAACCACTCTGAAAGAATAGAAAAATTCCAAGCGCTTTCGTGACTACTCACATTATCAAGGAACTATGTTTGCATATCTTGAAATCACCTGTTTACCGTGATCTTATTGCATAATATATATATTATATAATATATAATATATATATATATATATATATATATATATATATATAGATATATATATATATATATATATATATATAAGTAACAACACTGCAACTAGCCAAGGACTCGAACTCATGTCGTTTTGGCCCGCCTCATGGTGAGTGAAAATCACATGATGCTCTAACCCACGGGACCACCAAATCTTACAAGAATCACGCACCCAGAAGAGCTACGTGTTTTACCATGATCCGAGGACATACGGTGGTGTGGATGCCTCAGAGCAAATTTCATTCTACTCCCCGATTGGTGTACTTGCCTCCACGAGCAGTATATATATTATTGTAACTGTGGACGAGTGGTATTTAAGCAATAAGAATGCTGCGACAAGCCGAGGACTCGAACCCATGTCGTTTCGGCCCCCATCATGGTGCGTGGCCAAAACGACATTGGTTGATGAGGATAACAAAAAAAATTAGGTAATGGAAGATTGGATATCAGGTTAGAGGGTGAGCATATGGAGGAGTTGAATGTGTTCAGGTATTTAGGAGTGGACGTGTCAACAGATGGGTCTATGAGAAATGAGGTGAATCAAAGAATTGATGAGGGGAAAACGGTGAGTGGTGCACTGAGGAGTCTGTGGAGACAAAGAACTTTGTCCATGGAAGGAAAGTGGGGAATTTTTGTGACCCTTGAATGGGTCACAATGCATATAATGTATATTACCTGTTCATATAATTTTATATTGCTGATGTTTGCGATATTAGTTAATTCGTAAATATATTGTTTTATATTATTATTTGACTTAATTATATTATTAGGTAGGATGTAACATTTATACATTATTCAGTACTCATTGCTCGAGTATGTTACGTAGCTGTGGCATTGTCTAACTACTGTAACTACTGCCTCGCTTGTTTCTCTGCCGACTTCTCTGTACTTGCTGGGCAGCAGCAGTCCACGGAGAGTCACGTGATCAGGGTGGAGTGATCACACCTCACCTAGGTGAGAGGACTGCTTTGCCGTCGCGAGCTCTCTCTCTGGTTGATGATGATTCCAAAAACACCTCCCTCTCCAGCTCTCCTTTGCTGGTCCTTGTTGGAACATCATCTCTGTCGCTTTTTCTTGTTAGTACTGTGTAACTCTGTTCACAGAGCATAGTCTAGATTTAGTGATTTTCGACGTTTTACTGAGGTTGTGTCACACTCACACTCTGAGAAACTCAGGTACTGAGCTGTAGCTTCTGACCTAATTTGTACTGGTATCTGTGTACTGTCACAGTCGGGAATTTTCTTATGCTGAACTTAGATTTAGTAGTATGGGAGTTTTGTGACTTTTGTGGAGGATCTGCAGATGGCCCCTACTTAAGGTCGTTAGGTTATCTCCTTGTTCCTGATTCTGTGTTGTTGTTGCTTGTTATATTGCTGTTCGGCGAATCGGTCTTTTTACTGTTCTGATTGCCAAGTTGGTCAAGAAGTTAGTTTATGTGAGGACTTTTAGTCAGTCACTGCTTAAGTCTAGTCGAGGCTTGAGACATAGCGAACTACTCAGAGCACTTACACACAAACATATACTCACTTGTATATACTTATTAGTATTATGGTCTTAAATGCTGACAGTGTACCAGACGGTACTTAAAGGTCATAAAGATATGATATGTGCCTTCACAATACTACTGTACACGAGAGAAGTGTAGGAACTCGTATCCTATAATATGATAAATTGATTGCTTTGATTTACTTTGATATTGTCCACCTAGACAACTTTATCTTTATTAATAAACTAATGAATCTTACTATTAAATTCTAATGGATAATTGGACCAGGACACTGACTACTTGTTACAAAAACCCAGTAACAGGCTGGATGCTAGAGGGGCAGACCTTTCTAGTATCCTCTGGAGATCTCTGTCATTATTAGTTATCGCGTTTTTTGTAACAAGAATGTATAAGAGTATAGTTATGGGTGTAAAACATGGGTAGCGAATGTTGCAACAAGGAAAAGGCTGGAGGCAGTGGAGATGTCATGTCTTAGGGCAATGTGTGGTGTGAATATAATGCAGAAACTTAATAGTTTGGAAATTAAGAGGAAGTGCGGGATTACCAAAACTAACATTCATTGGGCTGAGGAGGGGTTGTTGAGGTGGTTCGGACATGTAGAGAGGCTGGATCAAAATAGAATGACTTCGAGAGTGTATAAATCTGTAATGGAGGGAAGGCGGGGTAGAGGTCGGTCTAGGAAAGGTTGGAGGGAAGGGGTAAAGGAGGTTTTGTGTGCGAGGGGCTTGAACTTTCAGCGAGCATGCGTGAGTGTGTTTGATAAGAGTGAATGGAGTCAAATGGTTTTTAGGACTTGATGTGCTGTTGGAGTATGAGTGGTGCAATATTTGTGAAGGGATTCAGAGAAACTGGCAGGCCAGGCTTGAGTCCTGGAGATGGGAAGGACAGTGTCTGCACTCTGAAAGAGGGGTGTTAATGTTGCAGTTTTATAATTGTAGTGTAAGCGCGCCTATGGCAAGACAGTGATGGAGTGAATGATGGTGAAAGTTTTTCTTTTTCGGGCCACCCTGCCTTGGTGGTAAACGACTGATATGTTAATAAAAACATATATATATATAATATATATATTATATATATATATATATATATATATATATATAATATATATATATATATATATATATATATATAATATATATATATATATATATATATGTCGTGCCGAATAGGCAGAACTTGCGATCTTGGCTTAAATAGCAACGTTCATCTTGCCATATAGGACAAGTGAAAATTTGTGTATGCAATAATTTGGCCAAAATCATTCTGAACCAAACGAAAAAAAATATATTTCACTGTGTTTGTTTAGTATTAAAATATTGTAAACAAATCTAAAATATATTTAGTTAGGTTAGGGTAAAATAAATTGTTCTTGTTATAATAAGGTTAGGTAAGTTTTCTAAGATTCTTTTGGTGCAAAATTATAACTTTTTACATTATCATTAATGAAAAAAATATATCTTTAAACGTATAAGAGAAAATTTTAGAAAGGACTTAATTTTAAATGAATTCTTGCTAATTGACCAGTTTTACATATTCGGCACGATATATATATATATATATATATATATATATATATATATATATATATATATATATATATATATATATATATAATATATATATATATATATATATATATATATATATATATATATATATATATTATAAAATATAGATATATGTAAGGAAGATGGACGGGGGTATCGAACAATGGCCCTTAAATTGATAGTCCGACGCACTGCCACCTCGGATATTGAGACTAATGGAGAAATTTCTGAGGCAGTACAAATTGTACTTACTTCCGTCAGACACACCACCTGTAACCCAACTGACGGCTTCTCAACGGCCAGGAGCTTTAGTAGCAATTCTATTTTCACCTTGCTCATAGAGCTGAATTGTTCCAGACAAGGTAGTATTGTATGTTAGTTGGGAATTGTTCCTGCCAAGGTATTGTGAATCACTTGTGAATTGTTCAGCTAATGTATTGTGAGTTAGTTGTAAATTGTTCCAGCCACTGTATTACGAGTTTCATTCTTTCTAGACTTCAGTTTCGCACAGCTTAGAGTATTTTCTCAACGTTTTTCCCAAGAACTTAGAAACAAGTTGGCGCTGGAAGGCGTATCAAAACTCTCCTCTGCTTCTCTAAACTTGCACAGCTCTGAAAAAAAAACTTATCCTGGACGCTTCTGCCTGACCAACTCTCACTCTGCTGGCTTCCAAGTGACACTGCAAACTTCAGTAATACTTTCACGATTTTTAAATATTAAGAGAGACATCTCATAAACGTAGTTACGTTTATGAGATGTCCTTCACGTTTTGGACGTGGCTGGTTGTCCATTGGTAGTGTTTTTCTGATAACCGAAGGTAACCAGATTCGATTAACAAACAGGTCGAGACACAAAGGCTGTCTCCCCGTACCTGTTAGGTTAATGGACACAGATGGTAAATGGCAAATAGACACTAATGTGACATTTTATTGTGGCAACGTTTTGCATTCCAGGAGCTTTTCAAGCCTTCTCGCTCTTTGAGAGCGAAATGTTTCCTCCCCATACCTGCTTCCCCTCTTCAAATTGAAGTTAATAGGCACCTGGATGTTAGTCTAGTGCTGTGGGTGGCATCCTGGGCAGGGAGAGTTGAATGCTCAAGTCTCATTTTTTT
>NC_069435.1:41669858-41712358 GCF_026875155.1 Cherax quadricarinatus | reverse complement strand
GCCCCCCTTCCTTTGTATTTGACTGGCTCGTCTTCCTTATTTCCCACTTCTACCACTACCACTACTACTACCTCTTCTTCTTCTACTACAACTACTGATGAATTAAGACACATGTGCAGCGTCTGGTTGTCTTTTTGTGGACGTTTCGCCATCCAGTGGCTGGCTGGATGGCGAAACGTCTACGGTGGGGATGCCCGGGTGTTGTGCATGTGTCATTTCATCCTGTCGGTATTATATACAATTCTTGTACTACTACTACTACTACTACCTCCACCTCTTCCTGCCTATATATAGCCGTCCTGCTCCACCTCTGTTAGTGTGACTTTGTCAATGGTCCAAGTCGGACCGAAACGTCGTCGTAAGCTTCTCTCTTTTATGTGCGGGTTATTTGTGTATCTAACTCGCATCTTTCAGCACTGCCTAGTACAGTGTAAATGGCCCTCTCCATGGAAAGAGGCAAATGTAGTCCCTGTTCACAAAAAGAAGAGCAGAGCAGAAATCAGCAACTACAGACCAGTGTCACTCCTGTCAATCACTGGTAAGATCCTTGAGACAATAATCTCAAGACAAATGACAGATTTTTTTGACTACCACTCACTACTTTGTGATCGTCAATATGGCTTCAGGAAAGGTTACTCTGCTGCTGATCTGTTGTTAAACCTCTCCACTAAGTGGCACCAGTCACTGGATGAATCCAAAGTCAGCTGTGTGGTAGCACTGGACATTGCTGGCGCTTTCGACCGGGTGTGGCACCAGGGCCTCTTAGCAAAACTTCAAGCACTGGGAATTGCAGGCTCTACGCTATGTCTCCTCAGTGATTACCTTCATGGTAGAATCTCTAAGTGTAGTCCTCAATGGAACGGAATCAGCAAGGCATCCCATTGGGGCAAGCGTTCCACAAGGAAGCGTGCTGGGTCCACTGTTATGGAATGTCTACTTCAACGACCTTCTTCATGTCATCCCAGAATCACATGCATATGCAGACGACTGTACACTGACATTCACTTATCCAAGAGAAGAAATGCCAGCTGCTCTAAGCTACATCAATCACCAGCTGAGAGCTATATCAGCTTGGGGAAATAGATGGCAAGTAACATTTGCACCTGAGAAAACGCAAATGATGATCGTCTCTAGGCACCATGATGGTAATGCTGGTGGCAGTAGTAAGGATGAATGGGACGAATGTTGGCACCTGGAGAAAAGTTGATATCCTTGGGGTGAAATTTGACTCCAAACTAACCATGAAGAACATGTTGTAAATCTTGCAAACAAGGCAGCCAGGAAGCTTACAGCACTTCGCCGTATCTCGCATCAGCTTGACAGTAGGGGTTGCAAGATCCTGTACGAGGCACAAGTACGCTCACACCTTGAGTATGCTCCACTTTCTTGGTTTGCCTGCCCAACTTCTCATCTGCGACTGCTTGACAGAGTAGAGAACAGAGCAAGACGTCTCATCTCTCGCCTGGACCCATCCTGGATAGATCTGTCATTTCAGCAGAGCCTTCAACATAGAGGGATGTGGGTGGCCTTACTGTTATGTACAAGGCCAATATTGTCAAAATACCACACTTGGATCCACTTCGAGGACAGCGTGAAACAAGCTTTTTATGCCACAAGACGAGCAGAATGCAGCAACTTCACTCTGGCTGTACCCTTCTCCAGAACATCACTCCATCTGAGATCATACATACCCAGGATGACTCGAGTATGGAACACATTCGTACAGCATAATGATGTCAACGAGATAAAGTCAGTTGATCAAATGAAAATGCTGGCCCACAGATGGCTCCAACTTTCATCCTGTTCCCTACTTGTATGTCTCATAACAATAAAAATGCTTTCAAATGAGCTGATGTAGGTAACAGCTCTTAGCTTGCCAATAAAGTTAGGAATCCTTAACCTGTAAATAGCTTGTCAATAAAGTTAGGGATCCTTAACCTGTCAAACCCTGTGTAAAAAAAAAATAAAGAGAAGAGAGAGAGGAGAGAGAGAGAGGGAGGAGGAGGGGAGAGAGAAGAGAGGGAAGAGGAAGAGGAGAGATTGCAGACAGACAGCAGACAGACAACAGACAGACAGACGACAGACAGACAAAAACCCGCAAACAGACAGACAGAACAGAACGGGGACAGAAAACAGAAAAGAAACAGAGAGGAGAGAGAGAGAGAGAGGGGAGAGAGAGAAGAGAGAGAGAGAGAAAAGAGAGAGAGAGAGAGAGAGAGAAAAGAGAGAAAAGAGGAGAGAGAGAAAGAGAGAGAGAGAAAGAGAAGAGCAGAAAAAGGAGAAGAGAAAAGGGAAAGAGAGAGAGAGAGAGAGAGAAGAGAGAGAGAGAGAGAGAGAGAGGGGAGAAGAGAGAGAGAATGAGGAATGAGAGAATGGTTTAAAAAAAATTTTGGTGTAGCCTGGCATTCTCTGTTGAATAGTCACAGAAAATTTTAAAAGGAGGATCAATTTTTTTTTTTTTGGGGGGGGAGGGCTGGAGTAACTTTTCTGGGCTGGCTGGGGTAGGTCTTTTGAAGCTGGAATAAGCCGTTTGTGGCTACGTAGGCCTTGTTGGGGTTTTGGCAGATATTTTGTGATGGAGTAGGCCTTCTTGTGGTGGGTAGGCTTTTTTTGGTTTGGGTACCCCTTCTAGGGGTTGAGATAGGTCTTGTGGCGGGGAAATAGCCTTTTGTAGGTTTCTTGTGCTTGTGTAAAGCTTTTTTGTTTGGGGTGGCCTTTTTGGGGCTGGGATAGGCTTTCTTGTGGTTTGGAAAAGCCTTCTTGTAGGGTAAAGCCTTCTTGTTTTGGGGATGGCCTTTTTTATGGCTGGAATAGGCTTTCATTGGGTGGGGGACAGACCTTTTTTTCGTGTTTGGAGACACTTTCAAGCTGAAATATTTTTTCCCTTGGAAAAAAAGGGTTAAAAATCCGACAAATGGAAATATAAACACAAAGCAGTATAATGTGACCTTTTTTGAAAACGTTTCACCCACACAGTGGGCTTTTTCAAGCCCAAAACCCAAATCTACCGGGGGTTTTGGAAGGTACGGGGTATTTATAGGCGTTCAGAATGTTGGGTCAGGGGAAAATGCTGCATCTGATGATTACCGGGTGGGGTTATAGAGTCTTGGTGTTTGGGCGGGGGTTTTGGACAAGTTGTGAGTAGACCTTCTCGGGTTTTCTTGTTCTTTGTGGGATAGCGATAAAGAAGTTTTTGGCGAGTGGTTCGCTATGTTTGAAGCCATTTTTGGGTTTTTGAAATTTTTGGGTTGTGGATACGATTTTCCGGGATTCTTCGTTTGGTGTTGTCTTCGTGGCTATAAGTCTTGAGTTTCTGTGTTAATTAAAGGGTTTTTTGGGAATTGCGATGTTGTCAAGGCATTCCTTGTATCGTCACTGTTGATATTGGTGTTCTAAAATAGTGTTTGGAGGCCCTTTGGTTTCCCCCACATTAATTTGTTCCCGTCATTACAAGGGATTATGTATACCCCTGCAGGGATGGGGGTTTCCCTGCTACTCTGGTGATGTCCTTGTGGTCGTGGTTGTGGGGGAAATTTCTTGAATGATGTTTTGGGGAAAGATGTTTGGAAACAGTTTGGCAATGGATTTTGGGTTGGGGGCTAGACCTTCTCGGCGTGTCTTCTCGGGTGTTTTGAAGATTTTTAAAATTGCCCGCCTCGCAGTCTCTGATAAAGTACGAGGATGTGGAGTTTAGAAAATACTTGTTCATTATAGGCATTCTTCCTAAAGGAACTCATTGCTGCAGATTCTGAGTGCACGTAGGAAGAACCCTTTAAAAACCCCGTTTATTTTTGGTGTGTGGTAAAAGAAAGTGGGAAGATCTTTTGGTTTGGTGGGTTTTCGAAAAGCTTTAAAAACGAATTTCGGGGTCGCTTTGCAGAGCAGAACATCAAGGAAAGGAAGAGGTTGTCGACTTCTTTTCAAGTGTGAACTGGATTAAAGGCTCGACCTGGTTGACTTGTTTGGAGAGCTTAAAACTTGAAGCTTTGGGGATTATGGGGAGAATGTCGTCAACATAACGGACCGGGTGACAGACAAGGGGAATAAGGTGGAGAAACGTTCGGTTTCTGATGTTCCATGTATGGGTTTCGCCAGGACGCCTGAGTGGCAAACCCCAGGGTAGTCCAAAATTTGCTGAAAGAGGTATTTTAAAAGGAAACACGAAAAGCCAACACATAGTTCAAAAAGGGTCGATAAAACGCTGGCGGAATGGGAAGTCAAGTGAATCGAAATTTTTTCCTGCGCAGGATCGTGGTTGTGAAAGGGGGTTTATTTTGGGGAATAGGGAAGCCGCAAGGCGGAAAAGTTTCTTGTTCCTGTTTTGTGTTGCGAAGGGGTTTAGAAGATCATCCTTCCCCCTTCTCCTCCGCTTTACCCTTCCTTCCCCCACCCCCACTTCCCCCTTTCTTTCTTCCCTCACTTCCTCCTTTCTTTCTTCCTCCACTTCCTCCTTTTTTTTCCTTTCCTCCACTTCCCTCTTTTTTTCCCTTCCTCCACCCCCTCTTTTTTTCCTTCCTCCCCTCCCCTTTTTTTCCTTCCTCCATTTCCTTTTTTTTCCTTCCCCCATTCCCCCTTTTTTTTCCCCCCACACTTCCCTTTTTTTCCCCTCCCCCTTCCCCTTTCTTTCCTCCTCCACTTCCCCCTTTTTTCCCTCCTCCATTTTCCCCTACACATTGCGGGGTTGGAATGTTGTTTTTGGGTGTGAGCGGAAACGATTGAAGCCTGTGGTACTCTGTCCTCGTGATGACTTGTCCACTGTGGGGGGACTCTGTCCTCTGTGGACTGTCCTTTGGGAGTTACCCTCTGGGGTACTCTGTCTCTGGGGAGACTTTCCTTGTGGAGACTCTGCCCTCTGGGAGACTCTGCCCCTTGTGGAGATCTGTCCTCTGTGGATACTCTGTCCTCTGTGGAAACTTGTCCTCTGTGGAGACTCTGCCCTCTGGGTTGCCTTGGGCTTTTCCTCTGTGGATACCTGTCCTTGTGGACCTTCCTCTGTGGGGGACTTGTCCTCTGGGGAGACTCTGTCCTCTGTGGAGACTTGCCCCTCTGTGGAGCTTTTCCCCTTGGGAGACTTTGTACCCTAGGCCCCCTGTAGTTTTTCTCCTTTCTTATATAGAGATCTTGTGGAGATTTTTCTCTTGTCTGTTTCCCCAAACAATGGAAGCTCCAACATGGAAGTCCAACACGGAAGCCCCCAAAAAAAACCCTTCCGTCAACAACACCTTCATTTTTTATTTGATTATTTCAGCAGGAAATTTTACCATTTTTAAAAAATCAAAAAAATAGGGAAATGAAAATTAAAAAATTTCTGGAATTATCGATTTTAATTAAAATATCATAAAAATATTAATTAAATGTCGTCAAATTTTAATTGAAATGTCTAAAAAGACTTTTTTTTAAAAAAATTTTTATTCTGTACAAAAAAAAAAATCGAAAAAGGTGTGCGAGGACCCCTTTATTTAACAAAATTTTATTATTTCTCATTTTTTCTCCCGGTTTTTTATTGATGAGAAAAAAAGATGGTTAACTTTGTTTATCTAATGCTTGATGATCCTCTGGAAATTTTTAAAAAAAGAGATTAGTTAAAAATTGAGTGAGAATGGCAGATTCTCAGGTAAAATTTTGGGGAAAAAGGGATAAAAAAGGTGGGTGGGAATGATTGGTTTAGTGAAGGGTCTGCCTTGTTGGGTAGTAGACCTGCTGTTCCTCATTGTTATGTTCTCCCAGGGAATCTTGGTTACCCTAGTTGTTTTAATGACTCTGGTGACCGTAATTTTTTTTCAGGGGAATTATTTCATAAGGGCCGAGTCAAGTGATTCAAATTTTCATTTGATCGTGGATGGTGCCCGTACCCCTTTGTACCCTTTACCAGTTTCCCCCTTTGTACCGTTTACCAGTACCCCCTGTTGAACTGTTTTACCGTACCCTCTGGTGTATTTTTTACCAGCCCCTCTGGCGTATTTTTTACCCGTACCCCCCTGGCTATTTTTAATACCTCTGGCGTATTGTTTTCCAGTAAATCTGGGTATTGTTTTCCAGTACCCTTGGCGTATTTTTTACCAGTACCCTTGGCGTATTTTTACCATCCCCCCTTGGGGGTATTTTTACCCGGGTACCCTCTGGTTATTTTTACCCGCCCCCTGGGTATTATTTACCATTTCCCCCTTTGGGTATTGTTTTCAGACCTTGGGTTTTTATTTACCCGTACCCTTTGGGTATTGCTTACCAGTACCCTCTCGTGTACTTTTCCATACCCTCTGGTGTCGTTTTCCTACCCCTTTGGTGTTTGCTTACCAGGCCCTCTCGTTTTTACATTTTCAGTCCCTCTGGGTACTGGTGTACCCTTTTGGGGGTTACATTACCAGTACCCCCTGATGTACTATTTTTCAGTACCCCCTGGTGTACTGTGTCAGTATCCGTGGTATTTTTACCTACCCTCTGATGTACTGTTTACCATCCCCCCTGTTGTGCCATTTTTCAGTCCCCCTTTGGGGTACTGTGTCAGTACCCCCTGTGTAGTTTACCCCGTGCCCCCTTTTTGTGCCATTTATCGTACCCTTGTTAAGCCCTTTACCGTATCCCGTTTTATATCGTCATTGGCTCTTGTTCTCAGTATCCAGTAGCCCAATTTAATTTTTAGCACATAAAAATCCCGTTTAAAAATTGTGCTCTACTAAAGCCCATGTCATGTTGTTATTCACAAATTATTCCGCCCCTGCCACGGCTTCCACCTCTTCCTCTACTCTTTTGTAATGAAACCACTCCTTTCTTTTTCTCCCCCAATGTGAGTTATTCATTAAGCTGTGTGAAGTGATAACTACATAATTTCCAGAGTACGTAGAAAAAAAAGGTGAGTTAGGGAGTTTTTTTAAGCTTTTCAAAATGGAATTTATCTCTTTCTGCGCCCCGGGGTGAAACTGGCCTCTCGGTTACCTAGCAATTTACAAGGGAATCGTCATTTCCCCTTTCCCTTTTTTCATCCTCTGGAACCTTCACACAGTTCTCTCTTTTATGAAGCCCCATTTAGGAATTCCCCAGATCTTGCCCCGGGCTTTCTAAAATCTGATATTCTGCTCTCCCTCCCATTATGCTCCTTTCCCGGTTTATTTGCGAGGGCTCCCGAAAGGGTGAGGGGCTCCCTCACCTTCCCGGAAAAAGGCTGGAAGAAGAGCGTTTTAATGGGGTTGGTAGATGATGTAGGAGCCATGATGGGGTAGGAAGGGGGGGATTCAAAGGGGGCCCCGATCCTGGGGCCCCATGCTGGGGGCCACTGGGCTGGGAGCCACGATGTTGGGAGCCAGTTGCGGGTGCAAATCCTGGTGCCACGTACTGTGGACCTGATGCTGGAGCCCGATGCTGGAAGTCCGATGCTGGGGCCCTGAGCTGGGGTGCCTCGATCCAGGGAGCATGAACTGGGTTATGGTGCTAGGACCACGGTATGGGGGCCACGGGGCTGAAAGGGACCGTACTGACGGCCAGGCCTGGGGATCACTTAGGAGTCAGGTGCTAGGTGCACTAAAATTTTGTAAGTGACCCCAGCGGGGATGGGGGATGGGAGTTGACGCTCCCAAGCTGTCTTCCTGCAAAACATCTGCGTAAAGATTATAATGATAATAATAACAATACATCAGCAGCAGCAGCTGCAACAGTAGCGACGCAGAACAGAGGGAAAAACAAGAGCAGCAACAGATAAGCACCCCCAAGAACACTACAAAAACAAAAAGACACCCTAAAAGCAAAAAAAAAACTACAACAACAATAAAAATAAAATAAAAGTTATAATAAAAGCAATATAATAATAATAATAAATATTATACATATTATATATATAAATATATTATATATATATATAATTTTATTTAATAATATATTTATAATATAATAAATAATAAAATTTTAAATATAAAAAAATTAAAATAAAAATTCAATTTTTTTATATAATTATAAAATATAAAAATTGGAATTTTTATTTTTCAATTTTTTTTATATTTATTTTAATTTTTATAATTATAACATCGTATTAAAATATTTCTTTTACGATTAAATTTCATTTGTCAATTTCTTATGCACATTTGTTAATTTTCAAGACCAAGACCAGGCTGTCTTCCCCCCCGACTGTCTTAAGACTTTAACTGTCTTGAAGCCACTGGCTTCTTAAAAAACTGACTTCTCCCCCTACGGCTGTTTTTTAAGACCTCTGAGTCTTAAAACCCTTGGTTGTCCTCAAAACCCTGGGTTTTCCTCAAGGATGGCTGTCTTCCATACTCCCGGTGTCTTCTAGACACATGGGGTCTTCAAGACCCTGCCGTCCCAAGACCCTTGACTGTCAAAAAACCCCCTGGCTGTCTTTAAGACTTCTGGCTATCTTCAAGACCCCCGCTGTTTCAAGACCCCCGGGTGTGTTTAAGACCCCCGGCTATCTTCAAGACCTTGGTTTTCTTCAAAACCCCTGTATTTCAAGACCCCTAGCTGTCTTTAAAACCCTTGAATTCTTTAAGACCCTGGGTATAAGGGCCCTTCCATGTCTTTTAAGACCCTTGGGTTTTTTCATACTATGCTTTTTTCCAAGACCCCGGCTGTCATCAAAACCCTTATGTTTCAAAACCCCCTGACGTCTTCAAGAAATGGTGCATCAAAAACTCGGCCCTTCTAGCCACTGGTGTCTTCAAGACCCCTAGCTGTTTTCCCCCCGAAAACCCCGGGTGTCTTAGCCCCTGGGGTGTCCAAGATTCCGGGTGTTTTAAGACTCCTGACTGTCTTCAAAACCCTGGTTTTCTTCAAGAAACCCCTTTTGTCTTCGGACCCCTGGTTGTCTTCATGATCCTGCTGTCTTAAAAACCCGATTGTGTTCTTGGGCCTTTTAAAACCCTGGCTGTCTTCAAACCCTGGAAGTCTTCAAGACCCCTGAATGTCTTTAAAACCCATGGCTGTCTTCAAGGAACTCTGGCTGTATTCAAGACCTCGCGCTTGAAGAGCCCCCCGGGGTCTTTTAAAAACTTTTTATTTTCTTTTTAAAACACATTGGCCTCATCAAAAAAAACCCTGGCTGTTTTTAAAGACTTTGCCCGTCTTAAAGACCCCCCCCCGAATGTCTTTAAAACTCCGGATGTGTTTTAAAATCCCCGGTTGTTTTCTTAGGTACCTGGGGTTTTTAAGAAAGGGCCTGGTTGTCTTTAAAAGTTCTACAAGTCACTTTCCGATCGGCCACTCTATGGAGGCTTGTGCGAACAGCGTAACCGGTGGTTTATCAGGGTTTGATCCCCCCAGGGGCCTGGGGCGGGGGCCCGGCTGCGTATCCTACGGGGGAAACCTTCACGTATAGGAATAACATAACCCAAAAAAAAAATACAAGAACATAGAACATAAGAAAGAAAAACACTGCAAAAGGCCTCTGACCCCGCGGAGCAGGTCCATGTCCCCCGGGTTAGACCCCAAAGACCACCCAGTCGGGCATCCACACTCAAAAGGGGGAGCACTGTACCGACCCGCAGCAAAGCTAGTCGGGCCAACTCACACCACCCCACCTACTAATGTATTTATAAAAACATAAGAACGGGAAAGGGAAAACTGAAGCAGGCCACTGGGGCCCCTGGAGGCAGGGCCAAGTCTTTCCCACCCGGCTTTAAGCAATGCCTTTTTTAAAAACTACACCCAAAAGTTTTTTGCCTCAATAACCCGGGACTCGGGGAATTTGTTCCACCATCCACAAAATCTATTTTCCAAACCAGTCTTTCCTAAAATCCTTCCCGAAACTGAATTTTTCCCAAAATTGAAAACATTCGCGAGTCCTGCTTGGCTGGAAAATTTCCCGCCCCCATTTACATCCCCCTTTTTTTATTCCTGTTTTCCCCTTTTACACCTCGATCATATCCCTCCTAAAATTTTAAAGGGTTTTTGAGAAGGGGTGGGAGATTTAGGGGCCTCTTCTTGTCCTCATAGGGAAGATTTCGGGTACATGGGATCCCCTTTTTCATTCCTCCTTTTACGTTTCCAGAGCATTTATAAACCATTCTTTAAAAACGGGGACCAGAAAATGAGCGCAAAGTCCCAAAAAAAGAGGCCTAAACCCCAAAATATATAGAGTTTAAGGGCCAAACCCGAAGGGCTTCTATTAATTTTTAAATTCCTTGGGAAAAGAAGCCAAAAAATTCTGTTAGCCTTTTTTTGCCCAAAACTAAGCACTGTTGGGCTTGATTTTTGTTTTCTGCAACCAAAATTTCCCAAATCCTTTTCGCAATCGGGAGTATTTAAGGATCTACATTATTTAGTTTAATATTTGGCAAGGTTATTTAAACTGTCAATTTTTTTTTAACTTTTTGCATTTTTCAAAAATTTAAACTGCATCTGCCAAAATTCTTTCCCACCAATTTTCCCTCAGGTTTAAAACAATCATCCTGGAGTTGCTTTAATGTTTTCCCCTTTTAAAAGAATTGGGCGCCCCATTTTGGTGTCCCTCAGCAAAATTTTCCCTTTTGTCGCTATTTATTCCTCCTTTTAATTTTCGTTTATGTAAATTTTGAAACCCAAAAACGGGGCCCAAAAACTAACCCCCCGAGGAAAACCCCTTGGGGACGTTTCCCCCACTTTGATTTTTCCCCTTTATGCACTCTCTGCTATCTATTTGGGCCCCCATGCCCCTACCCCGGAAAAAAATTCCCCCTTTTATTTTGGGGCCCAAAGGGTTTCCCCAAATTTGCCCTTTGGTTTTGGAACTCAAACGGAAAAAGGGCCCTTTTGAATTTTTATATACACCCTTTTCATATTCATTTTCCAGATCTCCTTCTCAAAAACCTTAGTGAAAAAAGTTTTTAAATTCGTTTTAAAACGGGGAAGCCCCTTTGGGGAAAACCTTTTTGGGGGAAAACAAATTTAAAAAAAACTGGGGGCCCGGCAAGATGGCTACAAATTGCTTTCGGCAAAATTTTTGATTTAAATTTTTTTCCCCCCCCCCCCTATGGGGTAAGGGGTTTTTGGCTATAGTTCGGAAAACCAAGGGGCCTGTCACCTGCCTTGAAAAAAGGGATTTTCATTTGCCTTTTCACTTTCCGGGGAAAAATGCCAGTTTGGGAGGGGATATTTTAAAAAAATTTTTGCCCAAAAGGGATGCTTAAAATTCCCCCTTTACATTCCTTTTAAAACCCCTTTCAAAACAGTTCATCTGGGCCTGGGGGAAATTTTTTAGGTTTTTGGGTTTTTCTATTTTCTGAGACCATTTTTCACTAGTTTTCCGCTATCGTTTCATAATTTAAAAATATCCTGTTCTACGAACTATTATTTCAGGGGAAAATCGCTAGAATTTTTCCCCGGGGGGAAAAATTTAGAGGAAGTACGGTATTTTAAAAAATTTTAAACCCCATATCCTTTTCACTGTTTTGTGATCTGGGGCCCGAGTTAAATCTTAAGGGGGCCAGTCTTTGCCCTAATCTTTCTTCTTGGGATTCCTGAAAGAACCCCTTTTGGGGTTTGTCCCTTTTAATCACTTTCGACCTTTTGCCCATAATCCCTTTTTGCTTTTCTTATTCCTTTTTTTATGTCTCCCCTTTAATTGAATATATTGATTTTCTTAACTGCCCATTCCCTCTTTTTATACCCTTTATATGCCTCTCTTTTTGACCAATGAGAGGGTTTAATTACTGTTTTATCCATTTTGGGGGCATTTTTGGGTTTGATCTAATTTCCTACTCGGAACAAAAGTTGCTGGGCAGCTTGAAATAAACTCTTTAAAAAAAGTCAATTTTGGGAACCAAGATCACCTACCTGACCCATAGTCAGGACACCCAATTTTGCCCACCCCGGGAAATTTTTCCCCTTTCCCCTTTAAGTTGGGCCCAAAAAAAAATTTTTGGGGCAGAGGGTTTGATTGCAGTTATTGGGTAATTTCCCTGATACAAATTGGGAAAATAAGTGATTTGTGGGCACTTTCCCCCCAAGGGCCCCCATTTAAACCTCAAGATTATTAATTTTTGAATCTTTGGTTTGGGAAGAACAAAATCAGCAGATTTTTTTTCCTTTTAAAAATTGTTTCGGGCACAACCTTTTTTCTAAAAAACAATCCTGAAAAATATCAAGAAAGGGCACTAGATCAAATTTGCTGTCATATTGTTTAAAACAATTTGTTAAAGTTAAAATCTCCCCTTATCACAACTTTTTTATATCTAGATGCCTTATGAATTTCGTCCCAAACAGCTTACGCACTCCCCATCAAAGGGTTTTGGGGGGCCCAAAAATCACACTCAAAAATTTTAAATTTGTCACGTCCCCGAGAAAAATGTACCCCCCCCGGTTCTGTGTTTCGCTGTTTTTTAATCTTATATCATGTCTAAGACAACCCAAATTTAAAGTTTTTCTGACAAACTCGCCCAACACAACCCCCTTTCCCGGGGACCTTATTAGTGTTGGGAAAAGTTTTAAAAAACCCGGGATGTTGGGATTCAGAAGGGGGTTTTTCTATCTTTCAGGGTTTAACCAGGTCTCTGTTATACGAATAAAAAACTATATTACCCACGGGTTGGGAAGTAAAATTTTAAACCATCTAAAAAATTAAATTTTTTTAGCCCCCTACAAAATTTTTATAGGTTTAAAACCTTTAAAGGGGGCCAGGGCACTCGTTGCCCTCTACAAACTCTCTTTGTTTTTTTGATCAATTTATTTGGGGCCCTTCCCAGCAACTTTATTTTGAAATTTTTGGTTTTTAAAAATATTTCCCTTTAGGTATCCCGTAAAACTGCTGTTTTTAACCCCAATTTTCTGCAGCCGATTTTTCCCCCAAACACCCATACCTCTATAATCATCAGTTTAAATTCCCAGACAAGTCACAATTACCTTCTCAAATTGAATTTTGGTAATGCAAAAACCCCTCCATCCCCCTAAAAATGAACCCCCCTCCCCTTTCATAAAATATCAATTTGCCCAAAAAAAAAAGGGTCCCCGGGTTTTCAAAGAAATTTTTTTTGCAAGTTTTTTGCCGTACCCGTCTAAACCAGCGAAATTTTTACCAATTTTTCCTTTGTCATCCATTCATTGCCCAATCCCTTTCTAGGCAAAATGCTACATATGCTGGGATTCCCCCCCTTTTGACCTAACTACTTCAAAATTTGGTGGGCCCGTACTTATCCCGCAGCTCCTTTCCTGCCCTTCCCCAAGTCATTACCCCCAGCACTAAGACAGATAAAGGGCTTGGTTCCCCCTTACCTGCCAAAAAATTTTTTCCCCAACCCCGACTATGTACCAACACCAAACTCCCGGAAGACCCACTCTCTGTCCCGACCTCTGCAAGAAATTTCCCTAATCTTTCCTTTAGAATCGCCCAAATTAAAAATATTCTTACCTTGATTAGCAGGGGAATCAGTGGTACCTTCAACCTCACTAACCACTGAAGTACACTCGTCTTGGAGAACAAAGAATCGATTTCCTACCTTCACATCTTCTCTATTAACTCTCCTCATCTTCCTTCTTCCTGAACTGTGAACCACTTGCGGCTACCACTATCACTCACTGCTGGTGACCATTCCTACGTTACCAGCTAAATCCTTCTCACGCTCGCTCCCAAACTCATCTATGCGAAGCTTCAGCTTCCTATTTTTCCACTGTGTTGACTTATTATCACTATTGATTAATGTTGATCCAAATTTTAATGAAATTGTTCACGAAAGAGAACATGGGATCTCACTCTGGCCTCTAAACAGCACATGGGAGCTAACTCAGACCTCTAAACAGCACATGGGAGCTAGCTCAGACCTCTATACAGCACATGGGAGCTCACTCTGGCCTCTCAACAGCACATGGGAGCTCACTCAGACCTCCATACAGCACATGGGAGCTCACTCTGGCCTCTATACAGCACAAGAGAGCTCAGGGTACATTAACACTGAGAATAAATAATTAAAAGGCACAGTACCGTAACTGGAACAATACACAGACAACCCGCTCGTAAGAAAATGAATCCTATGAAAACTTTTCTGTCCGACTTGGACATTAACTAGAATGAGTAGTTAATGGTACAAGTCGGACCGAAATGTCGTCATGAGTTTTATTTTCCTGTTTGTGGGTTTTATTCTCCTGTTCGTGGGTTTTATTCTCCTGTTTGTGGGTTTTAATGTTGAATAATATACTTTTGATATACCTTTGAAGAGTTTCGAGAGTTTATCTACTCTCTGAGCCCGGCCATGGGTCAGGCTCGTCTGGTGCTTGCCTGGTCAACCAGGTTGTCGCTGCTGGAGACCCGCTGCCCAACATATCCATCACAGCCTGGTTGATCCGGCACCTGGTAGTAGAATTGTTGGACTTGAACAAACGTGTGTTTAACAAATTCCAGAGTGAGAGATTGTTTTTCAGGAGCTTCCCGAGCACCTAATATTGTCATTAGAAACTCGCTTCTGACGGTATTTTGCTTCCTTCCAGGAACCTCTCGGTATGTCACAACACTTTTACCAGTACTGGAATGTGTCGGAGCTGGGAGATGAGGTTAAGAATAAACTTTCTACTATGGGTGGGGAGAGGAGGCAGCAGGAAGAAGGAAGAGAGCAGAGTGTGGAGGGGAGGGAGAGAGGAGGAGTGGGAAGCAGGAAGACAGGAGAAGAGTGGAGGAGACAGGAGAAGAGTGGAGGAGACAGAAGGAAGTGAGCAAAGGAGAATGTGGAAAGGAGGAAAAGAGGAGGACTGGGAAGCAGGAAGACAGGAGAGGAGTGGAGGAGAGAGAAGGAGGAAAACAGAGTGTGGAAAGGAGGGAGTGAGGAGCAGTGGGAAGCAGGAAGACAAGAGAGGAGTGGAGGAGAGAGAAAAATGCAAAAAATATTTTGATCGGAACTGAAGGGCGGATTATTTTCTTTCATAGCTCACCCATAAACTTTTTATTCCTAAGGCAATGTTATAGTGGAGAGGGAGACATAACCCTGAAGCCAAGCAGGTCACGAGGGAGACATATAGTGGAGAGGGAGACATAACCCTGAAGTCAAGCAGGTCACGAGGGAGACATATAGTGGAGAGGGAGACATAACCCTGAGGTCAAGCAGGTCACGAGGGGAGACATATAGTGGAGAGGGAGACATAACCCTGAGGTCAAGCAGGTCACGAGGGAGACATATAGTGGAGAGGGAGACATAACCCTGAGGTCAAGCAGGTCACGAGGGAGACATATAGTGGAGAGGGGAGACATAACCTGAGGTCAAGCAGGTCACGAGGGAGACATATAGTGGAGAGGGAGACATAACCCTGAGGTCAAGCAGGTCACGAGGGAGACATATAGTGGAGAGGGAGACATAACCCTGAGGTCAAGCAGGTCACGAGGGAGACATATAGTGGAGAGGGAGACATAACCCTGAGGTCAAGCAGGTCACGAGGGAGACATATAGTGAAGAGGGAGACATAACCCTGAAGCCAAGCAGGTCACGAGGGAGACATATAGTGGAGAGGGAGACATAACCCTGAGGTCAAGCAGGTCACGAGGGAGACATATAGTGGAGAGGGAGACATAACCATGAAGTCAAGCAGGTCACGAGGGAGACATATAGTGGAGAGGGAGACATAACCTGAGGTCAAGCAGTCACGAGGGAGACATATAGTGGAGAGGGAGACATAACCCTGAAGTCAAGCAGGTCACGAGGGAGACATATAGTGGAGAGGGAGACATAACCCTGAGGTCAAGCAGGTCACGAGGGAGACATATAGTGGGAGGGGAGACATAACCCTGAGGTCAAGCAGGTCACGAGGGAGACATATAGTGGAGAGGGAGACATAACCCTGAGGTCAAGCAGGTCACGAGGGAGACATATAGTGGAGAGGGAGACATAACCCTGAGGTCAAGCAGGTCACGAGGGGAGACATATAGTGGAGAGGGAGACATAACCCTGAGGTCAAGCAGGTCACGAGGGAGACATATAGTGGAGAGGGAGACATAACCCTGAGGTCAAGCAGGTCACGAGGGAGACATATAGTGGAGAGGGAGACATAACCCTGAGGTCAAGCAGGTCACGAGGGAGACTATAGTTGAGAGGGAGACATAACCTGAGGTCAAGCAGGTCACGAGGGAGACATATAGTGGAGAGGGAGACATAACCCTGAAGCCAAGCAGGTCACGAGGGAGACATATAGTGGAGAGGGAGACATAACCCTGAGGTCAAGCAGGTCACGAGGGAGACATATAGTGGAGAGGGAGACATAACCCTGAGGTCAAGCAGGTCACGAGGGAGACATATAGTGGAGAGGGAGACATAACCCTGAGGTCAAGCAGGTCACGAGGGAGACATATAGTGGAGAGGGAGACATAACCCTGAGGTCAAGCAGGTCACGAGGGAGACATATAGTGAAGAGGGAGACATAACCCTGAGGTCAAGCAGGGCACGAGGGAGACATATAGTGAAGAGGGAGACATAACCCTGAGGTCAAGCAGGTCACGAGGGAGACACATAGTGAAGAGGGAGACATAACCCTGATGTCAAGCAGGTCACGAGGGAGACATATAGTGGAGAGGGAGACATAACCCTGATGTCAAGCAGGTCACGAGGGAGACATATAGTGAAGAGGGAGACATAACCCTGATGTCAAGCAGGTCACGAGGGAGACATATAGTGGAGAGGGAGACATAACCCTGATGTCAAGCAGGTCACGAGGGAGACATATAGTGAAGAGGGAGACATAACCCTGATGTCAAGCAGGTCACGAGGGAGACATATAGTGAAGAGGGAGACATAACCCTGAGGTCAAGCAGGTCACGAGGGAGACATATAGTGGAGAGGGAGACATAACCCTGAGGTCAAGCAGGTCACGAGGGAGACATATAGTGAAGAGGGAGACATAACCCTGATGTCAAGCAGGTCACGAGGGAGACATATAGTGGAGAGGGAGACATAACCCTGAGGTCAAGCAGGTCACGAGGGAGACATATAGTGAAGAGGGAGACATAACCCTGATGTCAAGCAGGTCACGAGGGAGACATATAGTGAAGAGGGAGACATAACCCTGAGGTCAAGCAGGTCACGAGGGAGAGATTGTTGTTCCATTCTACATCTAGGCAGTGTGAGCAGCATGGTAGAAATTACGCTGTTCACCTCCGCATACACTGCATTATCTTGCATCTCCCATGATGGGAGTGTGACTACGATGGCAGAGAATCCTCTGTGTGTGTGTGTGTATGTGTGTACTCACCTAATTGTACTCACCTGACTACTGACTACTCTATGACTACTCTATGACTGAAGAAATACTTCCTAACATCCCTTTGATTCATCTGAGTCTTCAGCTTCCAATTGTGACCTCTTGTGTCTGTGTCCCATCTCTGGAACATCCCGTCTTTGTCCACCTTGTCTATTCCGCGCAGTATTTTATATGTCGTTATCATGTCTCCCCTGACCCTCCTGTCCTCCAGTGTCGTCAGACCGATTTCCCTCAACCTTTCTTCGTAGGACAATCCCCGTAGCTCTGGGACTAGTCTTGTTGCAAACCTTTGCACTTTCTCTAATTTCTTGACGTGCTTGACTAGGTGTGGATTCCAAACTGGTGCTGCATACTCCGTATGGGCCTGACGTAGATGGTATACAGAGCCCTTAAACGAATCCTTACTGAGGTATCGGAACCTACCGTAGGTTTGCCAGGCGCCCGTATGCTGCAGCAGTTATCTGATTGATGTGTGCCTAAGGAGATATGCTCGGTGTTATACTCACCCCCAGATCTTTTTACTTGAGTGAGGTTTGCAGTCTTTGGCTATCTAAACTATATGTGTCTGCGGTCTTCTTTTGCCCTTCCCCAGTCTTCATGACTTTGCATTTGGCAGGGTTAAATTCAAGGAGCCAGTTGCTGGACCAGGCTGTAACCTGTCCAGGTCTCTTTGTAGTCCTGCCTGATCCTCGCCCGATTTGATTTCTTCTCATTAACTTCGCATCATCTGCAAACAAGGACACTTCTGAGTCTATCTCTTCTGTTATGTCGTTCCCCATATACCAAGAACAGAACAGGTCCTAGGACTGACCCCCTGTGGAGCCCCGCTTGTCACAGGCTCCCACTCTGAAAACCTCGTCGCGTACCATGACTCGTTGTTGCCTCCTGTAAGGTATTCTCTGATCCATTGCAGTGCTTTTCCTGTTTATGTGTGCCTGATCCTCTAGCTTTGCAGTAACCTCTTGTGAGGAACTGTGTCGAAGGCCTTCTTGCAGTCCAAAAATATGCAGTCGACCCACCCCTCCTCTCTTGTCTTAACTTCTGTCACCTTTCATAAAACTCTATTTAGGTTTGTGACACAGGATTTCCTTCCCTGAAACCGTGCTGGTTGTCAATTATACACTTGTTTCTTTCCAGGTGCCCCACGACTCTCCTCCTGATGATCTTCTCCATGACTTTGCATACTATACACGTTTAGTGATACAGGTCTGTAGTTTAGTGCCTCATGTCTGTCTCCCTTTTTAAAAATTGGGACAATATTTTCCATTTTCCATACCTTTAGGGGGTTGCCCAGTTTCAAAAGATGTGTTGAAGAATTTGTTAATGGCTCACACAATATCTCTGCTCCCTCTTTAAAGGGCCCCTGGAGAGATGTTGTCTGGTCCCACCGCCTTTGAGGTGTCAAGTTTGCACAGCAGCTTCTTCACCTCCTCCTTGGTTATATGTAACCTCATCCAGCACTTTTCTGGTGTGCCCCCCAGTTCTGATTTCTTGGAGTCCTACTGGCTTCCACTGCAAAACCTCTTTAATCTTGTGTTGAGCTCCTGACAAACCTCTCGGTCGTTTCTTGTGAATTTTCCCCATCACCCTTCCTCAGTCTGATTACCTGGTCCTTGACGTTGTTTTTCCCCCTGATGTGGCTGTACAACAGCTTCGGACAGTCTTTACTTTTGATGCATAATCATTTTCATATTGTCTCTGAGCCTCTCTTCTTATCTGTGGGATATTCGCTTCTGGCTCTTCGGCTGATTTCTTTATTTTCCTGAGTTCTCTGTCTTCTGTACCTTTTCCATTCTTAGTACTCCTGTTTTTGCCTCCTACACCTATGGTGTGAACGAAGGACTCGTTTGTTTTCCCATTATTTCTGTTTCCCTTGGGAAACAAACCTCTCCTCTGCCTCATGCATTTTTGTTGCTACATAGTCCTTATTTCTGTTTACTGGTTTGCCTGTCAGTTCCTCTCCCCACTGGAATGTCTTGAGGAAGTTCTCATGCCTGAGTTGTGTCCCCCTTTTTGTAGTTTGTTTTTTCCCAGCCTAATCTGCTACTCTCTCCACTTGGGTGCGCAACTATGTAGTCGAAGATAGAACCACATGATCACATAGCTCCCAGGGGCCTTTTCATACATGGATACCCTCGATGTCCGAACCTACTCAATGGAGAATAAAGGTCCAGCCTTGCTGGTTCATCCTCTCCTCTCTCTCTGGTAGTGTCTTAACATGTTGATGCATGAGTTTGCCAGTACCACATCCATCATCTTGCTTCCATGTTTCGGGACCTCCAGGGGCTCCAGTTTGCCAGTCAATCTCATTGTGATTTAAATCACCCATAACCTAGTAACTATGCTCCCCCCCATGTGTGCTCTCCTGGGCCACCCTCGGCATAGTGTGTCGATCATTGCTCTGTTGCTCTCATCGTATTCTTCTCTGGGCCTCCTGCAGAATTCGGTGGCGGGTTGTACCATTACTGCAATTATCACCTTACGTCCCTCAGATGGATTGTTTCCTACTAAGTAGTACTTTCGCCGTGCCATCCCATTCCTTCCCATTTTCTCAAAACCCCACTGGTTTTTAAGAGCAGTGCAACTCCTCCTCCCCCTCTCTCCCTCTGTCTTTCCCTGATGATTTGATATCCGCGATGGAAAGATTGAATTGTTATTATTTGGGGAGTTTTGTTTCTGTGAGTGCTATTATGTCTGGGGATGTCTCTTTGATTCTTTCGTGCCACTCCTCATACTTGTTTGTTATTCCATCTGCATTTGTATACCCACACCTTCAAACATTCTTTCTAAGACTGTAGTCTGGGAAGGTATATTGGGGTTGGGGAGTGGGAGACTTGGTAAGGAACTATGGGTTGTTGCTGTGGGGTGGAGTTTGTAATGTAGTGGTGGGGGGCTTGGGGTGGCTTGGACGTGTTTTGATTTGAGTGTTTTGGTTGCAATGGGGTTGACCTGGTTGGGAGATTCATAGGAAGTTGTGAGGGAGGTGTATTTGATATTCTTCCTGGTCTGGGATCTCCTGTCTGTTCTTTCTCCATCCACTCTCTTTCCTCCTTTAGCCTTTGTCCATGGTCTCTCAGTTTCTGCGTTTATTCTTGTGTTCTGTCAGGGTCGAGCTACACCTTCCTGTATGCCGGCATGTACCTTTAATCGTGCTTCTTCTGCAGGTTCTGTTCCAAAGTCGATTCTGTCTTGAAGTCACTTTCACTGGCCGGGTTCTTTATTTTGCAACCCCCCTATTTTCCAAAATTTCCAGCTGGGTCCATGTCGTCTTCTCCGATTGCTTTATGAGGCTTTCAATTGTTTTTTCCCTTGTTTTCTTGCGTCCCACATGTGTGTAGTGTGGTGTGTGTGGATGTGTGTGTGTGTGTGTGTGTGTGTGTGTGTGTGTGGTGTGGTGTGTGTGTGTGTGTGTGGTGTGTGTGTTTGTATGTGTGGTAGCTCACCTAGTCTGGACTCACTAATTGTGGTTGCAGGGCTTTGAGTCCATAGCTCCATGAGCTTTATCAACCCTCGTCTTAAAACTATGTATAGTATATGCCTCCACTGCATCACTTTATTCTATTTCCACGCCTTCACAACTTATGATGAAATAAGACTCCTAATCGTCCCTTTGATTTCATTGATCTTCAATTTCAAAGTGACCCTTGTTTTCGTGTCCCATTCTTCTGAAATCCTGTCTCTTTCCACCTTATCTGTTCTCGCAGCATTTGTATGTCGCTATCATGTCTCCCCTAACCCTCCTGTCCTTTAGTGTCGTCTGGCCGATTTTCCTTAAACTTTCTTGTTAGGACATTCCCCTTAGCTCTGGAACTAAATTTGTTGCAAACCTTTGCACTTTCTCTCAAATCTTGACATGCTTGACGTGTGGGTTCCAAACTGGTGCTGCATACCCCAGTATGGGCCTGACGTACACGGTGTACAGTGTTTTGAACGATTCCTTACTAAAGTATCGGAACACAATTCTCAGGTTTGTCAGGCGCCCATATGGTGCAGCAGTTATCTCGTTGATGTGTGCTTCCGGAGACGTGCTCGGTATTATGCTCACCTAAAGAGCTTTCTCTTTGAGTGTGGTTTACAGTCTTTGGCCACCTAGCCTATACTCTTTCTGAGGTCTTCTGTGCCCTTCTCCATCTTCATGACTTTGCAATTGGCAAGGGTTGACTTCGAAAAGCAGTGTGGGACACGGGTTCAGCTGTCCAGGTTCTTTGTAGTCCTGCCTGATCATCATCTGATTTAATTCTCATCATTAAACTTAACATCACCTGCGGAAAGGGACCTACTGAGTCTATCCCTTCCATCATGTCATTCACAATATAACAAAAAATATCACTGGTCATAGGACTGAGCCTGTGGGACCCTCTCGTCAACAGGCGCCCACTCTGATGGCCTCCATCACTTACCATGATCGTTGTTGCTTCCTGCCGGTATTCTCTGAATCAAATTGCAGTGCTTCCTGTTATATGCACCTGATGCTCCAGGGCTTCTGCCTTCCTGCAGTTCCAGGAAAAGTGCAATCAATCCACCCCTCTCTTCGGGTATTTCTTCTGTTATTTGTCAATAAACTCTAGAAGGTTAGGTGACACAGGATTTGCCATTCATGAGTCTGTGCTGGTTGTGTTTATATCTTGTCCGTTCCAGGTGCTCTTTTCCTCTCCTTCTGATAATTTTCTCCATGACTTTGCATACTTTACACGTCAGAGGGACACGGTCGGTAGTTTTGGGTGCCTCGTTTTCTGTCTCCTTTCTTAAAAATGGGGACTACATTTTGCCGACTTCCCGACATCAGGTAGGTGACACCTGTCTGCATGGTATGTATTGAAGATTGTGGTAGTGGCCACACACAGATCTCTGCTCCTTCTCTAAGGACCCACTGGAGATATGGTCCAGGCCCACGCCCTTTGGGTATCAAGGACACAAAGCAGCTTCTGCACCTCCTCCTCCATGTTTGTATGTCAACCAACACTTGTTTGGTATATTTCCTGTTGGTGTTCCCCTCTGTGCTGTCTTCCCAGAGCCCTTCCTGTCTCTACTGTAAATACTTTCTTAAATCTCATGTTGAGCTCTTCACATACCTCATGATTATTTCTTGTGAGTTCCCCTCCTTCTTTCCTCAGCCTGATCACCTGGTGTTTGACTGTTGTCTTCCTCCTGATGTGGCTATGCAGCAGTTTCGGGTCATACTCGACTTTCGATGCTATGTTATTTTCATACTGTCGCTGGGCCTCATTCCATACCTGTCCGTACTAGTTCCTGGCTCTTCGACTAATCTCCTTAATTTCCTGTGTTCTATGCCTTCTTTGCTTTTTCCATTTTCTACTGCACTTAGTTTTTGCGCCTCCATACACCGTCGGGTAAACCACAGGCTCGTTCTGGTCTTGCCATTATTTCTGTTGCCCTTGGGAACAAACCTTTCCTCTGCCTCCTTGCATTTTGTTATTACATATTCCATCATTTCGTTTACTGGCTCTCCTACCAGTTCTCCTGTCCCACTGAAACCTCCTGAAGGGAAGTTCCTCAACCTGTGTTAGTCCCCCCTTTTATAGTCTGGCTTTTCTCATTCAATTCCTGTTACCCTCTCTACTTGTAACTCTACTATGTATTCAAAGCTCAGAACCACGTGGTACTCTTAGCTCATGAGGCCTCTCATGTGTGATTGTCCTTCAAATGTCTGAACTGTTCTGGGTGATTAAAACACAAGGTCCAGTCTTGCTGGTTCGTCCTCCCTTTTCTGTTGGTAGTATCCCTTAACACGGTGATGCATGGGTTTTCCAGTACCACATCCCATCATCTTGGGCTCTCATGTTTTCGGGACCCCCGTGTGTGCTCCAGGTTATCAGTCAATCTCCCTGTGGTGGAAATCGCATAACCAGTAACTTTGCTCTGCTCGAGTGAGTCTTTTGCCACCTCAGATCAGTGTGTCCATCATTGCTCTGTTGCTCTCTTAATATTCTTCTCTTGGATTCTGCAGTTCTGTGGTGGATTATACATCACTGCAATGACTACCTTGTGCTACTAGACTGAAATGTACCTACTGATGTATTCCTTTATCCAATCTCGTCCATGCCTCCCATTTCCTCAAATTTCCATCGGTTTTTTATGAGCAGTTCAACCCCTGCTTCCATCTGCTCCTTCTATTTCCTCCATGATCTGATATCCTGGTGGGAAGTTTGCATCTGTTATTTATTGGGTTGTTGAATTTCCTGTCTGTGACGGCTTTGATGTCTGGGACTTTTCTCATTGATTATTTCATGCCATTCCTCATTTTATTCGTTATTCCATCACTTCGTGTACCAAACCTTCAACTTTCGTTCTTAAAAGTGTGGGTCCTGGGAGAATATTGGGTTGGAGAGAGCAGGAGCCCTGGCGGGGGCCATGAGGGGTTGTCGGTTGGGGTGTGGGCAGAGTTCCCATTGGGGGTCTGCTGTTAGGGGTGGGTTCGTGTGTGGGGGGTGGATATAGGGAGGATCAGTGTGTGATTGTTGGTTTAGATTATTCAGTTGCCTTAGGGTTGTCGTGGTTTTGGATTCTTTGCGGGAGGTTTCGGTGGGGGGGGGGTTGGGTGCCCTTTCCGCCTGTGTCTGGGTTATTCTGCTATTCTTTGGCATTTCCTCCCATTTCTTCCTTTCGTTATTGAACGCTCTCTTTTATATCATCTTTCCTCTGGCGTCTGCTCGGTCAAGGTACATAGTCCTAGAACTCCAGTTTGTCTCTCAGCCTTGCTTTCCCCCCTCCCCCCCCTGCAGGATCATGGTTCGAGTTGATTCTGCCTTGAAATTTACTTTGTGTGTGTAGTGTTGTACCTTACCTATTTGTGGTTGCAAGGGGTGGGTCATAGCTTCTGGCCCCGCCTTCTTCGCTCGATTGCTACTAGGTCCTCTTCTCTCCCTTGCCCTATGAGCTTATTCATACCTCGCTTTATAAAACTATGTATGGTTCCGCTCCACTACCGTCACTTTCTTGGCTATTCCACGGCCTGACTTTCTCTATGACGGAAGAAATACTCAAACATCCCTTTGATTCATCTGGGTCTTCAAATTCCAATTGAGACCGCTGGTTGTGTGTGTGTGTTGTGTTGTGTGTGTGTGGTGTGTGTTGTGTGTGTGTATGTGTGTGTGTATGTGTGTGGGTTATTGTTAGCAAAAAGTCTAGTGAACCAATTCATGACCCCTGAAGAAATAAATATTTTCTGTTATCTCTGTCAAGAATTATTTTTATTTAGTGTAATAATGACTAAGAAAGACGAGGAATGAAATAATATGTAAGATATAATTAATGCCACAATATTAATGCCAAAACATAGATTCACAACGCATCCACAATTAACTTACTCCAAATAGCCCGAAGCATGATTCAGTTACATTTCTCTCACTCATAAACCTGCTTGATACAACTCTCTGTTTTTTTTGAAAATCAGATGAAGGGGTAAAATCTCTCATATGAATAAACAGAGCATTAGACGCTTCTTCAGTTCTAATGCTATATTTGTTGTTGCAAACTTAGTTCAAGGCATTTTTCACTTTGACTGTAATAAACTTTATTGCATTTTTTACAGGTAAGGTTGTAGACAGTGAATTTTTATTCAGATATATTTTTACTGTAATATATTATACATATCTATTAGTATTTTAATATACTACTTCGATTTACTCTGGTTGCATTTGATTTTGATTTTCTATTCATGGTTGCGATCATGGACACATTCCTGGGCTGCTGCTTTGTAAATATCTAAACCATTTGGCTCTATCACGGAAAGGATTTTGTAATAAAAACTTACAAATTAGTGATAATATAAAATGTGTATTTTTAATCGAATTGTTATGTATGAAAATTAACCAAGTAATCATGGAAAAAGCACATTATGGCTGTGATAAAGAACACATGATTTCGACACTATGTTAATGCTTCATCAAAAAATGCTTGTCCTTTATAAAATTTTTTTTTTTTTCCCAAATTCCGGAATCTGAGGGCCAACTCAGATTCCTGCTGTTGATATGTGTTCTTACCTAACAAAGATTCCTGCCTGTGTTGCATATGTGTCTTACTAACAAAGGATTCCTGCTGTAGCATATGTGTCTTACCTAACAAAGGATTCCTGCTGTTGCATATGTTTCTTACCTAACAAAGATTCCTGCTGTTGCATATGTGTCTTACCTAACAAAGATTCCTGCTGTTGCATATGTGTCTTACCTAACAAAGATTCCTGCCTTTAGCTTGCCTTCACTTATATGAGGAAACTTTTGACTCCATGTACTTTAAAGCAGTTCCATTCTTGTTCAAGGCCTTCACAAAATTTTCACGTTGTGATTTCCGGGTAAGAAGCTGGTTCTTGGTGGCCAGTCTTTATGTTCATAGTGTTGGCTGTCTGCCTTACTACCCAAGTCAACAGTAACAGAGGATATTGGTTGTATCTGCATTGAAGACCTTAGTAGAGTGCAATTAAATTTTAAATCACCTCAAATGAGAAAATTATGATTCTGGTACTTGATTGAAGATATTAGTGTCTTCATATTTGCGTAAGTTTTTGACATTCGGACATTGTGGTCAATTGGCACAGATGCTGCTGTGTTGCCATTTCAGAGAAGTACAGCCTTTAAACTTCTTTAGAGAATCGATGAAGAGTCTCCATTCGTCTTGCTTTGTTCCATATGGCCTCCCGTGTTGTTCAATAAGGCCAGAACTCTTTGAACGAAACTAAAGATTCTCTTTGTCAAGAATGAGTGAAGACGTTACCTAAGCGAATGTCATGTTTCCTAAGTGCTTGAAGCCTGTGTTCCTTCAGTTTAGAGCCAGTTTACTGTTGTACTTTCCTGTTGGATGGTAAAGTCTACTCATCCAAGGCTCATTGGCGCTCAACTTGGGTTGGAAGGTTTGTGATCGCATTTATTGATGGTTTGTAGTCTCACTTCCATTGTCCTAAGATTCCGCTGGTATCAGACTCTGACGAAATTGCCATGTCTCAAGGTGGCACAGATAAGGAATATCTTCAGGGATGTGAAACAGACCTTATTACATGAGGAACATTTTGGGTATATTATGCGATCTTTAGTGTCTTTGTAGAAAACCCATGCTACTTTAGTCATACAAAGTTCAGTCATCATGGTTTGGTTCATCTGCTCCGCCAGGACCATTGGTACTATCAAAAGGGCTTACATTTAAGTTTTCCACTTCCACCACATTTGTTGGAACTCGCTGGTGTTAACTCTTATTTGGAATATAATTTTTTAACCCATGTTATACGAAGAGAAAGTAACGTTTCCGTATAACTTGACAAACTCATGTGACAGAAGGTGAATACAAAACACAATGATTTCACACTATTTTCCATATACTATCCGGAAAAAAAGATAGCATAGAATCAATAAAAAAATCATTTAGACCGTTGGTTTCAATTTTTTATGGAAGAGGAGAACCTGGCAAAATTCTTGATGGATATGACTGTTTGTCTTTACGATTGTAAAACGTATTTCTAGCATGTTATAAAGGGTTTATTCGTAAAAATATTTTGTATATTTGGATCATTAGCGGTTCCGCGCTATCTCTTGGGAGTTAGCGTGGGCTGTTACCAAGCACCATGGCTTGTTATAGTGTTTCAGAATCTCAGGTTCAAGTGTTAAGGTTTACTACACAAATAGTAGGTGTCTATGAAATATGATAGATGAGCTAAGATTTCTTGCAAGTGAAGGTAATGTAGATATTATTGGAATAACAGAGACCTGGTTCAACCTGAAAGATAGAGAAATGCCTTCTGAATGCAACATACAGGGTTATAAACTATTCCACGCTGATAGGGTCAACAGGAAGGGTGGTGGTGTGGCGATGTTTGTCAGAGAAAATTTAAATTGTTGTCTTAGACATGATATAAGATTAGAAACATCGAACACAGAATCTGTTTGGCTACAGTTTCTCGAGGGACGTGACAAAATTAATTTTGGGCGTGATTTATAGGCCCCAAACCTTGATTGGGAGAGCAGTAAGCTGTTATGGGGACAAAATGCATAAGGCATCTAGATATGAAAATGTTGTGATAATTGGGAGATTTTAACTTTAGACAATTGATTGGAACAATAGGACAGGAAATCCTGAGTCTAGTGATTTCTTGATACGGGTTTCGGATTGCTTTTTAGAACAGGTTGTGACAAAACATCTAGAGGAAACAATCTGCTTGACTTAGTTCTTGCCAACAAAGTTTCACTATTACACAAAATAACCCGCACGTAAAGAGAGAAGCTAAAGAAAGAAGACGTTTCGGACCGACTTGGACCTTGACAAAGTGACTTTGTCAATGGGCCAAGGTCGTGATCCGAAACGTCGTCCGTAAGCTGCTCTATTTTATGTGCGGGTTATTTGAGTATCGTTCCAGTCACGGGTATTGTGCCTTTTTGTTATTTAAGATTCACTAAATAATATTCTTGAGGTTAATGATGAGCTTGGGGGAAAGTGATCAGATATTGGCCCAGATATGCAATCAAATCTCTGTCCCAGATTTTCGCTTGGCCGACTTTCTGGTACCTGAAAAATTACTGGGTGGGCTAAAATTGGAGTGTCCTGACTATGGTACAGGGTAGGGTGATTTGGTTTGCCATTATGACGTTTTTCAGAGATAGTTCTAGCTGCCCAGAAAAACTTTTGTTCCGAGTAGGAAATTAGATTTAACAAAAAATGGGATCCCAGATGGATGAACAATAGATTAAAACAATCATTGGTCAAAGATGAGGCCATATATAGGGCGTATCAAAAGAGGGGTATGGGACAGTTAAGTAATCAATTTATTCAATTAAAGAGAGAAATAGAGAAAGGAATAAGAGAAGCAAAATGGATTATGAGGCTTAGGTCGCAAGGGATTCAAAAGACTAACCCAAAGCGCTCTTTCAGGTATGCAGAAGTAAGATTAGGGGACAAGATGGCCCCACTTAAAGTAACTCTGTCAGATTACTGACAATCATAAGGATATGTGTGGAAATTCTGTACTACTTTCTCTCAGTTTTCACCAAGGGAAAAATATAGCGATATTCCTGAAATAATCGATTTATGTAGAACAGGATGACGATTTCAAACTATGTATGATTGCAGTAACTTAGTGGAAAGGTCCTCAGACTAATAGTGAAAATAAAACCTAACAAATCCCCAGGGCCCGATTGAACTGTTTGCAAGGGTGTTAAAGGAATGTAAAGAGGAACTTAGCATACCTTTGGCTAATAATTTAAACATATAACTACAAACTTGCATGTGCCTGATAAGTGGAAATGGCAAATGTAAAACTATTTCAGCAGGTGACAGGTCCTCTTGGCTTCGAACTATAGAGCAATAAGCCTACCGCACATAGTGGGAAATTTATGGATCAATAGTTGCCGAAGCAATCGTAGCAGTCTTGACAGGCACAGATTGATTTATGAATTCAACACGGTTTTTCAAAGGGGCGTTCCTGTCTTACGAATATTTACTAACTTTTTCACTAAGGTGTTTGAGGAGGTAGATCCTGGTTCAATGGAATATGATTATTATTGTATTATGGGACTTCAGTAAGCTTTCGTAGAGTTCCCACACACAGAGGCTATTGAGGAACTTAAGGCACACGAATAAGAGGAAAAATCTTTTCCTCGGTAGAGGGCATGGTGACAGATTAGACAGCAGCGAGTTTGCATAAATGGGGAGAATCCAGAGTGGGGCACGTCACAAAGCGGTGTCCTCCGGGGTTCAGTGTGGGCCCGTTGTTGTTCACTCTTTAATAAACGCATAGATGGGGAATAATTAGCGACATAAGCAAAATTTGCTGATGGACACCAAATATTGGGCGTTCCAATTCATTCTAATGAGGACACTAGAGCACTCCAGGGAAGATTTGAATAAACTGATGCAATGGTCGGGAAAGTGGGCAGTTTGCAGTTTAATATGACAAATGCAAAGTTCTAAATGTTGGTCAGTTAGATAACCATGCACATTTAACTATGTAGATCTTAATACTTTATGATTGCAAAAAGGATTTAGGAGTTCTGGTTATGCAGTAATATAAACCAAGGACATACAGTGCATTGGTGTTCACATTATAGCTAACAGGAATTCTTGCATTCATATCTAGAAAAGTATAAATAATAGAAAGTCTTCAGGTTGTTCTTAAACATCTATATATCCTTGGTTAGGCCTCATTTTAGACTATGCTGCTTCAGTTACTGGTCACCGTATTACAGATGGATATATATGCCTATGGGAAATCGTTCAGAGGAAAGTAGGTTGACAAAAGATGATCCCATATATCAGAAATCTTCCCTATGAGGTTAGACTGAGGGCCCTGAATCTGCATATCTCGAAAAGGCGTAGAATTTGGGGGTATATGATCAAGGTGTAATAATGGAAAACAGGAATAATTAACGGGGATGTAAATAGTGTGTGAAAAATTTCAGTCAAGACAGGAATCGCAGCAATTGGTTTCCAAGGTTGAAAATTCAGATTCAGGAAGGATATAGAAAGCATGGTTTGGAAATAGAGTTGTGGATGAGCTTGAACAAATTTCCGAGTACAGTTATTCAGGTATAACGCTGTGTAGTTTTAAAAATAGATTCGATATATACATGATGGTTTGTGGGTGGGTGTGAGTTGGACCTGCTAGTTGTACTGCTGGGTTGGTGCAATGTTCCATCCTTGAGTGGAGGTGACCAAGACTGGGTGGGTCATTGGGCTAATACGGGGGGAGGGGGCGGTCATTGGTTAATCCGGGGGGGACGTGGACCATGCTCCGCATTGTCAGTTTTCTGTTGCAAGTGTTTCTTCTTTCTTATGTTCTTTGTTCTTATCTATGAACTCTGCGGTACAAATACTAGAAAAGTTCCCAAAAACATGGATGACTAATACAGAATATTCTATCATGGATGTGTTATGATAGATTTAAAATCTTGGTTACTCTTAATTATTAAGACATGTAAAAAAGACAATGAGCTATTTTGTTTAAAACTCATCCGTAAATCTAAGAATGAGTAGACTATTTATTCAAATAAAATAGTTTATATATTTTAGGCAGTAGGAATTTAACTTTATCAGCCATTATCTCTTGTGAAGGATTTTGTTAAGCACGCAGTTGATGAAATTTGACAAGTACGAAATGCTAAGGGCAGGTGATAGAGGTTTGCCACATGTGGGAGGGAAGCAGAGGACCTCACAGTTTACAGACAGCCGGAAACAGAATAAAGGGAGATATAACAGGCAGCCCTAACTTTCATCTAATTGCTCCATCAATATGTCATGTGAAATAAGAAATTACATTGCACTAGTGGATAATACATGTATAAAACAACGATATTATGTGCTAATCCTTTCAATTAATGTGTCGTATAGTGCGTAAATAATACTGTTACGTCTCGGATTATTTTAAAATGTTCGGAAAAATCTCTTCATATATTCCTAAATACTAATTATTAATTATTATGCCTGTACTTTGGTTAATTATGAATCTTCCACAGTATTCAATTGCTCTTTCTTTTAGCTATGACTGTAATTTTTAAACGGGTGCCTCGGTAAGCCAGGGCGTAGGCTCGGTCAGATGATAGAAGGTTCCAGCGGCGGGTCCATATCTGACTATGATACGTCAGGAAAACCACTGGTCCTGTTTCCCTGATGAGCCTGAACTATATACCTAATTTTTATGAAATTTTTCGAATTTTTAAACCTGTTTTTTTTTACACTACATAAACGCCTAACTCTCTTGGTTGTAATCCTTAAGTTAGTTGCAATCACCATGTGGCAATCCCTGATTGATACTCTAACTGAATGGGTTTGCTCCTATTCGTTTATATATTATAAAACGACAGGCAGGAGCACGTTCACGACAGAATATAAACATGGGATAGTCAGAGATCAATGATATGTTCACCGAAATACTCACGAGGCCAGTGGCCTCGTGAGTATTCGGTGACGATTTTCTATAGTAGTGCTTCAACTAAATATCTCCACTAAATAGCTATTGAGTTTGTATAACCCCTAACTTGAATTATATAAGGTATTCCTGTCATGTTTTAGGAGTGATAATTCAATTATTTTTTTTTCCTTAATGGGCTTATTGGGTACAATGCTCTGGGCAGCAGCACACCTTGGTGAGTGGTTGCAAGAATTGACATAGCATTTGACTCCTTGCCCGTCCTAACTGAATACTGATGTTGGGCTAATCTGGGTTCCAGAGGTTTACCAGTTTGTCCAAAATTACAACCCTGGAACGAAAAGGCCTGTTATCCTGGGTGTAAAGGGGAGCTAAGAGCAGAACAAACACAGCTGAATGATTGTTAATTATATTTTCCTTCACCAAGTGCAATTATAGGTATTTACAAGTATGTACACTATATACAGTTGGAAATATATGTGTACAACACGGTAAATTAAGAGGCAAAGACACAGCCTTGAGAGAGAATGGACAACTGTGTTCAACCAGCAGCTGGGCGAAAATGACAAGGGTGAGAATGTGAGCGGTGTCCACATCACCTTCGCAACTGCCAGATTCACAATATGATTGGCTGAACCTAGGAACTGATCTAATGATGGGGCCCCGATCGTCCGACCCTTAGTTACCTGGTTCGCTGGTTGGGGAGGTATCTTTTTATGCCTGTGTTCACATGCCTCGAATAAATGTTACTCTTTGCATGCAACATCCAACATAAGGGTGAAGGTAAAGAGTGCATGGGACAGTGTGCTCTTAGTCAACCTCTGCTTCACTGTCCCATTTTTGTGAAGGCAATGTTTATATTGAACTTTTTTATTGCCTCATGCAGGCTGACCAAATTCTCAGTGTTGGGAATAATCAGTACATTTTCCTTGGCAGATATTTCTTTACGTTCAATTTTATAGAATATCTTCCTAGCCCACAGTAGTGACTTCTGAACAAATTCCCTGGGATATCTCAGTTTTGTGGCTATGTTAAACATCTTATTTATATCATATTGATTCCTGGGCTGCAAATACGCAAGGTTCTCAGGAACATTTAGAGGAAAATACTCCTTTTAACCCTAGACTCATGACTGGAATAATAATGAATGTATGACGGTACATTGCTTGACTTTCTGTAAATTGTGATTTTGAATCTTCTGTCGACACGATGGATTAAAAAATCAAGGACGGGTAGAGTGCTGTCTATTTCATGGTCTGTTGTGAACGTAACGGAATGTAGGAGATCATTGAGTCTAAATAGGAACTAATCAATATTGTGATCTCTAGGCCGAAGGCAAAGGAAGTCATCTACATATCTGAACCGCCTAGCTATATATGGAAGAACATCCTTAATGAGTCTAGACTCACAGAATTCCATATACAGGTTTTTGAGCAAGAGGACTGAGGGAACTTTCCATGGCCGCGCCTTGTTTCTGAGGATAGTATTAGCCTTCAAACACAAACCTGTAGCCAGTAACACAAGTTTTAATCACTTCAATAATTATGTTCCTTGGGTAGGGCATGGAGAAGTTTTCTAGTTCCTCTACAAGGTACATAAGCAAGTCAGGGACACCGACTCAGGTAAACAATGTTGTGATACCGAAACTCCCATGGGTAAAATCATGTGAAACATTTAATTTCAGGAGTTTCTCTGTAAAGTCAACATTATTTACAATATGCACATCCGAAATTCCCCCAACCATGGGAGTCAGATACTTAAGTCAACCACGTAGAGAGGGTATATGATGCTCAGTCTACTGCACTTATAACACTGATCAACAACCAAGATTGATGGACTGACCACATCAACTCAAGGTTGAGGGACTGATTACCTCGTTGTCCTGTTCTTCCAGTTTCTCCTTTGCATGGACTGATGAAGCCACTGTGTGGCGAAACGTTTCCTCAATAAAGATACCCAAGAGTTGCACGTGTCTAATTTATCAACGTTTCCAACATCTTTTCCAATACCTCATTCCAACTATCTACCTCCACAACCACGACCATCAAGGACATTACCAGTAATAGACAGGACAAGCATCCATCCTCTGCAGGGGTATACATAATCCCTTGCAATGACTGCAGCAAATTATACGTGGGCGAAACATCAAGAGACCTCCAAACACGTATATCAGAACACCAATACGCAAGCAGGTCTGACGATACAAGGAATGCCTATGTACAACACCGTAATTCCCACAACCATCTAATAAACTCAAGACTTATCGCCAGAGAAGACAACACTCAATACCGAAGAATCCTGGAATCATCGCTTATCTCTGTGACCAACAACTTCAACCAGAATAATGGCTTCTGTAACATAGCTGAACCACTTGCCAAGAAACTTCTTCATCGCTATCCCACATAAGAACATAATGGAAATAAATGGTATAAAATACCGACACAATGGCCATATAAACAAAAATGCAGTATAATGTGATCCTTTATTGACTACGTTTCGCCCACACAGTGGGCTTTTTCAAGTCACAAACAGTTCTGTTTGTGACTTGAAAAAGCCCACTGTTGGGCGAAACGTAGTCAATAAAGGATCACATTATACTGCATTTGTGTTTATATTGCCATAAAAACATAGGAATGGAGGAACAATGCAGAAAGTTTGCTCACAAACTTATCCAATCTCCCTTCCAAGCTACCCAAGATTTTAGACTCTATAACCCCACTCGGTAGATCATCAGATGCAGCATTCTCCACCTGACCTCAATATTCTGAACCTGACTATAAATACTCGCGTACCTTCCACCCCAGGTAGATCTGTTTGTGACTTGAAAGAGCCCACTGTGTGGGCGAAACGTTGTCAATAAAGGATCACATTATACTGCATATGTGTTATATTTCCATTGTGTCGGTATTTTATACCATTTATTTCCATCAAGAATTTTTCTGTTTATCTTCTAATTATTTGTTGTTTTCTTCTTTCAGATGCCTCTTACTTGTGTAAATAGTGCAGACAACTTCTGCTACATGTGTGGTGAGGTGACCCTTGAATCACAGAAGCGCCGTATAACTACTGTTGTTAGAAAGGCACATCACCTATATTTTGGATGCAAGATTGGTGACCAGGATAAGAACTGGGTTCCACACATATGCTGCAAAAATTGTGCTACTAACCTTCGCCAATGGTTGAACAGGAACAGGAAAGGAATGCTGTTTGCTGTGCCAGTGACATGGCGGGAGCCAACAGACAGTACTAACAATTTTTATTTCTGCATGGTACCTCCAGTACAAAAGGGCTTGTCAAAGAAAAAAAAGGGGTCCGTTGAATATCCAAACATTCCATCAGTTATTCGCCCAGTTCCACATGGAGAAGGTCTAACTGTTCCTGATGCACCAACTTCGGTATCCTTCGAGTCAGATGAAGAAAGTTGTGAGGAGAAAGAAGAGAAGGATAACAGTACTGGATTACAGTGACCGAAACTCTGATGAAGCACACTCCTCTAGGCCACATCTCATAACAAAAGAGGAACTCCATGACCTTGTCAGGGATCTGCAACTACCCCAAAATAAGGCAGAGCTGCTAGGCTCTTATCTTCAACAGTTGAATCTCCTAACAGCTGACGTGGAGATTTCTAATTCCCCCCACTGAGCAACGCTAAGATGGTCTTCAGATTCGAGAGCTTCATAATCAGACCGTCATGGGAAGGAGAAAGCTCCTTGGGAAGCACTCAAGTTAGTAGCGAAGGGATTTTTTCGGTAATAGAAAGGAAGGCAACTATGAAGAACTGGTGGAAAACCTCATCAAGGCTTACAAGAACATGGGATGTAACATGTAACTTAAAATCCACTATTTGGACTCACATTTAGACTTTTTTCCAGCGAACTTGTGTCCAGATTTGCCCCAGGGAAAATGGGGCACAAGACTACTTTCAGACTATTTCTGGACATTGGAAAGAGATGACTCTACAGCCCTCTATAAGCGTCAAGCAAAATGCCTGAGAGTAGATACGGATTAGAGTTTAAAACATACTGACACATATTGTAAGTTATCATAAACTAATCAAATATTACATGTCTCGTATCTTTAAACCTATAACCAATAAGAATTTTTCAAGGTGATATTTGTATTCAGGACATGAAAATACATAAGAATTAAATAATTTCAATTAAGAAGCAAAAATTGTTGACCAGTGTAGAAGAACGAACTGGGTACGGTAGTTGCCGAACTGGCTCACAAATGAAATCAGACTAGCCCAATACATTTATTTATTTATTATATATATTATATTTTATATATATATATATATATATATATATATATATATATATATATATATATATATATATATATATATATATTATTATATATATTTTTTTACATATATATATATATATGTTATATATCATATATATATATATATATATATATAAATATATATAATATATATATATTTTATATATATATATATATATATATATATATTATATATAAAACATATATATAAATTATTTTTTTTTTTATCACACTGGCCGATTCCCCCCAAGGCAGGGTGGCCCGAAAAAGAAAAACTTTCACTACATTCACTCCATCACTGGGCTTGCCAGAAAAGGGGGCTTTACACTACAGTTTTTTAAACTGCAACATTAACAACCCTCCTTCAGGTGCAGGCACTGTACTTTCCCTCTCCCGGATCAAGTCCGGCCTGCCGGTTTCCCTGAACCCCTTCATAAATGTTACTTTGTCACACTCCAACAGCACGTCAAGTATTAAAAACCATTTTTCTCCATTCATCCTATCAAAAAAACGCTCACGCATGCCTGTGGAAGTCCAAAACCCCTCGCATACAAAACCTCTTTACCCCCTCCCTTCCAACCTTTCTAGGGCCGACCCCTACCCCGCCTTCCTTCCACTACAGACTGATACACTCTTGAAGTCACTCTGTTTCGCTCCATTCTCTTACATGTCCGAACCACCTCAACAACCCTTCTTCAGCCCTCTGGACAACAGCTTTGGGAATCCCACACCTCCTCCTAAATTTTCCAAAACTACGAATTCTCTGCATTATATTCACACCTCACATTGCCCTCAGACATGAATCTCCCCCTGCCTCCCGCCTTCTCCTCGCTGCAACATTCATCACCCATGCTTCACCCCCATATAAGAGCATTGGTTAAAACTTACTCTCATACATTCCCCTCTTTGCCTCCAAGGACAAAGTTCTTTGTCTCCACAGACTCCTAAATGCATCGCTCACCCTTTTTCCCCATCAATTCTATGATTCACCTCATCTTTCATAGACCCATCCGCTGACACGTCCATCCCAAATATCTGAATACATTCACCTCCTCCATACTCTCTCCCTCAATCTGATATCCCAAACTTTCATCACTAATCTTTTTGTTATCCTCATAACCTTACCTCTCATGTATTCACTTTTATTTTCTTCTTTTGCACACCCTAACCCAAAATTTATCCACCAATCTCTGCAACTTCTCTTCAGAATCTCCCAAGAGGACAGTGTCATCAGCAAAAAGCAACTGTGACAACTCCCATTAATGTGTGATTCTTTATCTTTTAACTCCACACCTCTTGCCAAGACCCTCGCATTTACTTCTCTTACAACCCCATCTATAAATATATTAAACAAAACCCCGGTGACATCACACATCCCTTTTCTAGGCCTACTTTTACTGGGAAATAATCTCCTCTTTCCTACATACTCTAACTTGAGCCTCACTATCCTCATAAAAAAATCGTCACTGCTTTCAGTAACCCGCCTCCTACACCATAACACCTGCAACATCTGCCACATTGCCCCCCTATCCACCCTGTCATACGCCTTTTCCAAATCCATAAATGCCACAAAGACCTCTTTAGCCTTATCTAAATACTGTTCACTTAAATGCTTCACTGTAAACACCTGGTCCACACATCCCTACCCTTTTGTAAAAACCTCCTTGTTCCTCTGCTATCCCATTCTCAGTTTTACTCTTAATTCTTTCAATAATAATCTACCATACACTTTACCAGGTATTTCTCAACGACTTATCCCCTATAATTTTTGCACTCTCTTTTGTCCCCTTTGCCTTTATACAAAGGAACTATGCATGCTCTCTGCCAATCCCCCAGGTACCCTTACCCTCTTCCATACATTTATTGAATAATTGCACCAACCACTCCAAAACTATATCCCCACCTGCTTTTAATTTCTATCTTTATCCCATCAATCCCTGCTGCCTTACCCCCCTTTCATTTTAAACCCACTGCCTCACGAACTTCCCTCGCACTCACAACTGGCTCTTCCTCACTCCTACAAGATGTTATTCCTCCTTGCCTATACACGAAAATCACAGTTTCCCTGTCTTCATCGACATTTAACAATTCCTCAAAATTTCCCTCCATCTTCCAATACCTCTAACTACCATTTAATAACTCTCCTCTCCTATTTTTAACTGGGCAAATCCATTTGTTCTCTAGGCTTCTTTAATTGTTTAAACTCACTCCAAAACTTTTTCTTATTTTCAACAAAATTTGTGATACATTTCACCCACTCTCTCATTTGGGTCTCTTTTTTTTCATTGCTTCACCACTCTCTTAACCTCTCTCTTTTTCTCCATATACTCTTCCCTTCCTTGCATCACTTCTACTTTGTAAAAACTTCTCATATGCTATCTTTTTTTTCCCTTACTACTCTCTTTACTCATCATTCACCAATCGCTCTCTTCCCCCCCGCACCCCCTTTCTGTAACCACAAACTACTTCTGAACACTCTAACACTACATTTTTAAACCTACCCCATACCTCTTCGACCCCCATTTCCTTCCCTCATTGCCCATCTATCCTCCATAGGTTTATATTTTCCCCTAACTGCCTCCCTTTTAGTTTTGTAAACCTTCACCCCCCTTTTCCCCCTTGATGTTCTATTCCTTGAACCCCTCTACTTTTCTTCAGGTAGCTACAACAAAAAGTGATCTTAATTTTTGGCCCCCTAAAAAACATGTACATCCTGAAGTTACTCAACAGTTTTTATCTCCCCAATAATTTAATCCAAAAACTACTGTCTTTCGCCCAATATATCTTGTATATTATTTATCCTCTTTTTTTTAAAATATGTATTACGTATAACAAAACCCCCTTTCTATAAAAAAGTTCAATCAAAGGGCTTCCATTATCATTTACACCGGGCCCCCCCAAATTACCTACCAACCCTTCAAATTTTCCCCACTTTAGTTTCAGATCCCCACCACAATACTCTTCACTTGTTCAAGGCTTTACATTCACTTAAATCCCCCAAAAAATCTCTCTCTCCTTACATTCCTCTCTTCTCCGTGCATACCGTTAAAACCCCATTTTCGCATCCAAACCCTTTATTTTAAACCAATAATTCTTGAATTTACACTTCATTTCTCTTTTCCCCTTTCCATAACTGACCCTTCAACATTACTGTACCCCTTCCCTTGCTCTAAGCTCTCAGATCTCCAGTTTTTAAACCCATTTATTTCCCCCCACCCAAACTCCCTACCCCTTCAGCTTTGTTTCGCTTTGGGCCCGGACATCCCCTTTTTTTCATTCGAAATCAGCAAACTTGTTTCTTGTATCCGCCTACTCCACGCACATTCAAAATCCCATTTTATAAAATTTTTTCTTTTTCTTTTTTTGGTAAACGTTACAGGGAAGGGGTTTCTACCTATTTCTCCCCGGACTTAGTCGCCCCATACGACCGCATGGTTACAGAGGGGAAAAATTTTTTTCCCCCTTCCCCCTGGACAATAGAAGAAATAAGGAAAAAACAAGGCTATTTAGAAAAGGGGGGAAAAAACCCAGATGTATGTATTATATATGAAATTGGTTTCTGGAAAATGTGCCAAAGTGTAATAGGAGTAGCAAGATATCCCTGTTTTCTAGCGTGTTTATGAGACAGAAAAAGAAACCAGCAACCTCCTCATGCAAAAAGTTACAGGTTTCTGTTTCACAGTCATTGGCAGGCGGTAGTACTATATTATATATATATAGAAAAATATATTTATATATATTTTAATATTATATATATATTTTATATTTATATATTAAATATATATACATATATATTAATAAATTATTTCCCAGGGAAAAATAGGGCCTTTGCAAGGGTGTGATGTCACGTGGTTGTTTAATATATTTTAGAGGGGTTGTTGGAGAAGTAAAAGCGAGGGTCTTGGCAAGAGGCGGGAGTTAAAAAAATAAAGAATCACACAAAAGTGGGATTTTTCACAGTTTCTCTTTTTCTGTGACACTGTCCCTTGGGAGTTTTTGAGAGAAGTTGCAGGTTGGTGGAGAATTTGGTGGGTTGCAAAAGAAGAAAATTTTAAAATGAAAGGGGGAAAATTTAAGGTTTGAGGAAAACAAAAAGATTAGGTGTGAAAGATTGAATATCGATTGGAGGAAAGAGAGTATGGAGGAGGTGAATGTATTCAAAATTTTGGGGTGGACGGTCAGGGGGAGGGGTCTAAAAAAGATGAGGTGAATCATGGAATTGAGAGGGGAAAAAGGGTGAAGGTGCAATGGAGTCTGTGGAACAAAAACTTTGTCCTTTGGGGAGGCAAAGGGGGAAATGTAGGACCATATTTTTTACCAACGCCTTATGTGGGGGGGGAAAGCATGGGTGATGAATGTTGCGCGGGGAAAGGCTGGAGCAGGGGAGATGTCATGTCTGAGGGCAATGTTGGTGTATAAATGCAGAGAATTGTATTTGGAAGTTAGGAGGAGGTGGGGGATTAAAAAATGTTGCCAAGGGCGGGGGAAGAGTTCTTGAGGTGGTTCGGACTTAGAGAGAATGGAGGAAAAGGTGATTCAAGAGTGTATAGTCGTGGGAAGGAAAGGGCGGGGTAGGGGTCGGCCTGGAAAGGTTGGAGGGAGGGGGGTAAAGGGGTTTTGTAGCGAGGGGGGTTGGACTTCCGAAGGGATGCGTGAGCGTGTTTGTGGAGTGAAAGGAGACAAAAAGGGTTTTTAATACTTGACGTGCTGTTTTGGGGTGGAGCAAAGTAACATTTATGAAGGGGTTCAGGGGAAAAACCGGGAGGCCGGGCTTGATCCTGGGATGGGGGTACAAGCCGCACTCTGAAGGAGGGGTTAATGTAGTTAAAAACTGTGTGTAAAGCTACCCTTCTGGAAGACAGGATGGAGTGAATGATGGGAAATTTTTTCTTTTTTTCGGGGCACCTTTGCCTTGGTGGGAATCGGCCAGTGTGTAATATTATATATATTTTTTATATATATATATATATATATATATATTATATATATATATATATAATATATATATATATGTATTATATAATATATGTATGTATATCTATATATATATATATTTATTTATATAATATATATATTTATATTTATATATATATAAATATATATATATTATATATTTTATTTATATATATAATATATATATATAAAATATATTTTAAAATTTTAAAATAATATATATATATAATATATTATATTATTATATATAAATATTTATAATATTATAAATTATATATATATATATTATATATAAATATATATTTTTATATTTTATATATATTACATTATAATATTATATATATTATAAAAATATATATTTTATATATATATATATATTTTTATATTAAATTAAAAATATATAATATATTTAAATTATTTTAATTATAATATAATATATATATAATTTATTATAATATATATATATAATAATAAAAATTATATATACATAATATATATAATCCCGCACCCCCTTTCCTAACTTCCAAACTACGAATTCTCTGCATTATATTACACCACACATTGCCCTCAGACATTGACATCTCCACTGCCTCCAGCCTTCTCCTCGCTGCAACATTCATCACCCATGTTCACACCCATATAAGAGCGTTGGTAAAAAATATACTCTCATACATTCCCCTCTTTGCCTCCAAGGACAAAGTTCTTTGTCTCCACAGACTCCTAAAGTGCACCATTCACCCTTTTCCCCTCATCAATTCTATGATTCACTTCTCTTTCAAGACCCATCCGCTGACACGTCCACTCCCAAATATCTGAATACATTCACCTCCTCCATACTCTCTCCCTCCAATCTGATATCCAATCCTTCATCACCTAATCTTTTTCGTTATCCTCATAACCTTACTCTTTCCTGTATTCACCTTTAATTTTCTTCTTTTGCACACCCTGCCAAATTCATTCCCCCAATCTCTGCAACTTCTCTTCAGAATCTCCCAAGAGCACAGTGTCCATCAGCAAAGAGCAACTGTGACAACCCCACTTTGTGTGTGATTCTTTATCTTTTAACTCCACGCCTCTTGCAAGACCCTCGCATTCACTTCTCTTAAAACCCCCATCTATAAATATATTAAACAACCACGGTGACATCACACATCCTTGTCTAAGGCCTACTTTTACGGGGAAATAATTTCCCTCTTTCCTACATACTCTAACTTGAGACTCACTATCCTCGTAAAAAACTCTTCACTGCTTTCAGTAACCTACCTCCTACCCATACACCTGCAACATCTGCCACATTGCCCCCCCATCCACCCTGTCATACGCCTTTTCCAAAAACCATAAATCCCCAAAGACCTCTTTAGCCTTATCTAAAAACTGTTTTACTTATATATATATATATATATATATATATTAAAAATATATATTATTTAAATATATATATATATATTATATTATTATATATAATTTTATATATAAATATATATTTATAAATTATATATATATATATATTATATATATATATATTATATATATTATATATATATATATATGCAAAAAAACACTGGAAAGAGTAGTGAAATTCCAAAGGCTTTCGTGACTACTCACATTGTCAAGGAACTATATGTTCCTTGACATATGTGAGTAGCCACGAAGAGCTTGGAAATTTCACTACTCTTTCACAGTGGTTGTTTTGCATATTTTAAAAATCGCCTGTTTATTGTGATTTTTTATTGCAAAATACATATAAATAAAATTATATATATATTAAAATTTATATTATATATATATATATATATATATATATATATATATATATATATATATATATACAATTATTATATATATATATAAATATTATATATATATTTTATATATATATATATTATATATATATATATATATATATATATATATATTATATATATATATATATTATTAAAGTATAGGGGGTACCACCTCTAAAAATGTTCATAGGAAACCTCACCTCAGAGAAAAGAATGAAACCCTCATCTCAGAGAAAAGAATAAACTTGTTCAGGAAAAAATCAAGGTTTCTCCCTGAAGCTTTTGAGAAATTTTCTTACCACCCCCTATATTTAGGTATGTTTTTTTTTAAAGACAAAATACTTGGCCAAACATCACAAAAATAATCAGAAAGTTTAAAAAAATATAGGTAACTCAGAGCTACATCTGAATACTTCGTCCCGCTCCCCCGCGGTGGGGCCCCGTGGCCAGGAATTGGGGTT
>NC_069435.1:41606520-41669358 GCF_026875155.1 Cherax quadricarinatus | reverse complement strand
TGGAAAGGGGGGTAAGTTTTTCCATGTCTCAGGGGTACAACGTAAACAATTTTTTTTCCCAATGAGATTTACTTTTTGTATAAATGTTGAGGTAATAAGTTTTAAACACCCAGAAAATTTTCCATTTACATTTATATAAAATTTTTAATAGTAAAATTAAAAACGTGGGTAAATACAATAAATCTGAAATTCCCACATCCCATTATTTATTATGCTAAAAAAATACGTGGAAATAACAGGCCCGGGGAATGAACCTCTACGGGTTTGGGGCTACTGGTGTTTTTGCTAAGATTTTAAAAACTTTTGGGCCCAAATTAGCCTATATATTTCATCTCTACTATACTTTTGTTTTGAGGTTATTGAAAAATTTGGGTTTAACATTCTTACTTTATATTTTTTCTTTTATACTGAAAAGTTTTTTATTTTTATTTTTTATTTGGGTTTAAATTTTTTAACTTTTTTTTTACTTTCCACTATTACTAAAAAAGTTAAAAATAATTACCCATAGGGACCACTGTTTTCTTGTTTTCCAGTAAACTTTTTTTGGTACCCCCTTATTACCCCAAAATGGTTAAATTACCCCCAGGGGTTTTAAGTTTGGGAACCCCTGCTTTTAGGGGGTGGTCCCACGAACTGCCGGGGGTCTTTTGGTTTCTGTAGTATTGGGGGAAAGGTGACAGTCCCCCTCTGGATTTTTAGGTTTTTATAACTTTTTAATTTTTCATTGAATTGGGGGTTTTGAAGCGGGTTTCCAAAAAATTTTTTTGGCAAGGTCCGGACGTTAAAGGGAAATTTTCCATGTATGAAACATTATTTAATTATTCACTTAAAATAAACCCCTGGGAAGGGAATTTTATTACCGCTTCCTGGAGTTAAGGAAATTTCCGGGAGATACCGGGATAATTATTCACATTTATTTACTTGCCCCGGGAAAAGTTTTACCGTTTTACCTGGAGTATACCTGGAGAAACCCTGGGAGTATCCCTGGAGTCCATACCGGGGAGTAACCTGGAGTATACCTGGATTTACCCGGATTTATACCTGGAGAAAATACCTGGAGTATACCTGGAGTCAACCTGGAGTATACCGGGAGTTACTGGAGTATACCTGGAGTAAAACCTGGAGATATACCTGGTATACCGGGAGTAACCTGGAGTAACCTGGAGTGCACCTGAGTAACTGAGTATACCTGGAGTATACCTGGAGTATACTGGAGTATACCTGGAGAAACCCCTTTGGAGTCACCTGGAGTATACCTGGAGTAAACCTGGAGTATACCTGGGTATACCTGGAGTAAACCTGGAGTATACCGGGAGTAACCTGAGAACCCCTGGGTGCACCGGGAAGTATAACCTGGAGTATACCTGGAGTATACCTGGAGTATACCTGGAGTACCTGAAGTAACCTGGAGTCACCTGAAGTATACCTGAGTATACCTGGAGTATACCTGGAGTATACCTGGAGTGCACCTGAAGTATACCTGGAGTATACCTGAAGTATACCTGGAGTATACCTGGAGTATACCTGGAGTACACCTGAGTATACGGGTATACCGGAGATACCTGGAGTATACCTGGGTCACCTGAAGTATACCTGGAGTATATCTGGAGTATACCTGGAGTATACCTGGAGTGCACCTGAAGTAACCTGGAGTATCCCTTTAAAGTATACCTGGAGTATACCTGGAGTATACCTGGAGTACACCTGGAGTATACCTGGAGTATACCTGGAGTATACCTGAAGTATACCTGGAGTGCACCTGAAGTACACCTGGAGTATACCTGGAGTATACCTGGAGTATACCTGGAGTGCACCTGAAGTATACCTGGAGTATACCTGGAGTATTCCCTGGAGAAACCCCTGGAGTATACCTGGGTATACCTGGAGTATACCTGGAGTGCACCTGAAGTATACCTGGAGTATACCTGGAGTATACCTGGAGTATACCTGGAGTATACCTGAAGTATACCTGGAGTATACCTGGAGTGCACCAGAAGTATACCTGGAGTATACCTGGAGTATACCTGGAGAATACTAATACACCTGAGTATACCGAAGTATAGCTGGAAATACCTGGGTATACCTGGAGTATACCTGGAGTATACCTGGAGTATACTTTAACCTGAGTTTACCTGGAGAAGTTCGGGGGCAACGCCCCCGCGGCCCGGTCTGGACCAGGCTCCTGTGGATCAAGCTGATCAACAGCTGTTGCTGCTGGCTGCACGCAAACCACGTAACGAGCCACACCCCGACTGGTCAGGAACCGACTTAGGTGCTTGTCCAGTGCCAGCTTGAAGACTGCCAGGGGTCTGTTGGTAATCCCCTTATGTATGCTGGAGGCAGTTGAACAGTCTCGGGCCCCTGACATTTAAATTGTATGGTCTCTTAACGTGCTAGTGACACCCCTGCTTTTCATTGGGGGGATGTTGCATCGTCTGCCAAGTCTTTTGCTTTCGTAGTGAGTGATTTTTGTTTGCAAGTTCGGTACTAGCCCTCTAGGATTTTCCAGGTGTATATAACATGTATCTCTCCCGCCTGCTTTTCCAGGGAAACAGGTTCAGGAACCTCAAGCGCCCCCAGTAATTGAGGTGTTTTTATCCCGTTATGCGTGCCGTGAAGGCTCTCTGTACATTTTCTAGGTCAGCAATTTCACCTGCCTTGAAAGGTGCTGTTAGTGTGCAGCAATACTCCAGCCTAAATAGAACAAGTGACCTGAAGAGTGTCATCATGGGCTTGGCCTCCCTAGTTTTGAAGGTTCTCATTAACCATCCTGTCATTTTTCTAGCAGATGCGATTGATACAATGTTATGGTCCTTGAAGGTGAGATCCTCCGACATGATCACTCCCAGGTCTTTGACGTCGGTGTTTCGCTCTATTTTGTGGCCAGAATTTGTTTTGTACTCTGATGAAGATTTAATTTCCTCGTGTTTACCATATCTGAGTAATTGAAATTTCTCATAGTTGAACTTCATATTATTTTCTGCAGCCCACTGAAAGATTCGATTGATGTCCGCCTGGAGCCTTGCAGTGTCTGCAATGGAAGACACTGTCATACACTGGTGTATATCTGGAGTATACCCGAGATATACTTGGAGTATACCTGGGGTATACTTGGAGTATAACTGGGGTATACCTGGAGTATACTTGTATACCTGGAGTATAACTGGGGAATACCTGGGGTATACCTGGAGTATAACTGGGGTATACCTGGAGTATAGCTGGAGGCCCGGTGGCCTTGTGGCCCAGTGGCCTGGTGGGTAAAGCTCCCGCTTCACACACGGAGGGCCCGGGTTCGATTCCCGGCGGGTGGAAACATTTCGACACGTTTCCTTACACCTGTTGCCCATGCACTCTGCCCCAGGGCCAGACTCATGGAACTCCGTGTTCATCAAGAACTGCAAGAAGCCCCTATCACGAGCCTTTTCCATCCTATGGAGAGGGAGCATGGACTGGGGGGTCGTCCCACATTTTACAAAAAACAACAGACATAGCCCCACTCCACAAAGGGGGCATAAAGCAACAGAAAAAAGAACTCAGACCAATAGCATAACACCCAATCAAAAAATCTTTGAAAGGGTCCTAAAGCATGACACCCCCATCTGGAAACCCCATCTTTTACAAACCCGGGGCAACATGGGTTTAGAACAGGTCGTTCCTGTCTGCCCAAAATTTTGGATCACTACGAAAAGGTCCAAAAAGCACTAGAAAAAAAAAGAATGCGAGAATAATACGACTTTGCAAAACCCTTCGCAAGGTGCCCATGATAATAGCGCACAAAATGGTGCAAAGGAATAACGGGAAAAGTCGGTCAGGGTCATAATTTTCCTAACAAAACACAGAGAGTATCGTAAACAGGTAAAGTCCGAGGCAGCTACGGTAAAAAGCTCTGTTCCACAAGGCACAGTACTTGCTCCCCCTTGTTCCCTCCCATATCCACATAGACAAGGTGTCAGCCACAGCACCGTTTTCCTTTGCAGAGCCCCCAATCTCATGACAGGTCTTCCTTGCAGCACTGCAAGGCCCCAGGCGGACATCAACCAATCTTTCGTGGGGCAGAAAACAATATGAAGTTAAAAACGATGAGAAATTTCAATTACTCTTTATGGTAAATGAGGAAATTAAATCTTCATCAGAGTACAAAACAAATTCGGGGCCACAAAATAGAGCGAAAACCAACGTCAAAGACCTGGAGGGTCATGTGGAATCTCACCTTCAAGGACCATAACTTGTAAAAATCGCATCTGCAAAAAATGACAAGGTTAATAAAACCCTTAAAAAACAGGGAGGCCAACCCATGAGACACTCTTCGGACTTGTTCATCTAGGCTGGTTTTTTTTGCTGCCACTAAAAACCTTTCAAGGCAGGTAAATTTCCCGACCTGAAAATGTCAAGAACTTTCACGGCGCGCATAACGGAGATAAAAACCCCTCAATTATTGGGACGCTTAGGTTCCTAAACCGTTTTCCCCGGGAAAAAGCGGAGGGAGGTACTGATTATATACCCGGAAAATCCTAAGGGACTAGACCGAACTTGACACGAAAACCCCCACTACGAAGCAAAAGACTTGGCAACGAGCACCCCCCCCCCAATAAAAAGCAGGGGTGTCACAGCACTTTAAGAGACCATAAATAAGTGTCAGGGGCCCGAGACTGTTCAACTGCCTCCCAGCACCCCAAAGGGGGATTACCAAACCCCCGGGCAGTCTTCAACTGGCCTGGACAAGCCCAAATCTTTCCCCGGATCAGCCGGGTGTGGCCGATGTTGGTTTCGTGCAGCCGCACGCAGCCTGGGTTTATCAGGCTCTGATCCACCAGGGGGGCCTGGTCTCAGACCGGGCCGCGGGGGCTTGACCCCCGGGGCCCCTCTCCAGGTAAACTCCAGGGAATACCTGCAGCACACCTGGAGTTTTTCATGGATACATAGAAAAAGAAAAAACTGCAACACATACTGACCCCTGCGGGGCAGGGGCCGGGCCCCCCCCCCGGGTTTTGCCCCGTACCCCCCCCCCCCGGGAAAGCCCCAAAACCCCCCAAGTATGGGCACCTCCACTCAGGAACGGCACCCAACCCGCGCACAACTAGTCAGGGCCAACTCACACCCACCCACACCCACTATATATTTATCTAACCTATTTTTTAAAAAAATACAAACGTTTTAGCCCGAATAAAGTACTCGGGAGTTTGTTTCCCCTCATGCACAACTCTATTACCAAAAGTGCTTTCCTATACATTTCCCGAAATTTAATTTTTCCCAAATTGAAAAAAATTGCGCGATCCTGTCTTGGGTGGAAATTTTCAGCACGCATTTACATCCCCTTTATTTATTCCTTTTTTTCATTTATTACACCTCGATCATATCCCCCCAATTCTACCCTTTCGAAGAGTGCAGATTCAGGCCCCAGTGTATCCTCATAGGGAGATTTCTGATAAATGAATCATCCCTTTTTCATCCCCCTCTGTACTTTTTTTAAGCATTTATACCATTTTGTAATACGGTGACCAAACTGAGCAGCATAGTTAAAAAGAGGCCTAACCCGGAATATAGGTTAAGAACAAAACCCGAGGACTTCTATTATTATACTTCTAGAAATGAAGCCAAGAATTCTGTTAGTTTTATTGCAAAACTAATGCACTGTTGTCTTGGTTTTTTTTTTTTATGCAACCAGAACTCCTAAATCCTTTTTGCAATCAGTATATTAAGACTAATTATTTATTTATATGTGGCATGGTTATTTACCGCCAACATTTAGAATTTGCATTTTTTCAATATTAAACTGCATCTGCCAACCCGACCATTTTCATCGTCTATTCAAATCTCCTGGAGTGCCTATGTTCCCCTTTGAATAAATTGGGCGCCTATTTTAGTGTACAGAAATTTGCTTTTGTCGTAATTTTTATTTCCCCCACCTATGTCGTTTTTGTAAATTGTGAACAACAACGGGCCCCAAAAGTGACCCCTGGGAACACCGCTTGGACGTCCCCCCCCTTCTGATTTTCCCCATTTATGCAAACTCTTTGCTGTCTTTTGTCAGCCATGCCTCTACCCAGGAAAAAAAAATTTTTCCTCCTTTCCATGGCCTTAAGTTTCCCTAGCCTCTGGTGTGGAACTGTTTTCCCAAAGCCTTAATGAAGTCCATAACACAATACAATTTTTTACCATGAAACTACCTCCTCAACACCTTAGGAAAAAAGTTAGTAAATTCGTAAGACAGGAACGCCCCTTTGTAAAACCGTGTTGAGATTCATTAATCAATCTGTGCCTATCTTGATGGCTACGAATTGCTTCGGCAATTGATTCCATAAATTTTCCCACTATGGAGGTAAGGCTTATTGGTCTATAGTTCGAAGCCAAGGACCTGTCACCTGCCTTGTAAATAGGTATTACATTTGCCATTTTTCACTTATCAGGCACTATGCCAGTTTGTAGTGATATGTTTAAAAGATTAGGCAAAGGTATGCTAAGTTCCTCTTTACATTCCTTTAACACCCTTGCAAACAGTTCATCAGGACCTGGGGATTTGTTAGGTTTTACTTTCTCTATTTGTCTGACGACCATGTCACTAGTTAGGGCAATTGTGCATAGTTTATTATCATCCTGTTCTACATAATCTATTATTTCAGTAATATCGCTAGTATTTTCCTGGGTGAAAACTGAGAGGAAGTAGGTATTGAGAATTTTACACGTATCCTTATTACTGTCAGTGATCTGACCTGAGTTACTCTTAAGTGGGCCAATCTTGTCCCTAATCTTACTTCTGTATACCTAAAAGAACCCTTTTGGGTTAGTCTTTGAATCCATTGCGACCTTAGCCTCATAATCCCTTTTTGCTTTTCTTATTCCTTTCTTTATTTCTCTCTTTAATTGAATATATTGATTTCTTAATTGCCCATCCCCTCTTTTGATACGCCTATATATGCCTCTCCTTTGACCAATGAGATGTGTTAATCTATTGTTCATCCATTTGGGATTATTTCTGTTAGATCTAATTTCCCTACTCGGAACAAAAGTTGTCTGGGCAGCTAGAACTATGCTCTGAAAAACGTCATATTGGCAACAAGATCACCTACCTGACCCATAGTCAGGACATCCCTATTTAGCCCACCCAGATAATTTTTCAGTCCGATGAAGTCGGCCAAGTGAAAATCTGGGACAGAGATTTGATTGCAGTTATCTGGGTAATTCCATGATACATTGAAACTATGTGATTTGTGATCACTTTCCCCAATCATTAACCTCAAGATTATTAATTAGTGAATCTTTGTTGGCAAGAACCAAGTCAAGCAGATTGTTTCCTCTAGTTGGTTCTGTCACAACCTGTTCTAAAAAGCAATGCTGAACCGTATCAAGAAAGTCACTAGTGACTAGACTCAAGATTTCCTGTCATATTGTTCCAATCAATTTGTCTAAAGTTAAAATCTCCCATTATCACAACATTTTCATATCTAGATGCCTGATGAATTTCGTCCCATAACAGCTTACTGCACTCCCTATCAAGGTTTGGGGGCCTATAAATCACACCCAAAATTAATTTGTCACGTCCCTCGAGAAACTGTAGCCAAACAGATTCTGTGTTCGATGTTTCTAATCTTATATCACATCTAAGACAACAATTTAAATTTTCTGTGACATACATCACCACCCCACCACCCTTCTTGTTGACCCTATCAGTGTGGAATAGTTTATAACCCTGTACGTTGCATTCAGAAGGCATTTCTCTATCTTTCAGGTTGAACCAGGTCTCTGTTATACCAATAATATCTATATTGCCTACACTTACAAGTAATCTTAGCTCATCTATCTTATTTCTTGGGACTCCTACTATTTGTATAGTAAACCTTAAGGGAGCTAGTCACTCGTTGCCCTCTACTATCTCTCTTTGTAGATCAACTGATTTGCCATTACTAGCAACTTTATTTTGAATATTGTCTTTTAAACATATCCCTGAGATATCCCGGTAATAACTGCTGTTTTTAACCCTAATGCTGCAGCCTGATTGTTTCCCACAAACACCCATACCTCTATAATCTATCAGTTTAAATTCCTAGACAAGTCATCAATTACCCTCACAATCGAATTGTCTAATGCAACCACTCCATCCCCAGAGAGATGAACCCCATCCCTTGCATACATATCACGTTTGCCAAAGAATAGGTCCCAGTTATCAATGAATGGGATTGCAAGTTCCCTTTGCAGTACCTGTCTAGCCAGCAATTTATACCAATTGCCCTAGACATCCATTCATTGCCCACTCCCTTTCTAGGCAAGATACTACATATGACTGGGGATCCCTCCCTTAGACCTAACTACTTCTATGGCTGACCTGTACTTATCCAGCAGCTCCTCTCTCCTGCCCTTTCCAATGTCATTACCCCCAGCACTAAGACAGATAATGGGCTTGTTCCCATTACCTGCCATAATATTATCCAACCTGCTGACTATGTCACAAACACCAGCTCCAGGAAGGCACACTCTCTGTCTGATCTTCTGTCTCTGTTACAAAATGCACGGTCCATATATCTTACCTGAGAATCGCCTACTATTAAAGTATTCTTACCTTGATTAGCAGGGGAATCAGTGGTACCTTCAACCTCACTAACCACTGAAGTACACTCGTCTTGGAGAACAGAAAATCTATTTCCTACCTTCACATCTTCTCTATGAACTCTCCTCATCTTCCTTCTTCCTGAACTGTGAGCCACTTGCCACTTAAAGTGGCTGCCACCATCACTGCTGGTGACCATTTCCTCCTTACCAGCTAAATCTTTCTCACACTCACTCCCAAACACATCTATGCGAAGCTTCAGCCTCCTATTTTCCTCCTGAAGAAGTACAATCTCCTTCTTCAACACTTGAACCTGAGATTCTAAAACACTACAACAAGCCATGGTGCTTGGTAACAGAACACGCTAACTCCCAAGAGCTTAGGCAGGTATGATGTGTACCTGGAGTACACCTGAAGTGTAGCTGGAGTATTCCTGGGATATACCTGGAGTATACTTAGGGTATAACTGGAGTATACCTACCTGGAGTTTACCTGGAGAGAGTTTCGGGGGTCAACGCCCCCGTGGCCCGGTCTGTGACCAGGCCTCCTGGTGGATCAGCGCCTGATCAACCAGGCTGTTGCTGCTGGCTGCACGCAAACCAACGTACGAGCCACAGCCCGGCTGATCAGGAACTGACTTTAGGTGCTTGTCCAGTGCCAGCTTGAAGACTGCCAGGGGTCTGTTGGTAACCCCCCTTATGTGTGCTGGGAGGCAGTTGAACAGTCTCGGGCCCCTGACACTTATTGTATGGTCTCTTAACGTGCTAGTGACACCCCTGCTTTTCATTGGGGGGATGGTGCATCGTCTGCCAAGTCTTTTGCTTTCGTAGTGAGTGATTTTGTGTGCAAGTTCGGTATAGTCCTCTAGGATTTTCCAGGTGTATATAATCATGTTCTCTCCTCCCCGCGTTCCAGGGAATACAGGTTTAGAAACCTCAAGCGCTCCCAGTAATTGAGGTGTTTTTTTTCTCCATTATGCGCGCCGTGAAAGTTCTCTGTACATTTTCTAGGTCAGCCCAAATTTCACCTGCCTTGAAAGTGCCTGGAGTTTACCTGAAGAGAGTTTCGGGGGTCAACGCCCCCGCGGCCCGGTCTGTGACCAGGCCTCCTGGTGGATCAGCGCCTGATCAACCAGGCTGTTGCTGTTGGCTGCACGCAAACCAACGTACGAGCCACAGCCCGGCTGATCAGGAACTGCCTTTAGGTGCTTGTCCAGTGCCAGCTTGAAGACTTTCCGGGGTCTGTTGGTAATCCCCCTTATGTGTGCTGGGAGGCAGTTGAACAGTCTCGGTCCCCTGACACTTATTGTATGGTCTCTTAACGTGCTGTTAGAGTGCAGCAATATTCCAGCCTAGATAGAACAAGTGACCTGAAGAGTGTCATCATGGGCTTGGCCTCCCTAGTTTTGAAGGTTCTCATTATCCATCCTGTCATTTTTCTAGCAGATGCGATTGATACAATGTTATGGTCCTTGAAGGTGAGATCCTCCGACATAATCACTCCCAGGTCTTTGACGTTGGTGTTTCGCTCTATTTCGTGGCCAGAATTTGTTTTGTATTCTGATGAAGATTTAATTTCCTCATGTTTACCATATCTGAGTAATTGAAATTTCTCATCGTTGAACTTCATATTGTTTTTTTGCAGCCCACTGAAAGATTTGGTTGATGTCCGCCTGGAGCCTTGCAGTGTCTGCAATGGAAGACACTGTCATGCAGATTCGGGGTTCATCTGCAAAGGAAAACACGGTGCTGTGGCTGACAATTCCTTGTCTATTTTCGGATATGAGGGTGAGGAACAGATGGGAGCTAGTACTGTGCATTTGTGGAACAGAGCTTTTCACCGTAGCTGCCTCGGACTTTTCTCTGTTGACGACTACTCTCTGTGTTCTGTTAGTGAGGGAAATTATAGATTTCCCTCGACCGACTTTTCCTGTTATTCCTTTAGCGCGCATTTTGTGCGCTATTACGGGCCATGGTCACACTTGTCGAAGGCTTTTTGCCAAAATCTGTATACATTACATCTGCATTCTTTTTGTCTTCTAGTGCATTTAGGACCTTGTCGTAGTGATCCGTAGCTGAGACAGACAGAGCGACCTGTTCTAAACCATGTTGCCCATGGGTTGTGTAACTGATGGGTTTCTAGATGGGTGGTGATCTTGCTTCTTAGGACCCTTTCCCAAAAATTTTTATGATATGGGGAAGTGTTAGTGCTATTGGTCTGTAGTTCTTTGCTGTTGCTTTACTGCCCCCTTTGTGGAGTGGGGCTATGTCTGTTGTTTTAGTAACTGAGGGACGACCCCCGTGTCCCTGCTCCCTCTCCATAGGGTGGAAAAGGCTCGTTTATAGGGGCTTCTTGCAGTTCTTGATGAACACGAGTTTCCCTGAGTCTGGCCCTGGGCAGGTGCATGGGCATGTCATTTATCGCCTGTTTTGAAGTCATTTGCGTCAGGATAACATCGGATAGGCTTTTGTTAATCAAATTTTGTGGCTCTCTCATAAAAAATTCATTTGATCTTCGACTCTCAGTCTTGGTTAGCGGCTTGCTAAAAACTGAGTCATATTGGGACTTGAGTAGCTCACTCATTTCCTTGCTGTCATCTGTGTAGGACCCATCTTGTTTAAGTAGGGGCCCAATACTGGGCGTTGTTCTCGATTTTGATTTGGCATAGGAGAAGAAATACTTTGGGTTTCTTTCGATTTCATTTATAGCTTTTAGTTCTTCCCGCGATTCCTGACTCCTAAAGGATTCTTTTAGCTTAAGTTCGATGTTTGCTATTTCTCTAGGGCATACCTGGAGTATATCTGGAGTACACCTGAAGTATAGCTGGAATATACCTGGGGTATACCTGGAGTATACCTGGGGTATAACTGGAGTATACCTTTGGTGCACCTGGAGTATACCTGGAGAGAGTTTCAGGGGTCAACGCCCCCGTGGCCCGGTCTGTGACCAGGCCTCCTGGTGGATCAGAGCCTGATCAACCAGGCTGTTACTGCTGGCTGCACACAATCCAACGTTCGAGCCACAGCCCGGCTGGTCAGGTACCGACTTTAGGTGCTTGTCCAATGCCAGCTTGAAGACTGCCAGGGGTCTATTGGTAATCCCCCTTATGTATGCTGGGAGGCAGTTGAACAGTCTCGGGCCCCTGACACTTGTTGTATGGTCTCTTAACGTGCTAGTGACACCCCTGCTTTTCATTGGGGGGATGGTGCATCGTCTGCCAAGTCTTTTGCTTTCGTAGTGAGTGATTTTCGTGTGCAAGTTCGGTACTAGTCCCTTAGGGTTTTCCAGGTGTGATATAATCATGTACTCTCCCTCCTGCGTTCCAGGGAATACAGGTTTAGAAACCTCAGCGCTCCCAGTAATTGAGGTGTTTTAAACTCCGTTATGCGCGCCGTGAAGTTCTCTGTACATTTTCTAGGGCGGCAATTTCACCTGCCTTGAAAAAGGGGCTGTTAGAGTGCAGCAATATTCCAGCCTAGATAGAACAAGTGACCTGAAGAGTGTCATCATGGGCTTGGCCTCCTAGTTTTGAAGGTTCTCATTATCCATCCTGTCATTTTTCTAGCAGATGCGATTGATACAATGTTATGGTCCTTGAAAGGGGAGATCCTCCGACATAATCACTCCCAGGTGTTTGACGTTTGGGGTTTCGCTCTATTTCGTGGCCAGAATTTGTTTTGTACTCTGATGAAGATTTAATTTCTCATGTTTACCATATCTGAGTAATTGAAATTTCTCTCGTTGAACTTCATATTGTTTCTGGCAGCCCACTGAAAGAATTTGGTTGATGTCCGCCTGGAGCCTTGCAGTGTCTGCAATGGAAGACACTGTCATGCAGATTCGGGTGTCATCTGCAAAGGAAGACACGGTGCTGTGGCTGACATCCTTGTCTATGTCGGATATGAGGATGAGGAACAAGATGGGGCTAGTACTGTGCATTTTGGAACAGAGCTTTTCACCGTAGCTGCCTCGGACTTTACTCTGTTGACGACTACTCTCTGTGTTCTGTTTGTGAGGAAATTATAGATCCATCGACCGACTTTTCCTGTTATTCCTTTAGCGCGTATTTTGTGCGCTTATTACGCCATGGTCACACTTGTCGAAGGGTTTTGCAAAGTCTGTATACATTACATCTGCATTCTTTTTGTCTTCTAGTGCATTTAGGACCTTGTCGTAGTGATCCAGTAGCTGAGACAGACAGGAGCGACCTGTTTCTAAACCCATGTTGCCCTGGGTTGTGTAACTGATGGGTTTCTAGATGGGGGGTGATCTTGCTTCTTAGGACCCTTTCAAAGATTTTTTTTGATATGGGATGTTAGTGCTATTGGTCTGTAGTTCTTTGCTGTTGCTTTACTGGGCCCCCCTTTTTGGAGTGGGCTATGTCTGTTTTTTAGTAACTGAGGGACGACCCCCGTGTCCATGCTCCCTTCTCCATAGGATGGAAAAGGCTTGTGATAGGGGCTTCTTGCAGTTCTTGATGAACACAGAGTTCCATGAGTCTGGCCTGGGGCAGAAAAATGCATGGGCATGTCATTTATCGCCTGTTCGAAGTCATTTGGCGTCAGGATAACATCGGATAGGCTTGTGTTAATCAAATTTTGTGGCTCTCTCATAAAAAATTCATTTTGATCTTCGACTCTCAGTCTGGTTAGCGGCTTGCTAAAAACTGAGTCATATTGGGACTTGAGTAGCTCACTCATTTCCTTGCTGTCATCTGTGTAGGACCCATCTTGTTTAAGTAGGGGCCAAATACTGGGCGTTGTTCTCGATTTTGATTTGGCATAGGAGAAGAAATACTTTGGGTTTCTTTCGATTTCATTTATAGCTTTTAGTTCTTCCCGCGATTCCTGACTCCTAAAGGATTCTTTTAGCTTAAGTTCGATGTTTGCTATTTCTCTAGGGCATACCTGGAGTATATCTGGAGTACACCTGAAGTATAGCTGGAATATACCTGGGGTATACCTGGAGTATACCTGGGGTATAACTGGAGTATACCTTTTGGGGCACCTGGAGTTACCCGGAGAGAGTTTCAGGGGTCAAAAGCCCCCGTGGCCCGGTCTGGGACCAGGCCTCCTGGTGGATCAGAGCCTGATCAACCAGGCTGTTACTGCTGGCTGCACACAATCCAACGTTCGAGCCACAGCCCGGCTGGTCAGGTACCGACTTTAGGTGCTTGTCCAATGCCAGCTTGAAGACTGCCAGGGGTCTTTTGGGTATTCCCCCCTTATGTACGGGGAGGCATTGAACAGTCTGGGGCCCCCCTGAACTTGTTGTATGGTTTTTAAACGTGTAGTGACCCCCTGCTTTCAGGGGGGGATTTTGATCATCTGCCAAGCCCTTTTTGCTTTTGTTGTGAGTGATTTTCGTGTGCAAGTTGGGTACTAGTCCCTCTAGGATTTTCCGGTGTATTAATCAGGAATCTCTCCCACCTGTGTTCCAGGGAATACAGGTTAGGAATTCAAGCGCTCCCAGTAATTGGGGTGTTTTTTCTCCGTTATCGCGCCGTGAAGGTTCTCTTAATTTTCTAGGTCACAATTTCCCTCCCTTTGAAAGGTGCTGTTAGTGGCACAATTTCCACCCTGATAAAAACAAGCACCTGACAGTGTCAGGGGTCGGCCCCCTAGCGGGGGGGGGGGTTTCTCATTATATCCGGCATTTTTCTAGCGCTGCGATTGAACAATTTTGGCCCCTTAAAGGGTGAAAATCCCCCGACATGATCACTCCCAGGTTTTTGACGTTGGTTTTTCCCTTATTTTGGGGCCGAAATTTGTTTTGTACTTGATGAAGTTTTAAAAACCCTCGTGTTTACATCCCGGAGAATTGAAATTTCCATCGTTGAACTTCATATTTTTTCTGTAAGGCAAGACACATATGCACAGTTAGGTTCTTTATTTGAAACGTTTCGAAATAAAGATCCTAACTGTTGCATATGTGTCTTCCAAACAACCTGTCGGTTTTTAACCATTTAAATTGCTCACTCATATTTTTTTCTGCGGGCCCTTGAAAGATTTGGTTGATTCCGCCTGGAGCCTGCGTGTCTGCAATGGGAAAACATGTCATGCAGATTTGGGTTCATCTGGGCCCAAAAGGGAAAACATGGTGCCCGTGGCGACATCCTTGCTATGTCAGTATGAGGATGAAAACCAAATGGGAAACGATCTTTTCCTTTGGAACCAGCTTGGGTATACCCGGGTTATACCTGGGGTTAGCGGGTGTAACATGGAGTGTACCGGGTATACCGGGGGTATACCTGGAGAACATTAAAGCAAAAACCTGGATTCACATGAAGCTGCTGAAGTATACCGGGGGTATATCGGAGTAACCTGGGGTAAACGGAGTATACCTGGGGTTACCTGGAGTATACCGGGGTATACATGGAATATCCCTGGAGTACACCTAAAGTATACCGGGAGTCACTGAAGTTACTGGAGAAACAGGGGGTTACTGGAGTATACCTGGAGTATAACTGGAGTAAACTGGGGATACCTGGATATCCCTGGGGTATCCCTGGAGCATCCCTGGGGTTACCTGGGTATCCCTGGGTACCCCTGGAGTATACCTGGGGATTCCTGGGTATACCTGGGTATCGGGGTTATTCCTCGGTATACTGGAGTATACCGGAGCACTGGAGACCCCCGGGGAAACCCTGGGGTTTCAGGCCTTTAAATTTTTTTGGTTGTTCTTATTTAACTAGGGGCCCGGGGGCCTGGGGCTAAAGCTCCCGCTTCACACCGAGGGCCCGGGTTTCGATTCCCGGGGGGGGGGAAACTTTTCGACACTTTTTCCTTACCCCTGTTGCCCTGTTCCCCTAGCACAAATAGGTACCTGGGTGTTAGTCGACTCGTGTGGGTGCACCCGGGGGGACAAATTAAAGGGCCCCCAATGGAAATAATTTGACAGTCCTCGATGACGCACGACTTTTTTGGGTTATTCCTGGGTGGCAAACCCTGGGGGGTTAAAAATCCAAAAATCTTATCTTATTGACTTTACGCAGGGAGTTGGGGATGTTTTTCCCCTCCTTCCTTTTAAAGGGAACTTTTTAAAACATCCCCCTTGTTCCAAGAAACTGGCCCGGGTTACCGTACACCCAGACGTTTCGGTTATGGGGAAATATAATTAAAAATTGGGGGGGAAGTAAAAAAAGGGAAAAATTAATCATTCTCTTTTTTTTTTTTTAAATTCAAAAAATTTGAAATTAAAAATTTTTAATCTCTAAAGTATTCAATGCGAGTTTACAAAATTTTGGTTATTGTGTGGTTTACATGTAAAAAATAAAAATTACAGATTGTATCACTAAAAACGCCTAGCATGGCTAGGATTTCGGGCAGACTTAAAATTAAACTTGGGTTTTAAAATTTTACAGAATTATGAGTAATTTGGGTATTTTGGAAAGTACAAAAAATACATTGTGAGTTAGCAATGTGAATGCTTTTGTTTGGCACTATACTAGTTTCAGTATTGGGTTTCACAGGCCCGCTTTTGCTAGTTAAGATTCATTATTTTGAGATTTAGATTTATATTTCTGTTTATGGTCAAAAGGGTGAGTGAGTGAAGTGTGAAACCCCCAGGTGGTATTGTATTATTATTGACAGGGGGTATCAGGGGATAAATGTTTTCTGATGGGAGTTTTGAAGGTGAATGGTTCTGCGTTTTGGAATTTTCATTTGGGGGTTCCCGATTTTTGGGGCCCTTTGACATACATTGAATTTTTGTAAAGGTTTACGGAACCCCGGGGAAAGTCATAGAGATGTTTGTGTCTGGTGTTGTGCCCGGGGTTTTTGTCACAACTATCAAAAAGAGTTTTAGGTCAAGGTTAATTTGGAATTTAAGGTCCCGTAGTGTAATTGCACAGTATAAGTGTGGATATACTGAAAGGGAAGTAAATTTAGATCTAGAAGATAGGGGGGGTGTTGCCAGGGGTGGGATTTTGTGATTTTCTTACTGCGGCTCTTTTTTGGGTTATTTTTTGGCTTTAGGTGTGTTCTGCAGTTGAACCCCGCACAGAAACTAGGTTGGTATGGATTATAAATGAGTGGTAAGTGGAGAAGGGCAGTTTTCGGCACGTAGTATCGATCTTTGGAGGGATCCCAACCCTTTTGGATATTTTTTAGTTATGTTTGGATATGGGTGGAAGTTCAGGGTTTTTGTCAGGTTAGGCCCAGGAATTGCCCCCTTAGCCTGGTTAAATTTGAGTGTTTTCGATCTTATGTTAATTTTCGCATCTCCTGCTCTGCTAGCAAAAAATGTAGTAGGTTTTTTCAACGTTAAGTGTAAGTTTATTGGTTTATCCAAGTCGAATTTTGATCAGCTCCTCATTAACAAAGTGTTTAGGGTTGCAAGATTAGGGTGAGAGATGACATAAGTCTGTCGCACAAACAGAATGGGGTTCAGGGGTCGAATCTTTTTGGAAAATATTGATGTATATGAGGAAGGCAGGGACCCAAAGGCACTTCCTGCGGGAAATCCAGTTCAAGTGGCTGTGTTGTTGAGCTGTGTATTTAATGGGGCAACTGATACCTATTATAAGGAAGATTTTAAAAAGCAAGCGCATGGCCTCTTATACCCTAATGGGCGTTTTGGAGTAGGTGCCGTGTTACTGTGTCAAAGCTTTTCTTAGGTCAATAAAAATTCCTAGTGGGTATTCCTTTTTTTCCAAAGCTGTGTAAAAGCGACTAGCATTTTTATAAAACCAACAAATCCCCAGACCCGATGAACTGTTTGCAAGGGTGTTAAAGAATTAAAGAGGAACTTAGCATACCTTTTGGCTAAAAATTCAAAACATATCACTACAAACTTGCATAGTTCCTGATAATGAAATGGCAAATGTAATACCTAATACAAGGCAGGTGACAGGTCCTTGCCTTCGTACTATAGAGCAATAAGCCAAACCTCCAGAGTGGTAAAATTTTTATGGATCAAAATTGCCGAAGGCAAATTCGTAGCCATACTTGACATGCACATATGATTAAAGGAATCTTAACACGGTTTTACAAAGGCGTTCCTGTTCTTACGAATTACTAACTATTTCACTAAGGTGTTTGAGGAGGTAGATCCATGTAAAGAAAATATGATTTTTGTATATGGACTTCAGTAAGGCTTTTCGATAGAGTTCCACACCAGAGGCTATGAGGAAACTTAAGGACACGGAATAAAGGAAAAATCTTTTTCCTCGGTTAGAGGCATTGCTGAACAAATAGACAGCATAGGAGGTTTGGCATAAATGGGAAAATCCAGAGTTGGGGAACGTCACAATCGGTGTTCCTCAGGGGTGTCAGTGAGTATAGGGGAGGTCCCGTTGTTGTTCACAATTTACATAAACGACATAGATGAGGGAATAAATCGCGACATAAGCAAATTTGTCTGACGACACCAAAATAGGCGTCCAATTCAATCTAAAGAGGACCTAATCACTCCCAGGATGATTTGGAATAAACTGATGCAAAGGTCGGAAGCCTGAGGTATCCCGGTAATAACTGCTGTTTTACCCGAATGCTTGCAGCCTGATTGTTCCCCACAAACACCCCATACCTCTATAATCTATCCAGTTTTTTTAAATTCTAGACAAGTCATCAATTACCCTCTCATTGAATTGGCTAATGCAACCACTACCATCCCAGAGAGAAGAACCCCATCCCTTGCATACATATCAACATTTGGCCAAAGAAAATTCCCAGTTATCAATAATTTGATAGCAATTCCTTGCAGTACCTGTCCTACCAGCGATTTATACCAATTGTGCCTAGTCATCCATTCAATTGCCCACATCCGCTTTCAAGCCAGATGCTACATATGACTGGATCCCTTCCCTTAGACCTAACTACTTCCCTATGGCTGACATGTACTTATCCACAGCTCTCTCTCCTGCCCTCCAATGTCATTACCCCCAGCACTAAGACAGATAATGGTCTTGTTCCCATTACCTGCCATAAGATTATCCAAACTGCTGACTAATTGTCACCAACCCACTCCAGGAAGACACACCTCTCTGTCCTGACCTTCTGTCTCTGTTACAAAATGCACGGTCCATATATCCTACCTGAGATCGCCTACTATAAAATTTCTTTACCTTGATTAGCAGGGGAATCAGTGTACCTTCAACCTCACTAACCACTGAAGTTACACTCGTGCTTGGAGAACAAAGAATCGATATCCTACCATCACTCTTCTTCTATTACAACTCTCCTCATCTTCCTTCTTCCTAACTGTGGAACCTCTTGCGCTACCACTATCACTCACTGCGGTACCATTCCTACTACCAGGCTAAAACCTTCTCCCGCACGCTCCAAACTCATCTATGCGAAGCTTCAGCTTCCTATTTTTCCACTGTGTTGACTATTATCACTATGAATTAATGTTGATCCAAATTTTTAATGAAATTGTTCACGAAAGAGAACTATGGGATCTCACTCTGGCCTCTAAACAGAACATGGGTAGCTAACTCAGACCTCTAAACAGCACATGAGCTAGCTCAGACTCTATACAGCAACATTGGTAGAGCACTCTGGGGCCTCTTCAACAGCACATGGAGCTCACTCAGACCTACCATACCGCACATGGAGCTCACTCTGGCCTCTATACAGCACAAGAGAGCTCAGGGTACATAAGCACTGAGAATAAATAATTAAAAGGCACAGTAACGTAACTGTAACAATACACAGACAACCCGCTCGTAAGAAAACTAATCTATGAAAACTTTTCTGTCCACTTGGAAATAACTAGAATGGTAGTTAATGGTACAAGTCGACCGAAATTCGTCATGAGTTTTTATTTTCCTGTTTGTGGGTTTATTCTCCTGTTCGTGGGTTTTATTCTCCTGTTGTTGTTTTAAAAGTTGAATTATAAACTTTTGAAATACCTTTGAAGAGTTTCGACGAGTTTATCTACTCTCTGAGCCCGCCAGGGTCAGGCTCGTCTGGTGCTTGCCTGGTCAACCAGTTTCGTCTGCTGGAGACTCGCTGCCCAACATATCCATCCAGCCTGGTTGATCCGGGCACCTGTAGTAGATTTGTTGTACTTGAACAAACGTGTGTTTAACAAATTCCAGAGTGAGAGATTGTTTTTCAGGAGCTTCCCGAGCACCTAATATTGTTCATTATAAACCGCTTCTGACCGGTATTATTGCTTCCTTCCAGGAACCTCTCGTATGTCACAAACCTTTAACCAGTACCGAATGTGTCGAGCTGGGAGATGAGGTTAAGAATAAACTTTCTACTAGTGGGTGGGGAGAGGAGGCAGCAGGAAGAAGAAGAGAGCAGAGTGTGGAGGGGAGGAGAGAGGAGGAGTGGAAGCATGAAGACAGGAGAAGAGTGAGGAGACAGAGAAAGAGGGAGAACAGAAGACTGAGCAAAGGAATAATGTGGAAAGAGGAAAAGAGGAGGACAGGGAAGCAGGAAGACCAGGAGAGAGTGGAGGAGAGAGAAGGTGGAAAACAGAGTGTGGTAAGAGGAGTGAGGATCAGTGGGAAGCAGGAAGACAAGAAGAGGATGGAGGTGAGAGAGAAAATGCAAAAAATATTTTGATCGGAACAGAAAGTGGCGGATTATTTTCTTTCATACTCACCCATAATCTTTTTTATTCCTAAGGCAATGTTATAGTGGAGAGGGAGACATAACCCTGTAGCCAAGCAGGTCACGAGGAGACATATAGTGGATAGGGAGACATAACCCTGAATCAAGCAGGTCACGAGGGAGACATATAGTGGAGAGGGAGACATAACCCTGAGGTCAAGCAGTCACGAGGAAGACATAAAGTGGAGAGGAGACATAACCTGAGTCAAGCAGGTCAACGAGGGAGACAAATAGTGGAGAGGGAACATAACCCTGAGGTCAAGCAGGTCACGAGGGAGACATATATTGGAGAGGGAGAACATAACCCGGAGTCAAGCAGGTCACGAGAGACATATAGTGGAGAGGGAGACAAAACCCTGAGGTCAAGCAGGTCACGAGGGAGACAATATTGGCGAGGGAGACATAACCCTGAGGTCAAGGCTAGGTCACGAGGGAGACATATAGTGAGAGGGAGACATAACACCTGATAGGTCAAGCAGGTCACGAGGGAGACATATAGTGAGAGGGAGACATAAACCCTGAAGGCCAAGCTTGTCACGAGGGAGACATATAGTTAGAGGGAGACATAACCCTGAGTCAAGCAAGGTCACGAGGGAGACATATAGTGGAAGAGGGAGACATAACCATGAAGTCAAGCAGGTCACGAGGGAGACATATAGTGGAGAGGGAGCATAACCCTGAGGGCAAGCAGTCACGAGGGAGACATATAGGGTAAGGGAGACATAACCCTGAAGTCAACAGTCACGAGGGAGACATAATAGTGGTGAGGGAGACAAAAAACTGAGGTCAAGCAGGTCACGAGGGAGACATAAAGTGGAAGGAGAGCATAACCTCTGGGTCAAGCAGTCACGAGGGAGCCATAATAGTGTAGAGGGAGACATAACCCAGGAGTCCAAGGCAGGTCACGAGGGAGACATATAGTGTACATGGAGACATAACCCTGAGGTCAACAGGTCACGAGGGGAGACATATAGTGGAGAGGAGGACATAACCCTGAGGTCAAGCAGGTCACGAGGAGACATATTATGGAGAGGAACATCACCCCTGATGGTCAAGCAGGTCAGCGAGGGAACAGATAATATGGAGAGGGAGAATAACCCGAGGTCAAGCAGGCACGAGGGAGACATATAGTTGAGGAGGGAGACTATAACCCTGAGGTCAAGCAGTCACGAGGGAACATATAGTGGAGAGGGAGCATCCCCTGAAGCCAAGCAGGTCACGAGGGAGACATATAGTGGAGAGTGAGACATACCCTGATGTCAAGCAGGTCACGGGGAGACATATAGGAGAGTGAGACATAGACCCTGATGTCAAGCAGGTTCACGAGGGAGACATAAGGTGGAGAGGGAGACATAACCCTGCAGTCAAGCAGGTCACGAGGGAGCCAATAGTAGGAGAGGGAGACATAACCTGAGGTCAGCAGGTCACAGGGAACATATAGTGAAGAGGGAGACATAACCCTGGAGGTCAAGCAGGCACGAGGGAGCCATATAGTGAAGAGGGAGAAACATAACCCTGAGTCAAGCAGGTCACGAGGTAGACACATAGTGAAGAGGAGACATAACCCTGATGTCAAGCAGTCAGAGGGAGACATATATGGAGAGGAGACATAACCCTGATGTCAAGCAGGTCACGAGGGAGAACAAAAAAGAGAAGAGTGAGACATAACCCTGGATGTCAAGAAGCAGGTCCACGAGGGAGACATATAGTGGATAGGAGACATAACCCCCTGAGTCAAGCAGTCACGAGGGAGACATATAGTTGAAGAGGAGACATAACCCTGATGTCAAGCATGTCACGATGGAGACATAATAGTGAAGAGTTAGCCATAACCCCTGATTGTCAAAGCAGGTCGACGAGGGAGACATATAGTGGAAGGGAGAAATAACCCTAGGTCAAGCGGTCACGAGGAGGACATATAGTGAAAGGGAGACATAACCAGAATGCAGCAGTCACGAGGGAGACATATAGTGGAGAGGGAGACAAAACCCTGAGGTCCAAGCAGGTCACGAGGGCGACATATAGTGAGAGGGAGACATAACCCCTGAAGTCAAGCAGGTCACGAGGAACATATAGTGAAGAGGGAGACATAACCCTGAAGTCAAGCAGTCACGAGGGAGATATTAGTTGTTCCATTCTACATCTAGGCAGTGTGAGCAGCATGGTAGAAATTACGCTGTTCACCTCCGCATACACTGCATTAATCTTGCATCTCCCATGATGGGTTGTGACTACGAGGCAGAGAATCCTCTGTGTGTGGTGTGTGTATGTGAGTAATCACCTAATTGTAACACACCTGACTACTGACTACTCTATGACTACCATGACTGAAGAAATACTTCCTAACTTCCCTTTGATTCATCTGAGTCTTCAGCTTCCAATGTGAACCTCTTGTGTCTGTGTCCCATTCTCTGGAACACCCCCGTCTTTTCCACCTTGTCTATCCGCCAGTATTTTATATGGTCGTTATCATGTCTCCCCTGACCCTCCTGTCCTCCCAGTGTCCGTCAGACCGATTTCCCTCAACCTTATCTTCGTAGGACAATCCCCGTAGCTCTGGGACTAGTCCTTGTTGCAAACCTTTGCACTTTCTCTAATTTCTTGACGTGCTGACAGGTGTGGATTCCAAACAGGTGCTGCATACTCCAGTATGGGCCCTGACGTAGATGGTATACTAGATCTTAAACGAATCCTTACTGAGGTAATCGGAACGCTAACCCGTTAGTATAGCCAGGCGGGCCCAGTATGTCTGCAGCAGTTATCTGATTGTGAGTGCCTAATGAATTAATGCTCGGTGATATACTCACCCCCAGATCTTTTTACGTGAGTGAGGTTTGCAGTCTTTGCTATCTAAACTATATTGTGTCTGCGGTCTTCTTTGCCCAGTTCCCCAGTCTTCATTGACTTTGGCAATTTGCAGGGTTAAATTCAAGGAGCCAGTTTGCTGGACCAGCTTGTAACCTGTCCAGGTCTCTTTGTATAGTCCTTCCTGATCCCGTCCGATTTGCTTCTTTCTCATTAACTCGCATCATCTGCATACAAGACACTTCGAGTTCTATCCCTCCGTTATGTCGTTCACGTATACCAAGAACACACAGGTCCTAGGACTGACCCCTTGGACCCCCGCTGTCACAGGCTCCCACTCTGACACCCCTCGTCCGCGTACCAGACTCCGTTTGTTTCCTCCCTGTAAGGTCATTCTCTGATCCATTGCAGTGCTTTTTCCTGTTATGTGTGCCTGATTCCTCTAGCTTTTGCTGTAACCTCATATGTAGGAACTGTGTCTAAGGCCTTCTTGCAGTCCAAATATGCAGTCGATCCACCCCTCTCTCTCTTGTTTTAACTTCGTCACCTTGTCAATAAAACTCTAGTTTTAAGTTTTTGAGACACAGTGATTTATCCTTCCCTGAACCGTGCTGTTGTCAATTATACAGACACTTGTTTCTGTCCAGTGCCCCACGACACTCCATCCTGATGATCTTCTCCATGACTTTGCATACTATACACGTTAGTGATACAGGTCTGTAGTTTTATTGCTCATTCTGTCTCCCTTTTAAAAATTGGGACTATATTTGCCCATTTTTCCATCCCTCAGGGAGTTGCCCAGTTTCAAAATGATGTGTTGAAGATATTGTTAATTGCTCACAACAATATTCTCTTGCTGCCCTCTTTAAGGACCCATGAGAGATGATGTCCTGGTCCCACGCGCTTTGAGGTGTCAAGATTTGCATCAGCACTTCTTCACCTCCTCCTTGGTTATATGTACCCAACGTCCAGCACTTGCTGGTGTGCCCCCTCAGTTCTGATTCTTGGGATTCCTACTGGCTCCACTGCAAATTACTCTTTAAATCTTTTGTTTGAGCTCCCTGACAAACCTCTCGTCGTTTCTTGTGATTCGCCCATCGAAACCCTTCCTCAGTCTGATTACCTGGTCCTTGAATGTTGTTTTCCTCCTGATGTGGCTGTACAACGAGCTTCGGGACAGTCATTACTTTTGATGCTGTATATCATATTCATATTGTCTCTGAGCCCTCTCATCTTATCTGTGCATATTCGCTTCTGCTCTTCAGCTGATTTCTATAATTTCCCTGGTTCTCTGTATTCTGTACCTTTTCCATTCTCTAGTACACTAGTTATTGCCTCCGCTACAAACCTTTGGGGAATCGAGGAACTCGTTCTGTTCTTCCCCATTAATTCTGTTTCCCTTGGGAACAAACCTCTCCCTCTGCCTCCTTGCATTTTGTTTGCTACATGAGTCCAGGCATTTCTTGAACTGGTTTTCCTGTCATTCCCTCTCCCACGAATGTCTTGAAGAAGTTCCTCATGCCTGAGTAGTTCCCCCCTTTGTAGTTTGTTTGGTTTCCAGCCTAATCCTGCTACTCTCTCCACTTGGAGCTCACTAATGTATTTCGAAGCACAGAACCACAAGATCACTAGCTCCCAGGGGCCTTTAAAACATGATACCCTCGATGTCCGAACTACTCATGGAGAACAACAAGGTCCAGCCTTGCTGTTCCTCCTCTCCTCTCTCTCTGGGTAGTGTCTCTAACATGTTGGATGCATGAGGTTTTCGCAGTACCTACAATCCATCATCTTGGCTCTCCATGTTTCGGACCTCCATGGTGCCTCCCAGGTTTTTCCCAGTCAATCTCCTTGTGAATGAAAACTCCCCTAACTAGTAACTTTGCTCCCCCCAATAGTGCTCTCCTGGCCACCTCGGCTAGTGTGTCGATCATTGCACTGGTTTGCTCTCATCGAGTATTCTTCTCTTGGCCTCCGCAGTTCTGTGGTGGGTTGGACATTACTGGCAATTATCACCTTAAGGTCCCTCAGACTGATTGTTCCTACTAAGTATTCCCCTTTCGCCCGTGTGGGCCATCCTCCTTCCATTTCTCAAAACCCACTGGTATTATTGAGGCAGGGGGGGGGGTGCAACTCTCCTCCTCTCCCCTGCATCCTCCTTATATATGCCCTCTGTCTTTCCTGATGATTTGATATCCGGATGGAAAGATTTGAATCTGATTATTATTCTGGTAGTTTTGTTCTTGGTCCTATTATGTCTGGGGATGTCTCTTGATTCTTTCGTGCCACTCCTCATATCTTGTTTGTTATTCCATCTGCATTTGTATACCACACATCAACTTCTTTTCTAAACCTGTAGTCCCTGGGAGGTATAATTGGTGGGTTGGGGAGTGGGAGACTTGGTAAGGAACTATGGGTTGTTGCTGTGGGGTGGAGTTGTAATGTAGTGGGTGGGGGGCATTGGATGTGGCATGGGTGTTTTGATTTATTGTGTTTGGTTGCACTGCTGGGGTGAACCTGGTTGGGAGGATTCTATAGGAAGTTGTGAGGGAGGCTGTATTTGATCTTCTTCCTGGGTCTGGGATCTCCAGTCTGTCCTTCCATCACACTCTTTCCTCCTTTCCGCCTTTGTATACATGTCTTCGTTTCTCTGCGTTTCTTCTTGTGTTTCCTGTCAGGGTCGAGCTACACCTTCCTGTTATGCCGGCATGTCCCTTAACGTGCCTTTCTTCGCAGATCCTGTTCCAGTCGATTCTGTCATGAAGGTCACTTTCACTACTGGCCGGGTTTCTATATTTTTGCAACCCCCCTATTCTCCCAAAATTTCCATCTGGGTCCATGTCGTCATCTCCTATTGGCTTTTATGATGCTTTCAATTGTTTTTCCCTTGTTTTCCTTGCTTCACATGTGTTGTGTGTGTGTGTGTGTGTGTGTGTTGGTGTGTGTGTGTGTGTGTGTGTGTGTGGTGTGTGAGTGTGTGGTGTGTGTGTGGTGTGTGTATGTGTGAGTACACACCTAAGGTTGGCACTCACACACAAATTGTGGTTGCAAGGGTTTGAGTCCAAATCTCCATGGAGCTTTATCAAACCACGTCTTAAAACTATGTATAGTTTCTGCCTCCACTGCATCACTTTCTATACTATTCCACGCCCTCACAACTCTATGACTGAAATAATACTTCCTAATATCCCTTTGATTCATCTGACTCTTCAATTTCCAAATGTGACCCCTTGTTTTCGTGTCCCATCTCTGGAACATCCTGTCTCTTTCCACCTTATCTGTTCCTCGCAGCATTTTGTATGTCGCTATCATGTCTCCCCTAACCCTCCTGTCCTTTAGTGTCGTCTGGCCGATTTTCCTTAAACTTTCTTGTTAGGACATTCCCCTTAGCTCTGGAACTAAATTTGTTGCAAACCTTTGCACTTTCTCTCAAATCTTGACATGCTTGACGTGTGGGTTCCAAACTGGTGCTGCATACCCCAGTATGGGCCTGACGTACACGGTGTACAGTGTTTTGAACGATTCTCCTTACTAAAGTATCGGAACACAAATTCTCCGTTTGTCATGCGCCCATAAGGTGCAGCAGTTATCCTCGTGATGTGTGCTTACCGGAGACGTGCTCGGTATTATGCTCACCAAAAGTAACTTTCTCTAGTGTGGTTTACAGTCTTTGGCCACCTAGCCTATACTCTTTCTGAGGTCTTCTGTGCCCTTCTCCAATCTTCATGACTTTGCATTTGGCAGGGTTGAATTCGAAACCAGTTGCTGGACCACGTGTTCAGCCTGTCTCCAGGTCTCTTTGTAGTCGTCTGCCTGATCCCTCATCTGATTTAATTCCTCTCTCATTAACTTAACATCACCTGCGAAAAGGACACTTCTGAGTCTATCCCTTTCCATCATGTCATTCACATATATCAAAATATCACTGGTCCTAGACTGACCCTGTGGAACCCCTCTCGTCACAGGCGCCACCTCTGAATGCCTCATCACTACATTGACTCGAGTTGCTTGTCCCTCCAGTATTTCTCTGCCAATTGCAGTGCCCTCCTGTTATATGCCTCCTGATGCTCCAGCTCTGCCTTCCTGCAGTCCAGAAAATTGCAATCAAATCCCACCCCCTCCTCTCGGTCCTTTCTTCTTTTATCATGTCAATAAACACTAGAAGGTATGTTGACACAGGATTGCCTTCCATGAGTCTGTGCTGATTCTATATAATCATGTTCCGTTTTCCAGGTGCTCTATCCTCTCCTTCTGATTAAACTTCTCCCATGACTTGCATACTATACACGTCAGAGACACTGGTCTGTATTTTTAGTGCCTCCCGTTTCTGTCCCCTTTCTTAAAAATGGGCCTACATTTGCCGACTTCCCTACCTCAGTAGTTTGCCCAGTGCATGGGATGTATTGAAGATTGTTGCTAGTGCACACACAGTCACTCTCTGGCTTCCTTCTCTAATGAACCCACTGGGAGATATTGTCCCAGTCCCATCGACTTTGAGGTATCAAGGTCACTTAGCAAGCTTCTGCACCTCCTCCTCCACCATTGTATGTATGTCAACGCAACCACTTTTTGGTATATTTCCGTTGTGTTCCCCCTGTGTGCTGTCTTTCCCCAAAACCTTTCCTGTCTCTACAGTAAATACTTTCTTAAATCTCATGTTGAGCTCTTCACATACCTCATGATTATTTCTTGTGAGTTCCCTCCTTCTTTCCCCTCACCTGATCACCTGGTGTTTGACTGTTGTCTTCCTCCTGAAGTTGGCTAAGAAGCAGTTTCCGGGTCAAGACTCGACTTTCGATGCTAATTTTTTTTTCATACTGTCGCTGGGCCTCATCCATACCTGTCCGTACTAGTTCCTGCTCTTTCGACTAAACTCCTTAATTTCCTGTGTTTTCTATGCCTTCTTTGCTTTTTCCCTTTTCTACTGCCTCTAGTTTTTTGCGCTCCATACACCGTCGGGAAACCACAGCTCGTTCTGGTCTTTGCCATTATTTCTGTTTCCCTTGGGAACAAACCTTTCCTCTGCCTCCTTGCAATTTGTTATACAATATTCCAATCATTCGTTTACTGCTCTCCTCCCAGTCTCTGTCCACACAGAACTCCTGCAGGAAGTTCCCTCAAACCTGAGTAGTTCCCCCCTTAATAGTCAGGCTTTTCTCATTCCATTCCTGTTACCCTCTCTACTTGTAACTCTACTATGTATTCAAAGCTCGAGAGACCTACGAGGTCACTAGCTCATTGAGGCCCTCTCATGTGTGATGTCCTCAATGTCTGAACATGTTTCAGGGTGAACACAAGGTCCAGTCTTGCTGTTCGTCCTCCCTTTTCTGTCTGGTAGTATCCTTAACACGTTGATGCATGAGGTTTTCCCAGTTCCACATCCATCATCTATTGGCTCTCCATGTTTCGGGACCCCCGTGTGGCGCCTGGTATTCCCAGTCAATCTCCTCCCTGTGTTGAAATCGCCCATAACCAGTAACTTTCTCTGCTCGAGTGACTCGTCTTGCTCACCTCACATGTGTCCATCATTGCTCTGGGTTGCTCACTCATATTCTTCTCGTTGGCTTCCTGCAGTTCTGTTGTGGTTTACAACACTGCCAATGACTACCTTGTGCTCCCTAGACCTGAAATGTACCTACTATGTATTTTCCCTTTCTCCAATCTCGGCCATGCCTCCCATTTCCTCAAATTTTCCATCGGTTTTTTTTAAGAGCAGTTCAACCCCTGCTTACCCCCTCTTCTCCTTCTATCTTTCCTCATGAATCTTATATCCTGGTGGGAAAGATTGCATCGTTTAATTGTTTTGTGAAATTTCTCCTGTCTGTGACGCTATGGATTCTGGGGACTTCTCTTGATTCTTTCATGCCGATCTCATTTTATTCGTTATCCATCACATTCGTGTACCAAAAACCTTCAACTTTCGTCTAAAACTGTGGTCCTGGAGAATATTGGGGTTGGTAGAGCAGAGCCCAGGAGTGGGCCTAGGAGGGTGTGGTTGGGGTGGGGGCAGGTTCCCATAGGGGGTTGCTGTAGGGGTGGGGTTCGTGGTGTGGTGGTGGATATAGGGGGATCATGTGATGATTGTTGGTTTAGATTATTCAGTGCCTTCGGGTTTCGTGGTGGAGTCCTTCTCGGGTGTTTTCGGGGGGGGGGGGGTGGGGTTGCCTTCCGCCTGTGGTCTGGTTATTCTGCTATTTCTTTGTCATTTCCTCCCATTCTTCCTTTCGTTATTGAACGCTCTCTTTCAATATCATCCTTTCCTCTTGCGTTCTGTCTCGGTCAAGGTACATAGTCTAGAACTCCAGTTTGTCTCTCAGCCTTGCTTTCTCCTGCAGGATCATGGTTCGAGTTGATTCTGCCTTGAAAATTACTTTGTGTGTGTGTGTGTACTTACCTATTTGTGGTTGCAGGGGTCGGGTCATAGCTCCTGGCCCCGCCTCTTCGCTGATTGCTACTAGGTCCTCTCTCTCCCTGCCCTATGAGCTTTATCATACCTCGCCTTAAAACTATGTATGGTTCCCGCCTCCACTACGTCACTTCTAGGCTATTCCACGGCCCTGACTACTCTATGGACTGAAGAAATACTCCAAACATGTCCCTTGATTCAATCTGAGTCTTCAACTTCCATTTGTGACCTCTTTGTGTGGTGTGGTGTGTGTGTTGTGTGTGTTGTGTGTGTGTTTGTGTGTATGTGTGTGTGTATGTGTGGGTGGGTTATTGTTAGCAAAAAAGTCCTAGTTGAACCAATTCATGACCCCTGATGAATAAATATTTTCTGATATTCTCTTTCTAGAATTATTTTTATTTAGTGGTAATAATGACTAAAAAGACGAGAATGAAATAATATGTTAGATTTATTAATGCCACAATATTAAATGCCAAAACAAGATCACAAACGCATCCACAATTAATTTACTCAAATAGCCCGAAGCATGATTCAGTTACCTTTTCTCTCCCTCATAAACGCTGCGTGATTACAATCCCTCTCTGTATTTTTTGAAAAATCAGATGAAGGGGTAAAAACTCTCCTCTGAATAAACAGAGCATTAGACGCTTTCCTTCAGATCATATGCTAAATTTTGGTTGTTGCAAATGAACTTAGTTCAAGGCATTTTTCACTTTGACTGTAATAAACTTTAATTGCATTTTTCTACAGTAAGGTTGTAGACAGTGAATTTTTTATTTCAGATATATTTATAACTGGGTATTAGTATTTTAATATACAACTACGAGTTACACTGAGTCTGCATTTTGAGTTTGATTTCTAAACATGGTTGCGATCTGACACATTCCCCTGGGCTGGCTGCTTGTAAAATATCTAACCATTTTGCTCTATCACGTAATGAATTTGAATAAAAATACAGAATAATGTAATAAAAAATGTGAATTTTTTATGAATTGTTACTTTATGAAAATTACGCAAGTAATCATGGAAAAGCACATTATGTTAGTTATAAGAACACATGATTTCGACACTTGTTAATGCTTCATCAAAATGCTTGTCCTTTATCAATTCCCGAATCTGAGGGCCAACAAAGATTCCTGCTGTTGCATATGTGTCTTACCTAACAAAGATTCCTGCTGTTGCATATGTGTCTTACCTAACAAAGATTTCCTGCGTTGCATAAGTGTCTTACCTAACAAAGATTCCTGCTGTTGCATATGTTTCTTACCTAACAAAGATTCCTGCTGTTGCATATGTGTCTTACCTAACAAAGATTCCTGCTGTTGCATATGTGTCTTACCTAACAAAGATTCCTGCCTTTAGCTTGCCTTCACTTATATGAGGAAACTTTTGACTCCATGTACTTTAAAGCATTCCATTCTGTTACAAGGCCTTCAAAAATTTCCACTTTGTATGATTTCCGGGTAAGAAGCTGGTTCTTGGTGGCCAGTCTTTATGTTCATAGTGTTGGCTGTCTGCCTTACTAACCCAAAGACACAGAAAACAGGGATACTTGGTGTATCTGCCTTGAAGACCTAGTAGAAGAGCAATAATTTTTAAATCACCTCAAATGAGAAAATTATGATTCTGGTACTTGATTGAAGATATTAGTGTCTTCATATTTGCGTAAGTTTTTGACATTCGGACATTGTGGTCAATTGGCACAGATGCTGCTGTGTTGCCATTTTAGAGAAGTACAGCCTTTAAACTTCTTTTAGAAGAATCGATGAAGAGTCTCCATTCGTCTGCTTTGTATGGCATCCCCGTGTGTTCAATAAGGCCAGAACTCTTTGAACAGAAAACTAAAGATTCCTCTTTGTCAAAGAACTGAGTGAAGACGGTACCAAGCGAATGTTGTTCCAAGAGCTAGAAGCCTGTGTTCCTTCAGTTTAGAGCCAAGTAACTGTGTACTTTCTTTTGGAAGGTTAAGGTCTCTCACCAAGTCATTGAGCTCACTTGGGTGAATGGTTGTGTGATCGCATTATTGGATGGTTTGAGTCTAACTTCACATCTCTCTAAGAATCGCTGGTATCAGACACTGACGAAATTTGCCATGACTCAGGTGGCAACAGATACAGGAAATAACCTTCAGAGTGTAAACAGACCTTATTAACTGAAGGAACAATTGGTAATATTATGCGACTTTAGTCGTCCTGTGTTGAACTCCAGCACCTTTAGTCATACAAAAGTATCATCCTCATGGTTGTTTCATCTGCTCCAGCCAGACCATTGTAACTACTCCAAAGGGCATATCATTTAAGTTTTCCCAAACTCATCCACAATTGGAACTCGCCGATGTAACTCTTAATTGGATATATACCATTTTTTCACCCATGTTATACGAAAAGAGAAAAGTAACGTTTCCGTATAACTTGACAACCTCATGTGACAGAGGTGAATAAAAAACACAATGAATCACTATTTTCCATATATATACCGGAAAAGATAGCATAGAATCAATAAAAAAATCATTTAGACCAGTGTTAAGTTTTTATGGAAGAGGAGAACCAGCAAATTCTTGGATGGATATGACTGTTTGTCCTTTTACGAATTGTAAAACGTATTTCTAGCAGTTATAAAGGGTTTATTCAGTAAATATTTTGTATATTTTGGATCATTAGCTGTTCCGCGCTAACTCTTGGGAGTTAGCGTGGGCTGTTACCAAGCACCATGGGCTTGTTTATAGTGTTTCAAAATCTCAGTACAAGGTGTTAAGGTATAACTACACAAATAGTAGGTGATCTATGAAATATGATAGGATGACTAAGATTTCTTGGGCAGTGAAGGTAATGATAATATATTGGAAAAAACAGAGACCTGGTTCAACCTGAAAGATAGAGAAAAGCCTTCTGATTGCAACATACAGGGTAATAAACTATTCACTCTGAAGGTCAACAGGAAGGGTGTGTGGTGTGCGAAGATTGTCAGAGAAAAATTTAAATAGTTGTCTTAGACAAGATATTAATATTAGAAAACACGAACACAGAATCTGTTTGGCTACAGTTTCTCGAGTGACGTGACAAATTAATTTTGGGCGTGATTTATAGGCCCCCAAACCTTGATAGGGAGTGGCAGTAATCTGTTAATGGGGAACAAAATTCATAAGGCATCTGATATGACAATGTTGTATAATGGGAATTTTAACTTTAGACAAATTGATTGGAACAATATGGACAAGGAACACCTGAGTCAAGTGACATGCTAGATACGGATTCAGGATTGCTTTTTAGAACAGTTTGTGACAAAAACCAACTAGAGGAACAATCTGCTTGACTTAGTGATCTTGCCAACAAAGCTTCACTATACACAAATACGCCTCTACTAAAAAGAGAGAAATCTAAAGAAGAACGTTTTCGGACCGACATGGACCATTGACAAAGTGACTTTGTCATGGGCGCCAAGTCGACCTAAAACGTCCGTCGTAACTGCTCTCTTTATGTGCGGTTAATTACGTTATCGTTCCCAGTCACGGTTGTGCCTTTTGTTATTTAAAGATTCACTAACTAAAAAGATCTTGAGGTTAATGATGAGCTTGGGGAAAGTGATCGATATTGCCCATATAACTGCAATCAAATCTCTGTCCCAGATTTTTCGCTTGGCCGACCTTTTTCATGGGACTGAAAAAATTACCTGGGTGGCTAAATTGGAATGTCCTGACTATGGGTCAGGTAAGTGATCTTGTATGCCAATATGACGTTTTTCCAGAGCATAGTTTCTAGCTCTCAGACAACTTTGTTTCCGAGTAGGAATTATATTTAACAAAAATGATCCCAGATGGATGAACAATATATTAAAACATATCATTGGTCAAAAGAGAGGCATAAATAGGCGTATCAAAGAGGGGAATGGACAGTTTTAAGTAATCAATATATTCAATTAAAGAGAGAAATAGAGAAAGGAATAAGAAAAGCAAAAAGGGATTATGAGGCTAAGGTCGCAAGGGATTCAAAGGACTAACCCAAAAGCGCTCTTTCAAGTATGCAGAAGTAAGATTAGGGACAAGATGGGCCCACTTAAGATAAATCTGGTCAGATAACTGACCAATCAATAAGGGATATGTGTGAAATTCTCAGTACCCTCTTCCTTCCTCTCAGTTTTCACCCCGTAAAAACTAGCGATATTCCTGAAATAATCGATTATGTAGAACGATGACAATAAACTATTATGATTGCAGTAACTAGTGACATGGTGCATCAGACAAATGAGAAACTAAAACCAACAAATCCCCAGACCCGATGAACTGTTTGCAAGGGTGTTAAAGAATTAAAGAGGAACTTAGCATACCTTTTGGCTAAAAATTCAAAACATATCACTACAAACTTGCATAGTTCCTGATAATGAAATGGCAAATGTAATACCTAATACAAGGCAGGTGACAGGTCCTTGCCTTCGTACTATAGAGCAATAAGCCAAACCTCCAGAGTGGTAAAATTTTTATGGATCAAAATTGCCGAAGGCAAATTCGTAGCCATACTTGACATGCACATATGATTAAAGGAATCTTAACACGGTTTTACAAAGGCGTTCCTGTTCTTACGAATTACTAATTTTTTTACTAAGGTGTTTGAGGAGGTAGATCCTGGTTAAGGGAATAGGGAATTTTGTTTTAGGGGACTTCAGAAAGGGGCTTTCGTAGATTTCCCCACACCAAAGGCTATTGGGGAAAATTTAAAGGGGCACAGGGAATAAGAGGAAAAATTTTTTTCCTTTGGGTTTAGGGGGCATGGTGAAAAAATTAGACGCAGGAGTTTGCATAAATGGGGAGAAATCAAAAGGGGGGGCACGTCAAAAAGGGTGTTTCCGGGGTCAGTGTTGGGCCCGTTGTTGTTCACATTTACATAAACGCATAGATGAGGAATAAATAGCGACATAAGAAAAATTTGCTGATGAACACCAAAAAATAGGGCGTCCAATTCATTCTAATGAGGACTCTAGAGCACTCCAGGATGATTTGAATAAACTGATGCAATGGTCGGAGAAGTGGCAGATGCAGTTTAATATGACAAATGCAAAGTTCTAAATGTTGGACAGTTAAATAACCATGCCACATATAAACAAAATAGTAATCTTAATACTACTGATTGCAAAAAGGATTTAGGAGTTCGGGTTAGCAGTAATCTAAAACCAAGACAACAGTGCATTGGTGTTCACAATAAAGCTAACAGAATTCTTGCCTTCATATCTAGAAGTATAAATAATAAAAGTCTTCAGGTTGTTCTTCAACTCTATATATCCTTGGTTGGGCCCTTTATTTAGACTATGCTGCTCAGTTCTGGTCACCGTATTACAAAATGGATATAATCCCTCGGGGAAAACGTTCAGAGGAATTGACAAAGATGTTTCCCATTATCAGAAATCTTCCCTTGAGGATAGACTGAGGGCCCTGAATCTGCATCTCTCGAAAGGGGGTAGAATTAGGGGGGATATGATCAAGGTGAATAAATGGAAAACAGGAATAAATAAAGGGGATGTAAATAGTGTGCTGAAAATTTCCAGTCAAGACAGGACTCGCAGCAATGGTTTCAAGTTTGAAAAATTCAGATTCAGGAAGGATATAGGAAAGCACTGGTTTGGTAATAGAGTTGTGGATGAGTGGAACAAATTTCCGAGTACAGTTATTCAGGCTATAACGCTGTGTAGTTTTAAAAATAGATTAGATAAATACATGAGTGGGTGTGGGTGGGTGTGAGTTGGACCTGACTAGCTTGTACTGCTGGGTCTGGTGCAATGTTCCATCCTTGAGTGGAGGTGACCAGACTGGGTGGGTCATTGGGCTAATACGGGGGGGAGGGGCGGTCATTGGTCTAATCCGGGGGGGACACGGACCTGCTCCGCATAGGTCAGTTTTCCTGTTGCAGTGTTTCTTCTTTCTTATGTTCTTATGTTCTTATCTATGAACTCTGGGCTACAAATACTAGAAGTTCTCAAAAACATGGATGACAATACAGAATATTCTATCATGATGTGATAGAATTTAAAATCATGGTTACTCTTAATAATTAAGACATTTAAAAAAGACAATGAGCTATTTTGTTTAAACTCATCCGTAAAATCTAAGGAATGAGCTAGACTATTTAATTCAACAATTAAATAGTTTATATTATAAGGCATTAGGAATTAAACATTATCAGCATTATCTCTTGTGAAGGATTTTGTTAAGCACTCAGTTGTGAAATTTTACAAGTACAAAATGCTAAGGGCAGGTGATAGAGGTTTGCCACATGTGGGAGGGAAGCAGAGGACCTCACAGTTTACAGACAGCCGGAAACAGAATAAAGGGAGATATAACAGGCAGCCCTAACTTTCATCTAATTGCTCCATCAATATGTCATGTGAAATAAGAAATTACATTGCACTAGTGGATAATACATGTATAAAACAACGATATTATGTGTAAACCTTTCAATTAAATGTGTCGAATGTGCTTAAAATACTGTACGTCTCTGGAATATTTTAAAATGTTCGGAAAAATCTCTTCATATATTCCTAAATACTATATTATTATTTTGCCTGACTTTGGTTGATTATATATATATATTCTATATATAGATGGGGTCACCTCTGGTGTAAATTGTGGGACCCATAGCTCGGGTAAGTGGATAAAAAGGCTCTTCAAGGAAAGAAGATTTGATTTCTTCCAGAAGCGCGTTTGTAGTATTCACTTCCCCTACCACCCATCTTTTAAACTATTTTTTTTTACGAATAGGAATATTTTATTACATAATATGGCACAGAGATTAAAGAGATACATTGTTAATATAAGGTGGCATATACTGGTACATGTTGTTACGTGTGTATCACCGTTTATAGGCGGAAAATCTATCAGCTCCTCAGAGCTGGGGCGTGTGCCCAAAAAGTGCCAAAAATAACTAACCTAACCTAAGCCATAAACCTAACCTAAGAATTTAGTTAGTTGCTCATATATATATAGTATATTATTTATATTATATATAGTAGGTATATATATATATCCCTAAATATTATATATAGTATATATAATATTTATATATATATATATGCAAAACATCCACTCTGAAAGATTAGAGAAATTCCGTAGCGCTTTCGTGACTACTCACATTATCAAGGAACTATGGAAAGTGAAGCAATCAAAAGAAGCTATATAAGGGGTCGGCCAGCACCTCACTATCAGATCCCACAACTGTTAAACACGGACGCGCTGCGAGCCAACTTGGATAGGGTTCCGCTTGCAAAATCACCCCCAAACACTATCAAAAGGGGCAAGCCAGCCTTATTCAACTCTAGAAAAAATATGTTGGTTCTCCGTTACCATGAAAAAGTTGGGGTTTGATAGATGCCTCTCTCTACTAAGACTTTTAAGATTAAAGTTGTATTCAAAAAATCTTGATACAGTAAAATAAAATTTTGATAGAAAGAATTCCCCCAAAATGTGGATGGAGTGTGTCTATAGATTCCTTGTAAAATTTGCGATAGAAGTTTATTACGGTTCAAAACTGGTAAAAATCACGAACTAAGGATTTTAAGAACAACATAAAATAGCATTAGAAAGCTGTGGGGTCGACAGGTATATATTTAATCTCCCCCTGTTTCATAAAAAGCAGTTTTGACAATAATATGAATATTTCCTTTGGTTTATATAAATTAGATCCATTTTATGAATGAATAGAATTTGGGGAAGTATTTAATAATACACTGTGAACAAATAATTTTTAATATTTTCTTGGGTGAATAGTTTTGGGGGTGAGTTTTGCAAAGGACCTATCATGTTGGCTCGCCGACGCGTCACGTGTTTAAACCGTTGTGGGATCTGATATGAGGAGCTGGCCGGACCTCTTATATAGCTTCCTTGGATGTGTCACTTTCATAGTTCCTTGATAATGTGAGTAGTGACGAAAGCTCTTGGAATTTCTCTATCTTCAGAGTGGTTGTTTGTGCATATTTTGAAATCACCTGTTTACTGTGATCTTATTGCCATATATTATATCATAGTAGATATCTATATTATATATATTATTATATATATAGATATTTATATATATATATATATTATATTTCATATGATATGATATAATTTTCAACTAAATATCTCCACTAAATAGCTAGTGAGTTTGTATAACCCTAACTTGAATTATATTAGGTATTCCGTCATGTTTTAGGAGTGTTAATTCAATTATTTTTTTTTCCTTAATGGGCTTATTGGGTACTATGCTCTGGGCAGCAGCACACTTCGGTGAGTGTTTGCAAGAATTGACATAGCATTTGATCTTGCCATGTCTAACTGATTACTGTGTTGGGCTAATCTGGGTTCCAGGGTTTAACAGTTTGTCCAAAAATTACTACCCTGGAACGAAAAGGCCGTCTATCACTCGGGCTGTATAGGGAGCTAAGAGCAGAAAAAACAAGCTGAATGATTGTTTAATTAATATTTCCTTCACCAAGTGCAATTTATAGGTATTTACAAGTATTGTACCACTATAACTGTTGGAAATATATGTGTACAACACGGTAAAAATTAAGAGCTAAGACACAGCCTGGAGAGAGAATGGACAACTGTGTTCCAACCAGAATGCTGGGCGAAAATGGACAAGGTGAGAATGTGAGAAGGCGGTGTCCACATCACATTCGCAACTGCCAGATTCACAAATATGATTGGCGGAACCTAGGAATGATCTAATGATGGGGGCCCCGATCGTCCGACCCTTAGGTTACTGGTTCGCTGGTTGGGGAGGTATCTTTTTTATGCTGTGTTCACATGCCTCGAATAATGTTACTCTTTGCATGCAACTTCCAACATAAGGGTGATAGGTTAAAGAGTGCATGGAACAGCTGTGCTCTTAGTCAACCTCTGCTTCACTGTCCCATTTTGTGAAGGCAATGTTTTTATTGAATTTTTTATTGCCTCATGCGGCTGACCAAATTCTTCACAGTGTTGGGAATAATCAGTTACATTTCCTTGGCAGATATTTCTTTACGTTCAATTTTATAGAATATCTTCTAGCCACAGTAGTGATTATGAACAAATTCCTGGGATATCTCAGTTTTGTGCTATGTTAACATCTTATTATATCATATTGATTCTGGGCTGCAAATACGCAAGTGTTCTCAGGGAACATTTAGAGGAAAATTACTCCTTTTAACCTAGGACTCACTGACTGGAATAATAATGAATGTATGACGGTACATTGCTTGACTTTCTGTAAATTGTGATTTTGAATCTTCTGTCGACACGATGGATTAAAAAATAGGACGGGTTGAGTGCTCTATTTCATGGTATGTTGTGAAACGTAACGGAATGTAGGAGATCATTGAGTTCTAATTAGGAATAAAATAACAATATTTGTGTTTTCTAGGCCGAAGGCAAAGGAAATTCATCTACTATTCTGAAACCGCCTAGCTATATATGGAAGAACATCCTTAATGAGTCTAGACTCACAGAATTCCATATGCAGGTTTTTGAGCAAGAGGACTGAGGGAACTTTCCATGGCCGCGCCTTGTTTCTGAGGATAGTATTATGCCTTAAACACAAACCGGAAGCCTGTAACACAAGTTTAATCACTTCAATAATTATGTTCCTTGGGTAGGGATGGAGGAGGTGTTCTAGTTCCCTAACAAGGTACATAAGCAAGTCAGGGACACCGACTCAGGTAAACAATGTTGTGATACCGAAACTCCCATGGGTAAAATCATGTGAAACATTAATCTTCAGGTGTTTCTCTGTAAAGTCAACATTATTTACAATATTGCAACATCCGATTTCCCCCCAAACCATGGGAGTCAGATACTAAGTAAAACCACGTAAGAGAGGGTATATGATGCTCAGTCTTCTGCACTTATTACACTGATCAACAACATGATTGATGGAACTAACCCGATGTCACACACCCTGACACCATCAACTCAAGGTTGAGGGATTTGATTACCTCGTTGTCTGTTCTTCCAGTTTTCTCCTTGGCATGGACTGATGAAGCCACTGTGTGGCGAAACGTTTCCTCAATTAAAGATACCCCAAGAGTTGCACGTGTCCTAATTTAATCAACGTTTCCTCAACATCTTTTCCAATACCTCATTCCCAACTATCTACCTCCACAACCACGACATCAAGGACATTAAAACCAGTAATAGACAGGACAAAGCATCCATCTCTAGCAGGGGTATACATTAATCCCTTGCAATGACTGCAGCAAATTATCCGTGGGGCGAAACATCAAGAGACCTCCAACACGTATATCGAGAACACCTATACGCAAAGCAGGTCGACGATACAAGGAATGCCTATGTCAACACCGTATTTCCACCAACCATCTAATAAAATCAAGATTATCGCCAGAGAAGACAACACTCAATACCGAAGAATCCTGGACAATCATCGCTTATCTCTAGGTGACAACAACTTCAACCGAATAATGGCTTCTGTAACTTAGCTGAACACCTTGCCCAAGAACTTCTTCATCGCTATCCACATAAGAACATAATGGAATAAATGGTATAAAATTCCGGACACAATGGGACCATTAAACACAAATGCAGATAATGTGATCCTTTATTGACTACGTTTCGCCACTCAGTGGGCTTTTTCAAGTCACAAAAACAGTTCTGTTGTGACTGAAAAGGCCCACTGTGTGGGGCGAACGTAGTCATTAAAGGATCATTATACTGCATTTGTGTTTATATTGCCATAAAAACTAGGAATGGAGGAACATTGCAGAATGTTTGACTCACAAACTTATCCAATCTCCCTTCCAAGCTACCCATGATTTTAGACCTCTATAACCCCAATCGGTAGATATCAGAGCAGGCATTCTCCATCCTGACCTCATATTCTGAACCTGACTTATAAAATTCTCGCGTACCTACACCCCAGGTAGATCTGTTTGTGATTGAAAAGAGCCACTGTGTGGGCGAAACGTAGTCAATAAAAGGATAACATTATACTGCATATGGTTATATTTCCATTGTGTCGGTATTTTTACCATGTATTTCATCAAGGAATTTTTTTGTTTTTCTTCTAATTATTTGTTGTTTTCTTCTTTCAGATTGCCTCTTAATTGTGTAAATAGTGCAGACAACTTCTGCTACATGTGTGGTGAGGTGACCCTTGAATCACAGAAGCGCCGTATAACTACTGTTGTTAGAAAGGACATCACCTATATTGTGGATGCCCAAGATTGGTGACAGGATAAGAATGGGTTCAACAAATATGCTGCAAAAAAATTGTGCTATAAACTTCGCCAAATGGTTGAACGGAACAGGAAAGGAAAATATAAAATTGGCTGTTTTGCTGTGCCAGTGACATGGCGGGAGCAACAGGCTGTACTAACAATTTTTATTTTCTGCATGGTTACCTCAGTACAAAAGGGCCTCTTGTAAAAGAAGAAGAAAAAAGGGGTCCGTTGAATATCCAAAAAACTTTCAATTCAGTTTTTCGCCCAGTTCCACATGGTGAAGGTCTAACTGTTCCTGATGTCACCAACTTCGGTATCCTTCGAGGTCAGATGAAGAAAGTTGTGAGGAGAGAAAGAAGAGAAGGATAACAGTAATGGGATCTACAGTGACCGAAACCTGTGAAGCACACTCCTCTTAGGCCCATTCATACAAATGAGGAAATCCATGACCTTGTCAGGGATCTGCAACCACCCCAAAATTAGGCAGAGCTGCTAGGCTCTTATCTTCATCAGTTGAATCTCCATAACAGTGACGTGGAGATTTCTCAATTCCCCCCAACTGAGCAACGCTAAGGTGGTCTTCAGATCGAGATAGCTTCTAATCAGACCGTCATGGGAAAGGAGAAAAGATACTTGGGAAGCACTCAAGTTAGAGCGAAGGGATTTTTTCGGTAATAGAAAGGAAGGCAACTATGAAGAACTGGTGGAAAACCTCATCAGGCTTACAAGAGCATGGGATGTAACAAGTAATTAAATCCACTATTTTGGACTCACATTTAGACTTTTTTCCAGCGACTTGTGTCAGATTTGCCCCAGGGGAAAACATGGGGAACAGACTACTTCGACTATTTCTGGACATTGGAAAGAGATGACTCTCAGCCCTCTAATAAGCGTCAAGCAAAATTGCCTGAGAGGTAGTATACGCGATAAGAGTTTAAAAATCATACTGACATCATATTGTAAGTTATCATAAATAATCAATATTAATGTCTCGTATCTTTTAAAACCTATAAACCAATTAAGAATTTTTCAAGGTTGATATTTGTATTCAGGACATCGAACAATACATAAGAATTAAAATAATTTCAATTAAGAAGCAAAAATTGCTTGACCAGTGTAGAAGAAACGAACTGGTTACGGTAGTTGCCGAACTGGCTCAACAAATGAAATCAGACTAGCCCCATAATTTTATATATATAATATATATATATATATATATATTTATATATTATATATATATATTTATTATATATTTATTTATATATATATTTTATATATATATACTATATATATATATATATTTACATATATATATATATATGTATTATTACATATATATTTATATATATTTATATAACTTTATATAATATATCTTATATATATATAGTATATATATATATATATATATTATATATTTAAACATATATATTTATTATTTTTTTTTATCACACTGGACGATTCCCTCCATGGCAGGGTGGCCCGAAAAAGAAAAACTTTTCCACTATATTCACTCCATCACTGTCTTGCAAGAAGGGTTGCTTTACATACAGTTTTATAAACTGCAACATTAACACCCCTCTTCAGAGTGCAGGCACTGTACTTCCCATCTCCAGGACTTCAAGTCCGGCCTGCCGGTTTCACCCGAACCCCTTCATAAATGTTACTTTGCTACACTCCATCAGCACGTCAGTATTTAAAAACCATTTGTCTCCATTCACTCCTTATCACAACACCGCTCACGATTGGCCTGCTGGAAGTCCAAGCCCCTCGCATTACTAAAACCTCCTCTTTACCCCTCCCTCCAACCTTTCCTAGGCCGACCCACTACCCGCCTTCCTTCCACTACAGACTGATACACTCTTGAAGTCACATCTGTTTTCCTCATTCTCTCTACATGTCCGAATCCACCTCAACAACCCTTCTTAGCCCTCTGGACAACAGCTTTGGTATTCCCAATCCTCCTCCTAATTTCCAACTCGGAATTCTCTGCATTATTTTCACACCACACATTGCCCTCAGACATTGATACATCTCCACTGCATCCGCCTTCTCTCGCTTGCAACATTCATCACCCATGCTTCACCACCCATATAAGAGCATTGGTAATACTTATACTCTCTTACATTCCCCTCTTTGCCTCCAAGGACAAAGTTCTTTGTATCCACCAGGACTCCTAAGTGCATCCGCTCACCCTTTTTTCCCACTCATTCAATTCTATGATTCACCTCATCTTTAATAGGACCATCGATGGGACACGTCACTCCCAAATATCTGAATACATTCTCCTCCTCCATACTCTCTCCTCCAATCTGATATCCATTCTTTCATCACTAATCTTTTTGTTATCCTCAATAACCTTACTTTATGTTTCACTTTTAATTTTCTTCTTTTGCACCACCCTACCAAATTCATCCTCCAATCTCTGCAACTTCTATTTAAGGAATTCTCCCACGAGGACAGTGGTCATCAGCAAAATGAACTGTGACCAAACTCCCACTTAATGTGTGATTCTTTATCTTTTAACTCCAACCTCTTGCCACAGGACCCTCGCATTTACTTCTCTTACAAACCCCATCTATTAAATATATTAACAACCACGGTGAAATTCACACATCCTTGATATGGCTATCTTTTTACATGGGAAATAATCTCCCTCTTTCCTTCTTTACTCTAACTTAGAGCCGCACTATCCTCAATAAATAATCGGTCACTGCTTTCAGTAACCTGCACTCCTACACCATACACCTTGCAATCATCTGCCACATTGCCCCCTATCCACACTGTCATACGCCCTTTTCTCCAATCCATAAATGCACAAAGACCTCTTGTAGATCTTATCTACATACTGTTCACTTAAATGCTTCACTGTAAACACCTGGTCCACCATCCCCACCTTTGTTAAAGCCTCGTGTTCCTCTGCTATCCTATTCTCAGTCTTCTCTTAATTCTTTCAATAATAACTCTACCATACACTTTACAGGTATACTCAACAGACTTATCCCCTATAATTTTTGCACTCTCTTTTGTCCCCTTTGCATTTATACAAAGGAACTATGCATGCTCTCTCTGCCAATCCCTAGGTGACCTTACCCTCTTCCATTTGAGCTCATTTATTGCATAATTGCACACAACCACTCCAAAACTATATCCCCACCTGCCCTTGTAACATTTCTATCTTTATCCCATCAATACCTGCTGCCTTACCCCCTTTCATTTTACCTACTGCCTCACGAAATTCCCTCGCTCTCACAACTGGCTTTCCCCTCACTCCTACAAGATGTTATTCCTCCTTGCCCTATACACGAAATCACAGTTTCCCCGTCTTCACCGACATTAACAATCCTCAAAATATTCCCTCTCATCTTCCCAATTACCTCTAACTCCCATTTAATTACTCTCTCTCTCTATTTTTAAACTGACAAATCCATTTGTGCTATAGGCTTTCTTTAACTTGTTAATCTCACTCCAAAAACTTTTTCTTATTTTCAACAAAATTTGTTGATAACATTTCACCACTTCTCATTTGCTCTCTTTTTACATTGCTTCACCACTCTCTTAACTCACTCTTTTTCCACATATACTCTTCCCTCTTGCATCACTTTGTTTACTTTGTAAAAAAATTCTATATGCTATCTTTTTCTCACTTACTACTCTCTTTTATCATCATTCCACCAATCGTCCTCTTCCCTCCCGTCACCACTTTCCTGTAACCACAAACTACTTTGTAAACACTCTAAACACTAACATTTTTAAACCTACCCATATCTTCGATCCCATTTTCCTTGCTCTCATTAGCCATCTATCCGCCAATAGCTGTTTATTCTTACCCTAACTGCCTCCTCTTTTAGTTTGTAAACCTTCACCTTTCTTCCCTGATGCTTCTTTTCTCCCTTGAATCCCATATACCTTTTTATCTCAGTGTAGCTACAACTAGAAAGTGATCTGAATTATCTGTGGCCCTCTATAAACATGTACATCCTGAGAAGTCTACTCAACAGTCTTTTATCTACAATACATATCCAACAAACTACTGTATTTCGCCCTACATCATATCTTGTATACTTATTTATCCTCTTTTTCTTAAAATATTTAATACGTTAACTAAACCCATTTCTTAAAGTTCCAATCCAAGGTGCTTCATTATGAATTTACACCTGGCACCCCGCGACGTACCTACCACACCCTTCTCTAAAAGTTTTCTCCTACTTTAGCATTGCAATCCCCTACCACGAATGACTCTCCTCACTTGGTTCAAAGCTTCTATACATTTCCACTTAACATATCCCAAAATTCTCTTCTCCTCTACAATTCCTCTCTTCTTCCAGGTGCATTACACGCCTTATTATGACCCACTTTTTCGCATCCCAACCTTTACTTTAATCCACATAATTCTTGACTCTTACACATTCATATGTCTCTTTTCTCCTTCCATAAACTGATCCTTTCACATTACTGCTACCCCTTCCTTTCTCTAGTCTATCAGATACTCCAGTTTTAATCCCATTTTATTTTCTCCCCACCGAAACTCCCCTACACCTTCAGCTTTGTTTCGCTTAGGGCCAGGTCATCCAACTTCTTTTCTCTCGTTAACCATCAGCAATCATCTGTTTCTTGTCATCCGCATACATCCACGCAACTTTCAAAACATCCATTTTATAAAGTTTTTCTTCTCTCTTTTTGGTAAGACGTTCTACAGGGAGAGAAGGGGTTACTAGCCTATTGCTCGCGGACTTTAGTCGCCCATTCGACACGCTTGGCTTGCAGAGGGAAAGATTCTTTTCCAGCTTCCCCATGGACAATAGAAGAAATAAGGAAGTACAAGAAGCTATTTGAAAAAAGGGAGAATAACCTAGATGTATGTTTATATATAGCATGTGCGTGTCTGTGAAGTGTGACCAAAGTTGTAAGGAGGAGTAGCAAGATATCCTGTTATTAGCGTGTTTTTTAGACAGAAAATGAAGATCCAGCTAATCCTACCATCATGCAAATACAGTGACAGGTTTCTGTTTCACAGTCATCTGGCAGCGGTTAGTACTATATATATATATATAGAGTATATATATATACTTAGTATATATATATATATATATATATATATATATCTATAAATTATATACATATTTAATATACATATATTATTATTAAATTATGTTTCAGGGAAAAGTAGGCCTTAGACAAGGATGTGATGATGTCACCGTGGGTTGTTTAATATATTTATAGATGGGGTTGTAGGAGGAGTAAATGCGAGGGTCTTGGCAAGAGGCCGTGGAAGTTAAAAGATAAAGGAATCACACATTAAGTAGGGATTTGGTCACAGTATGCTCTTTGTGATGGACGGTGTCCTCTTGGGAGATTCTGGAAGAGAAGTTTGCAGGATTGGTGGATGAATTTGGTAGGTGTGCAAAAGAAGAAAATTTAAGTGAATACAGGAAAGAGTAAGGTTATGAGGATAACAAAAAGATTAGGTGATGAAAGATTGAATTCAGATTGGAGGGAGGAGAGTATGTGTGGAGTGAATGTATTCTAGATATTTGGGATCGTGGACGTGTGTCCAGCGGATGGGGTCTATAAAAAGATGAGGTGATTCATGGAATTGATGAGAGGAAAAAAGGGTTGAATGGTGCTGCAACTAGAGTCTGTGGAGACAAAGAACTTTGTCCTAGGAGGCAAAGAGGGGAATGTATGAGAGCAGTAGTGTTTACCAACGTCTTATGTGGTGTTGAAGCATGGGTGGATGAATGTTGCAGCGAGGAGAAGGCTGGAGGCAGTGGAGGGTGTCGATGTCTAGAGGGCAATGTGTGGTGTGAAAATATTGGAGAGAATTCGTAGGTTTGGGTTAGGAGAGGTTGCGGGAGTTACGCAAAACTGTTGTCCAGAGGGCGGAGGAAGAGTTCTTGAGGTGGTTCGGACATGTAGAGAGAATGGAGTTCAGCGGTAACAGAGTGACTTCAAGAGTGTATAAGTCGATCGCTAGGCTATATAGTTAGTGGAAAGGAAAGGAGGGGTAGGGTCGGCCTAGGAAAGGTTGAGGGAGGGGGGGGGGGGGTAAAGGAGGTTTTGTATGCGAGGGGCTGTGGACTTCCAGAAGGCATGCGTGAGCGTGTGTGATAGGATGTGAATGGAGACAAATGGTTCTTAAATACTTGAGTGCTGTTGGATAATGGAGTGTGAGCTCAAAGTAACATTTATGAAAGGGGTTTCAGGGAAAACGGGCAGGCCGGACTTGAGCTGGAGTGGGAAGTACAATGCTTGCACTTGAAGAGGGTGGTTATGTTGCAGTTTAAAAACTGTAGTGGAAAGCACCCTTCTGCAAGACAGTGATGGAGTGAATGATGGAGTAAGTTTTTTTTCTTTTTTCGGGGCCCACCATTGCCTTGTGGGAATCGGGTGTGATAATATATATATATTTATATTATCATATATATATATATATATATAGTATTATATATATATATATAGATATATATTTATATATTATGTATGTATATTATATATATTTGATTTTGTTATGTATATATTTATATAATATATATATGATATATATAGATATATAGTATTATTTATTATATTATATGTATTGTATTATAGTATATATATATATATATTATATATATTATATATATTATATATCTATATATATATATATTATATATGATATATGTACATACATATATATATATATATATATATTTATATATATAGTATAGTTTATATATATAGATATTTATATGAGTATGGGTATAATACTTAATATATAGTATATATCATATATATATATATACTATATATATATATATATATATCTATATATATTTATATATTTATTATATATACTTATATATATTATATAGTATATATATATATATATATGTATATTTAATAGTATATATATATATTATATATATATATTAAAAAATTTTAAAATTTTTATATTATATATAATATCTGTATCTTATATATATATAATGTATATATACATATATATATATCCCGCACCTCCTCCCTAACTTCCAAACTACGATTCTTCTGCATATATTTACACCACACATTGCCGCTCAGACATCGACATCTCACTGCCTTCCAAGCCTTCTCCTCGCTGCCAACCATTCATCACCCACGCTTCACCACCATATAAGAGCGTTGGGTAAAACTATACTCTCAGAACTTTCTCTTTGCCTCCAAGGACAAAAGTTTCTTTGGTCTCTCAGACTCCTAAGTGCACCATTCAACCTTTTCCCTCATCATTTCTATGATTCACTTAGCTTTCGTAGACATCGCTGACGCGTCCACCCAAAATATCTGAAACATTCAGACTCCTCCATTACTCTCTTCCCTCAATCTGATATCCAATCCTCATCACCTAATCTTTTCGTTATCCTCATATCCTAACTCTGTTCCTGTATTACTTTAATTTTCTCTTTTGCACACCCCTGCCAAATTTCATTCACCATTCTCTGCAACTTCTCTTCAAGGAATCTCCCAAGAGCACAGTAGGTCATCAGCAAAGAGCAACTGTGACAAACTCCCACATTTGTGTGTGATTACGTTATCTTTAACTCCCCGGCCTCTTGCAAGCCTCGCATTTCACTTTCTTACAGACCCCAGTCTATTAAATATATAACAACCACGGTGGACATCTCAAACATCTTGTCTAAGGCCTACTTTACTGGGAAATAATTTCCCTCTTTCCTACATAGCTTCTTAACTTGAGACTCCACTTCCTCGTTAAAAGAAACTCTTCACTGTCTTTGCAGTAACCTACCTCCTACACCATACACTCTGCAACATGCTGCCACCATCTGCCGCCCCCTATCCACCCGTGGTGCATACGCCTTTTCCAATATCCATAAATGCCACAAATGACCTCTTTAGCCTTATCTAAAAAAACTGGTTCACTTAAATAGTTATATTTATATTATATATATATATATATTATATATATATATAATTATATATATAGTATATATATAGTATATATAGATATATATATATATTATATATAGTATATATATATATATATATATATATATATATCTATATATATTATATATATATTATATATATTTATATGATATGCAAAACAACACTGAGAGGCGAGTAGTGAAATTCCAAGCACTTCGTGATACTCACATTGTCCTAGGATACTATCATAAGTTCGCTTGACATTGTGAGTAGCACGGAAAGAGCTTGGAATTTCACTATCTGTCACAGTGGTTGTTTTGCATGTATTTAAAATCGCCTGCATGTTTATTGTGATCTTATTGCATATACAGTATATATATATGATATTATATTATATATATTTATATATATGTATATATATTATTTATATTATTGTATATTATATATATGATATATCATATATATATATAGATATGTTAATATATATATATATATATATAATATATATTATATATATAGTATATATATATATATATATATATATATATATATTATATTATATTAAGTATGAGGGATCGGGTACTCCTCTAGAACTGTCATAGGAACCTCTCATCCTCAGAGAAAAAGAATGAACCCTCATCCTCAGAGAAAAGAATAAATTGGGTTCAGGGAAAACTCGAGGTTCTTCCCTGAAGCTGTTTGAGAAGTTTCTTCCACCTCACCCCCTATATTTTTGGGTATGTTTTATTTAAAGACAAAATACATTGGCCAAACATTCACGAAAAATACATCAGAAAGTAAAACTAATATTGTGGTAAGCTCAGAGCTACATCCGAATACTTTCGTCCAGCTCCCCTGCGGTGGGCCGCGTGCCAGATGTGCAGGCATTTCCTCTTGGATCGAAGCACTGAGTCTCTGAAAGAGGATGCTGTCGCCTGTGGGTCCTTGGTTTTCTATGAGAGCCTTTTACCAGCTCTTTGAGGGAACTTGTAGAGCACACTTGCCCCTTGCTCCATGGATCTCCGACCCTATCTGGAGTGAAGTTATAGCAAGGGGGAGGTCTGCATATTTATCGGATCTTCTGGTCTCACCTGTGGCTGGCAGCTCCACCCCCTTCCCATTACAGAGTATGATGGCGCAGTAGGTGTCTGCAATTTGGCAGCACAGGTGTAGTGCAGGCAATCTGACTTTCCATCTTCCGAGGGTAGCATAGTGGCTCGTTCAGGACGCTTTTGACTTCATCAGACCTCTGGTACTTGGTGGTTCCGTTGAGTGGGCAACGGGGCTGTGGCGAGCTTCTCTTTACTTTATTGTCATTGAATGCTCCTCATGTCTGGCATACTTCCCTCTGTTGTGTGGCACGCACGAGACCATGGAGATCCGAATTGATCAGCTGCGCCTGGCCGCAAAATACACCTATGTTCGGTGAGGGATGGGGGCGGCTAGGCGAAGAGCAACACCCAAATCCGAATGGCCGGTGTGCGAGAGGGGTGTCCTAGGGATGATATTGGATCAGCTAACAGGAAATCTCCTGAGTGTTGTGCCTTCACTGCCAGGGACGGCTTTTTTCTTATATATATATATATATATATTATATATTATATATATATATATAATATATATATATATATATATATAGTAGTATATAGTATATTAGTTATATATATATGTTATATATATATATAGTTTATATTTTATATATAGTATAGATATATATTATATATATATATAGGGTTATACTATATATTATATAGTTGTATATATATATATCTATATATATTATATTGCTACATATAAATATATATATATCTAGAGACAAGGAGGCTTTTAGGGAAAAGGTAGGGGGTGTGGTGGACCAGGTGTTTACAGGTGAAACAATATATGTGAACAGGTAATTTAGATAGGCTAAAGAGGTCTTTGTGGCATTTAGGATTTGGAAAAGGCGTATGACAGGGTGGATTAGGGGGCAATGTGGCAGATGTTGCAAGTGTAGTATGGTGTAGGAGGGTAGGTTACTGAAAGAGTGAGAAGAGTTTTTACGAGGATAGTGAGGCTCTAAGTTAGGAGTATGTAGGAAAGAGGGGAAATTTTTTCAGTAAAAGTAGGCCTTAAGAAGGGATGTGTGAATTCACCGTGGTTGTTTAAATATTATAGTTGGGGTTGTAAGAGAAGTAAATGCGGAGGGTTTGGCAAGAGGCGGTGGAGTTAAAAGATAAAGAATCCACCACACAAAGTGGGAGGTTGTCACAGGCTGCTCTTTGCTGATGACACTGTGCGCTTGGGAGATTCTGGAAAGAGAAGTTGCAGAGATTGGTGGATGAATTTGGTTAAGGGTGTGCAAATGAGAAAAATAAAAAAAAAATATTAAAGGTGAATACAGGAAAGGAGTAAGGTTATGAGGGCTAACAAAAAGATTAAGGTGATGAAAGATTGAATATCAGGAGCTTGGAGGGGAGAGTATGGGGGGGGAGTGAACGTATTTTCAGATATTTGGGAGTGGACGTGTCGGCGGATGGGTCTATGAAAGATGAGGTGAATCATTGAATTGATGAGGAAAAAGAGTGAGATGGTGCACTGTGGAGTCTGTGGAGACAAGTGTAAACTTTGTCCTTGGATGGCAAAGAGGGGAAGTATGTGAGGTAATAGTTTTACCAACGCTCTTATATGGGTGTGAACGTGGGTGATGAATGTTGCAGCGAGGAGAAGGCTGGTGGCAGTGGAGGATGTGCTTGTTCTGAGGGCAACATCGTGTGGTGTGGAATTATAATGCAGAGAATTCGTAGTTTGGATGTTAGGAGGAGGTGCGGGTTTTACCACAAAACTGTTGTCCGAGGGATGAGGACAGGGTTGTTGAGGTGGTTTCGGGGACATGTAGAGAGAATGGAGAGCGAAACAGAATGACTTCAAATGTGTATCAGTCTGTAGGGGGAAGGAGGCGGTGGTGGGGTCGACCTAGAGAAATGGTTCTGCGAGAGGGAGGGGGGTAAAGGAGGGTTTTGAAGTGGTGCGGAGGGGCTTGGACTTCCATCAGGCATGCGTGAGGCGTGTTTGATAGGAGTGATGGAGACAAATGGTTGTGTTATATTGACGTGCTGTGGAGTGTCAGCCGAAGTACATTTATGAAGGGATTCGGGAAACCGGGAAGGCCGGATTGAGTCCTGGGAGATGGGAAGTCCAGTGCCTGCCACTCTGGAAGGAGGGAGGTTGTTAATGTTGCAGTTTAAAAAACTGTAGTGTAAGACCCTGTCTGGCAAGGACAGTGATGGGAGGTGGAATGATGGTGCAAGTTTTTTTTTCGGGCCACCCTGCTTGGTGGGAATGCGGCCAGTGTGATAATAAAAGAAAATGATATATATGTCGTGCCGTATGTAGGCAGAAGGTTGCGATCTTGGCTTAAATAGAACGTCGTCTTGCCAGATAGGACAAGTGAAAATTTGTGTATGCAATAATTTCGCCAAAATCGTTCTGAACCTACGAAAAAAAATATATTTGATTGTGTTTCTTTAGTACGTAAATTATTGTATCGTATTTAAAATATATTTAGTTAGTTTAGGCTAAAATAGATTGCTCTTGTTATAATAAGGGTTAGGTAAGTTTTCTAAGATTCTTTTGGTGCAAAAATTAAAAAATTTTTACATCTAACTTATTGAAAAAAAAACTATTATCTTTAAACGTTATAAGAGGAAAATTGCAGAAAGGATCTTAATTTTAAATGAGTTCTTGCTAAGTTGACCAGTTTTTACATATTCGGCACCACGACATATATACATAGAATATGATATAGTATATATATGGACTGATTATATATATATATATTATTATATATTATATATAGTAATATATATATATATCTTAGGATTTGATTATATATATATATTCTATATATAGATGGGGTCACCTCTGGTGTAAATTGTGGGACCCATAGCTCGGGTAAGTGGATAAAAAGGCTCTTCAAGGAAAGAAGATTTGATTTCTTCCAGAAGCGCGTTTGTAGTATTCACTTCCCCTACCACCCATCTTTTAAACTATTTTTTTTTACGAATAGGAATATTTTATTACATAATATGGCACAGAGATTAAAGAGATACATTGTTAATATAAGGTGGCATATACTGGTACATGTTGTTACGTGTGTATCACCGTTTATAGGCGGAAAATCTATCAGCTCCTCAGAGCTGGGGCGTGTGCCCAAAAAGTGCCAAAAATAACTAACCTAACCTAAGCCATAAACCTAACCTAAGAATTTAGTTAGTTGCTCATATATATATAGTATATTATTTATATTATATATAGTAGGTATATATATATATCCCTAAATATTATATATAGTATATATAATATTTATATATATATATATGCAAAACATCCACTCTGAAAGATTAGAGAAATTCCGTAGCGCTTTCGTGACTACTCACATTATCAAGGAACTATGGAAAGTGAAGCAATCAAAAGAAGCTATATAAGGGGTCGGCCAGCACCTCACTATCAGATCCCACAACTGTTAAACACGGACGCGCTGCGAGCCAACTTGGATAGGGTTCCGCTTGCAAAATCACCCCCAAACACTATCAAAAGGGGCAAGCCAGCCTTATTCAACTCTAGAAAAAATATGTTGGTTCTCCGTTACCATGAAAAAGTTGGGGTTTGATAGATGCCTCTCTCTACTAAGACTTTTAAGATTAAAGTTGTATTCAAAAAATCTTGATACAGTAAAATAAAATTTTGATAGAAAGAATTCCCCCAAAATGTGGATGGAGTGTGTCTATAGATTCCTTTTTAAATTTTCCATGAAAGTTTTTACCTTCAAAACGGGTTTAAAATCACGAACAAGGTTAAAACACAAATTTCCTAGAATTTTGGTTCACGTATAATTTCTTGTTTCCAAAAAACTTTTTGAAAAAATCTAATACCTTTGGTTTAGAAATTAACCCCTATAATTTTGAATTTAAATTTTTTAATAAAAAGGACAAATAATTTTTAAATTTTCTTATTAAAAAATTTGTTATTTTAAAAAAATATTTCCCCCCCTGTTTAACATTTATTCTATTATCTCCCGGCTCCTTAATACCCTTTTATTTACTTCTATTCCTTAAATTTTAATCAAAAAACTGGTTTCCTATTTTTTTCAAGTGTTGTTTCTTTTTGAAATCACCTTTTTTTTGTCCAAATTTCATATTTAAAATTTTCCCTATCTTTTATATATTTTTAAAAATATATATATATATATATATATTATATATATATATATATATTTAAAATATATAATATATATTATATATATATATATATATATATTTATAATAATATATTATTTTAATAATATATTTTATATATTATATAATATATATATTATATATATATATATATATATATATTTATAAAATATATATATATTATATATATTTATAATATATATATATATAAAATATTATATATATAATATATATATAATATATATGTATATATATATATATATATATATATATAATTTATTATATATATATTTATATAATAATATATATATCTATATATATATATTATAATATATATATATATATATTATATATATAAATTTTATATATATATATATAATTTTATATATATATATATATATATATTATATATATATATATATATATATGAGCAATGTGGCAGATGTTGCAAGAGTATGGAATAGGTAGTAAGTTATTAAATGCTGTAAAGAGTTTTTATGAGAATAGTGAGGCTCAGGTTAGGGTGTGTAGGAGAGAGGGAGACTACTTCCCGGTAAAAGTAGGTCTTAGACAGGGATGTGCAATATCACCATGGTTGTTTAATATATTTATAGATAGGGATAGTAAAAGAAGCAACAACTAGGGTTTTGGGGAGAGTGGTGGGATTAAATTATGGAAAATCAAATACAAAATGGGAGTTGACACAGTTACTTTTTGCTGATGATTCTAGGGATTGTACAGAAAAGTTTCAAAGGTTAGTGGACGAATTTGGGAGGGTGTGTAAAGGTAGAAATGTGAAAGTGAACATCGATAAGAGTAAGGTGATGAGGGTATCAAACGATTTAGATAAAGAAAAAAATGGATATCACAATGGAGGGAGAGAGTACGGAAGAAGTGAATGTTTTCAGATATTTGGAAATTGACATGTCAGCAGATGGGTTTATGAAGGATGAGGTTAACCATAGAACTGATGAAGAAAAAAGTGAGTGGAGGCAAAGAAGGGAATGTACGAAAGTATAATGGTATCAACACACTAATATGGGTGTGAAGCTTGGGTTGTGAATGCTGCAGCGAGGAGGCGGTTGGAGGCATTGGAGATGTCTTATGGGCAAAGTGTGGTGTGAATATTATGCAGAAAATTCAGTGTGGGAAAATTAGGAGAAGGTGTAGAATTAATAAAAGTATTAGTGAGAGGGCTGAAGAGGGGTTGTTGAGGTTGTTTGGTCATTTAGAGAGAATGGAACAAAGTAGAATGACATGGAGAGCGCGTAAATCTGTAGGGAAAGGAAGCTGGGGTCGGGGTCGGGTCGGCCCCGAAAAGGTTGGAGGGAGGGGGTAAAGGAGGTGTTGTGGGTAAAGGGCCTGGACTTTCCAGCAAGCGTGCGTAAGGATATTAGGTAGGGCCTGACAAGCTGTTGGAGTGTGAGCAGGGTAATAACTCACGAAATCGCAATGACACGATTGCTAACAAACCACACCTCGGGAGAGGATAGAGTCATAGAGTCATGAAACTCCAGACCGATGCGTCGGTCTGGAGTTTTATGTCTTTCCGATCAAAGGTTCTATCCCCTCACGTGTTTTTTTTAGCAGGGATTCAGGGAAACCGGTTAGCCGGACTTGAGTCCTGGAAATGGAAAGTACAATGCGAGCACTTTAAAGGAAGGGTTTGGGATATTGGCAGTTTGGAGGGACATCTGAACTGTCGTATCTGGAACCCCCTGTGCAAGACAGTACGCACCTAGTTGTACTCCCCAGTTGTGGTGCAGGGGTCGATCTCGCTCCTCCCCCCGCCTTTTCACGGGTTTTGCTTCTCAGTCACTCAAACCGCTCCATGAGATTAATCATACCTGCCTTGGTGAAAAACGGCCGACTGTGAATGTCAAAGATTTAGAGCTAAAAGATTTCCATCCCCATGTGGCTTCGTTTGTATATATTTAGTTGAGACCTTTATAGCGAAGACCAAGAAAAGTACTATTAACATTTTGCTATTACAATGAAAAAAAGCTTGCAAATCTTTTTAAACTATAATATATGATAGCTGACTAAGGAAAATTTTTTTAAAAAAAAAAAAAATTTCCAACAAAAGTGTAACAAACTTTGTATTGAAGGACCTACTGTACGTGTTTGAAGAGGCTGGACAACTGTGGGTGAGGTGACGGGGGAGAATAAGAGAATTGCAGGATGAGAAAAACCCGAGGCAGGGGGAAAATTCTGACGTTGGCAGGAAGAGAATTGAAAGAGCCGGGGGAAAAAATAGATGTTGGCAGGGAGTGTATAAAGGCAGGAGGAGAATATGAGTTGGCAGGGAAATGAATAAGATGGGTGTAGTTGAATGTAGTTGATAATTGATGGGAAGGGGGAAACTGAATTCAGGATCAGTAAATGTATACGATTTACGAGAAAAAGAGAATTGACAGAAAATTAAATTCCTGGAAGATGAGGAGGGGTTTTTGAGACCCCAAGCCAAGAAGCCCCTTGAGAGTAAAAATTTACAGTGCTTTAAGACCTCCATAGAGGTCGGCGCTAAGCTCTAAAATAGTGCTTTCAGGAAAGCGCTGCTTCAGAAGACGCACACTACTTTTTAGAAAAATGCCTGGCTGTGGGTAGAGCTTTATCAAGTTAAGACTTGATGAAAGAACACACGACTTGTTAACAGAACAAAACTCGTTTTAATTAAGCTCTACACAACCCCTATATGCGACTTAATTAACTTACGACAATCGGACCACAGTTCCTCTTGTTATATGAATTTTCTGCCGGCCAGTTTTATAGAGTTGTAACTCCCCCGGGAACAGTGTAGGGGAATAATCTCACAGAACTAACTGAATTCGAACCTACCGCAAATCAGTTCAGAAATTAGCAGCACTAGACAGCCATTTCTAAGCTCACTATGAACAGAAATATACCTACTAGATTTCGTAAAACAGGGAAAAAATGGAACTTGAACCCATGGCAGGTAAGTTTAGGACTCACTTGCCGTGAATTCAAACCTCACCCTTTTTCATTACATTTTGTTAGTCTTGTTATAGTGATGCGAAATTTATATCATAGGGTCGGTTACCTGATTTCATTATTATCGCATAATTTGATTTCCTGAGTCAATTATCAAGTGTGTGTCCTGAGTTAGTCAACTCGGAGAAGAAAAGACATCTAAGATATATGCTCGGCGAGGAGCAAAGAAAAATTTCAGGAGATGATACGTGTTTTGGCCCAAATTATGCTTCCATGGGTCCGTTGGTACAAGAGGGAGAAAGTTTGGGCACAAAGTTGTGATGGCTGGAGGATGGTGGGTAGTAGAGACCTAGGTACTGCTTTGGGTGGAGGATGGTGGGTTGTAGAGAGCTGGAGGTTGTTGGGTAGTAGAGAGCTGAGTTTCAGCCTGGCCGGAGGGGTGGTGGGCAGTAGAGAGCTGGAGATTGGTGGGTAGTAGAGAAGGGGGGGGAAATTTCAGCCTGGCTGGAGGATGGTGGGTTGTAGAAGCTGGAGGTTGGTGGGTAGTAGAGGCTGGGTACAGCGTGGCTGGAGGATGGTGGGTTAGTAGAAAACATTGGGTTACTGGGCCTGGTGGAGGATGGTGGGTAGTAGAGACCTAGGTACTGCCTGGCTGGAGGATGGTGGGTTTATACGAGTTTGTTTGGTGTTTGGTTGCAGGGAGTAAATGATACGTCTTTGGAGGCTTCTTACTTTTTGTTGAGTCGTGGTGGGTACACAGGCTTGTGTGTTGTGCCCATGGCCCGGGCAGGGGCCATCCCACGAGAGAGAGCTACTAGTAGGCCTTGTGTCTTCCTGCTAGGTCGCTGTGTGTGTGAGAGTGAGGCAAGGGCAGACAGGCTGGCATGCCCCCCGAGAGGCCTGGCTACAAGGGCAGCAAAATCTGAGTGGCGCAAAATATGAACTAAGCTGGCAGACAGCATGAGCTTCTGTGCAGACAGTACAGGCTGTCTACATAGCTCGGCCACCTACTGTGCGTCGTCCCGACGCGACAATATGGTGGTAAAAGAAAACTCGGTCTCTCTTTTCGTAGGCACAGGGCACAGAACACAAAATAAAAACATATATTTACATATGAACAGGAAAAAACTTCCTACAGGGAGGGAAGAAAAAAACATGTGGGGGTGTGCTAAAAAATCGTGGCAAAGGGAGTGAGCATCAAAGTGCATACTGCACGCCTTCATGCATTGGAAGATACTGCAACACAGGAGACTTCGCTGGCAGAGCTGTGATTTTAACAGGGTACGGTCTCCTCTGGAATGGTGAAGCAGTCATCGTAGGAGTCGCTGCAGGTTTTCACCCCAACCTGGGGCAGACATGCTGGTGCCCTCGAGTGAGGCTCGACAAACTGGAACTGGCAGGACTTCTGGCAAGCGACTCGGAGGACACTTCTCGGACTGGTACTGGGCTGGGCTGTTTACTGCGGCGAGCGTGGAGCGATTGTGGGAGCGAGTCCCTGGCAGAGACAACTGGGCGAAAAATCTGGGAGTCGTAACATCATACACCAGACTGCAGTGAGAGAGCTAGGGAGTCCCAAAATGACATCTTCTTTGTGCAGGCTGCTCACTGAAGCTTGTGACACGAGGCTGAACAGCGCCTGCCGACAGTGGCTAACTGGGCTTGGCGAAAGTATCATTCTCTCGGCAGTTGGAGTTATAGCAGAGGGTAGTCTAAGCGTCCCCAGACTTGTTTCTCTACAATAACTGCACTCTGACGGTCTGAAGGTGAAGTGAAACAAATCTCGATGGGAATCGTAGCAGGTACGATTCTGCAGAACATCACGAGCGGACGAGCATAAAAGCTTTCTGTACACGAGGGCTCGGTCACTCGGGGCTGTCGATAGCTGTCAAAACCACTGGTCACACGGGGACTTAACACATGGGCTACTTGGGTCTGGCTCAGACCTCATGGACACACGGAAACTACCACCCGGGTACATGCGTACAACATGGCTTAAACTAGCAAATGATGCTTTTCTGTGCATAAAACTGACTTAAGACATACTAAAATGTGAGAACATTTACTGAGAGGAATTAATTAACACGCATATATCTTCTCTCAGTCTTCTCGACATACCTGAAATAATTACTGAACACTCGATGGTGCATCATTGATGTCAGGGTGTGTCGCGAGGTGCGTCAGCAGCACTGTGACGTCAGCAGACATTCGAGGTGACTCAGGCAGACATCGTGACTTTATGAAGTCGGGCGCATCGTGGGTGACGTCAATGTGATGGGCAAACAGACCACAGCATGTGGCCTGGGACATCTGGTAATCATGGGCTGGTAGATCCACGTGACATCACCACACCCACGTGGCGTAGGGTTTCCCCGTGGGGTCTGATCTACGTTGCAGGGTGATCCACGTAGCTTCGAGTGGCCTTGGGCACTCGTACACAGCTCTTTGGGAATGAATCGCACGGAAAACAGCAGAAAACCCAGCAGAGGGAGTGAGTAGTGGTGAGTGGTGTATGGTAGGCTGGTGAGGTGTGAGAGTAAAAGCAGGGCGAGGCTAGGAGCTGCCACTTCCTCCCCCCCACAAACACGTGGAGAACTCACATGGACGCAGAAATCGCCACAAAACTCACCTCTGGGTTGCTGAAACAGCTGTGCTGAGCTGAACAACAACAGCAACATACAAGTGACGCTGAACACTTGCCTTGAGAAACAGTGTGGGACACTGTAGCATGGGGTCACTTACAATTCTCAGAGAATTTCGGCAAATTTCGGCCTGGATCCTGCTTGTACCTGTGTCTGGATGCTCAAACGTGCAGACACGACATCAGGATAACTCGTTGAGAGACGGATGCTTGTTGTATGGGAAGATGAAGTGAAGATGACTTCATACCTCTTCCTTCCTCTCTCTGGGCAAACAACTGCTGCGACCACCACTTTCCACCATTTATAACGGGTTTGTTTGGGGTTCTGGTAGCGGGTGGTTAATGATAAACGTCTTCTGAGGCTTCTTTGTTTATAGTTAATGTCGTGGTGGATACACAGGCTTGTGTGTTGTGCCCATGGCCCGGGCAGGGCCATCCCACGAGAGAGAGCTACTAGTAAGCCTTGTGACTTCCTGCTAGGCCGCTGTGTGTGTGAGAGTGAGGCAAGGGCAGACAGGCTGGCATGCCCACCGAGAGGCCTGGCTACAGAGGGCAGCATCAGTGGCGCAAAATATGAACTAAGCTGGCAGACAGCATGGGCTGTCTGTGCAGACAGTACAGGCTGTCTACAGGTTGTAGACAGCTGGAGGTTGGTGGGTTGTAGAGAGCTGGGTACAGCATGGCTGGAGAGATGGTGGGTAGTAGAAAGCTGGAGGTTGGTGGGTAGTAGACAGCTGGGTACAGTGTGGCTGGAGGATGGTGGGCAGTAGAGAGCTGGAGGTTGGTGGATAGTAGAGAGCTGAGTATAGCCTGGCCGGAGGATGGTGGGTAGTAGAGAGCTGGAGATTGGTGGGTAGTAGAGAGCTGAATACAGCCTGGCTGGAGGATGGTGGGTAGTAGAGAGCTGGAGAATGGTGGATAACAGAGAACTGGGTACAGCCTGGCTGGAAGATGGCTGGTAGTAGAGTGATGTGTACAGCCTAGCTGGAGGATGGTGGATAGTAGAGAGCTGAGTACAGTCTGGCTGGAGGATGGTGGGTAGTAGAGAGCTGGAGAATGGTGGGTAGTAGAGAGCTGGGCACACCCTGGATGGAGGATGGAGGGTAGTAGAGAGCTGGGTACAGCCTAGCTGGAGGATGGTGAGTAGTAGAGAGCTGGGCACAGCCTGGCTGGAGGATGGTGGGTAGTAAGAGCTGGGTACAGCCTAGCTGGAGGATGGTGGGTAGTAGAGAGCTGGGCACAGCCTGGCTGGAGGATGGTGAGTGTAGAGAGCTGGGTACAGCCTAGCTGGAGGATGGTGGGTAGTAGAGAGCTGGGTACAGCCTAGCTGGAGGATGGTGGGTAGTAGAGAGCTGGGTACAGCCTAGCTGGAGGATGGTGGTGTAACTGTCGCAAAGCAACCTGAATGGGTCACAATGTATATAATGTATATTACCTGTTCATATAATTTTACATTGTTTTTATTTGCGATAATAGCTAAATCGTAAATATATTACTTTATATTATTATTTGACTTAGTTATATTATATGGTAGGATGTAACATTTATATATATTATTCAGTGCTCATAGTTCAAACCTTGATTGTCTAACTACTGCAATTTTCGCTTGTTGCTCGTTACGCTGCCGGCTTCTCTGTGTTGCTGGGCAGCAGTAGTTCACTGAGTCACGTGATCGGGGGGGGATCACACCTCACCTGGGTGAGACTGTCTTGCTTTGCCTCGCCCTCTCTTGTCGGTTGGACGTGCATCAAGCAAGAGGTCCCACACCTCCTCTCTCTTGTGGGCCCTTGTTGGAAGATCGTCTCTGATGCTTTCTTGTTGTGGTTCTGTGTAACTTTGTTCACAGAACATAGTCTAGACTTAGTGATTTTCGATATTGTACTGAGGTTGTGTGTCGCATAGACACTCTGAGAAACTCAGGTCCTGAGCTGTTGTTTCTGACCTAATTTGTACTGGTATCTGTGTACTGTCACAGTCGGGGATTTTTCTAATGCTCAACTTAGATTCAGTAGTATGGGAGTTTTGTGACTTTTGTGGAGGATCTGCAGATGGTAACTACTTAGTGTCATTATATTATCTCCTTGTTCCTGATTCTGTGTCACTGTTGCTTGTTATATTGCTGTTCGGCTTAACAGTCGCCTTATTGTTCAAGCAAGCTGTTCGGATTGCCAGGTGGGTCAAGAAGTTAGTTTATGTGAGGACTTTCAGTCAGTCACGGGTTAAGTCTAGTGGAGTCTTGAGATATAGCGAACTTACACACATACACACAAACTTGTATGAATTTGTATTATGTTGTCAAATTCTAATAATGTACCAGACGGTACTTATAAGCCATAAAGATGTGATATGTGCCTTCAGCACAATACCACTGTACACGAGAGAAGTGATTATTATTAATTTGTTTAAATTAATTAATTTAATTTAATTTGGTAATATATGCCTAGACAATTTAATTGTTAATAAACTCATTAAAATTTCTTTAGTTAGTAGCCTACCAGTTGTAATCCTGAAGCACTATTGAATCTTACTAAATTCTAATGGATAATTGGACAAGGATACTGACTACTTGTTACAAAAACCCAGTAACAGGCTGCATGCGAGAAGGGCAGTCCTTTCTAGTATTCACTGGAGATCTCTATGCTTATTATAAATCGCGTTTTTTGTAACAGGTGGGTAGTAGAGAGCTGGGTACAGCCTGGCTGGATGATGGTTGGTAGTAGAGAGATGGGTACAGCTTGGATGGAGGATGGGGTACTACGAGCTGGGGTAGCCTGGCTGAGATGTGGTATAGAGAGCTGGGTACAGTCGGCTGGAAGATGGGTAGAAGAGAGCTGGGACAGCCTGGCTGGGATGGGTAGTAGAGAGCTGGGTACAGCCTGGCTGGAGGATTGTGGGTAGTAGAGAGCTGGGTACAGTCTGGCTGGATGATGGTGGGTAGTAGAGAGCTGAGTACAGCCTGGATGGAAGATGGTGGGTACTACAGAGCTGGGTACAGCCTGGCTGGAGGATGGTGGGTAGAAGAGAGCTGGGTAGAGCCTGGCTGGAGGATGGAGTGTAGTAGAGAGCTGGGTACAGCCTGGCTGTAGGAAGGTGTGTAGTAGAGTGCTGAGTACAGCCTGGCTGGAGTATGGTGGGTAGTAGAGAGCAGGGCACAGCCTGACTGGAGTATGGTGGGTAGTAGAGATCTGGCTACAGCCTGGCTGGAGTATGGTGGGTATTTAAGAGCTGGGTACACACTGGCTGGAGTATGGTGAGTAGTAGAGAGCTGGGTACAGCCTGGCTGGGGTATGGTGGTGTTGCAACCCCTGAATGGGTCACAATGTATATAATGTATATTATCTTTTCATATAATTTTATATTGCTTATATTTGCGATAATAGCTAAATCGTAAATATATTGCTTTATATTATTATTTGACTTAGTTACTTTTATTAGGTAGGATGTAACATATATATATTAGTCAGTGCTCATAGTTCAAGTCTTGATTGTCTAACTACTGTAATTATCGCTCATTGCTCGTTTCCCTGCCGGCTTCTCGGTGTTGCTGGGCAGCAACAGGTTCCACATAGCAATCACATGATCGAGGGGGGGGGGGTGTCCAACTGCCGGAGTAGCCACCTGGGCTAGATTTTGGT
>NC_069435.1:41431589-41606020 GCF_026875155.1 Cherax quadricarinatus | reverse complement strand
AATCGCAATGACACGATTGCTAACAAAACCACACCTCGGGAGAGGATAGAGTCATAGAGTCATGAAACTCCAGACCGATGCGTCGGTCTGGAGTTTTATGTCTTTCCGATCAAAGGTTCTATCCCCTCACGTGTTTTTTTTAGCAGGGATTCAGGGAAACCGGTTAGCCGGACTTGAGTCCTGGAAATGGAAAGTACAATGCGAGCACTTTAAAGGAAGGGTTTGGGATATTGGCAGTTTGGAGGGACATCTGAACTGTCGTATCTGGACACCTGTGCAAAGACAGTACGCACCTAGTTGTACTCACCTAGTTGTGGCTGCAGGGGTCGAATCTCAGCTCCTGCCCCCGCCTCTTCACTGGTTGCTTCTCAGTCACTCTACCCGCTCCATGAGATTAATCATACCTGCCTTGGTGAAAAACGGCCGACGTGTGAATGTCAAAGATTTAGAGCTAAAGATTTCCATCCCCATGTGGCTTCGTCTGTATATATTTAGTTGAGACCATTATAGCGAAGACCAAGTAAGTACTATTAACATTTTGCTATTACAATGAAAAAAAGCTTGCAACATCTTTTTAAACTATAATATATGATAGCTGACTAAGGAAAATTTTACTTAAAAATTTCCAACAAAAGTGTAACAAACTTTTGTATTGAAGGACCTACTGTACGTGTTTGAAGAGGCTGGACAACTGTGAGTGAGGTTGACAGGGGAGAATAAGAGAATAGCAGGATGAGAATAAATCCGAGGCAGGGGGAGATTCTGACGTTGGCAGGAAGAGAATATGAAAGAGCCAGGGGAAAAAATATGATGTTGGCAGGGAGTGTATATAAGGCAGGAGGAGAATATGATGTTGGCAGGGAATGAATAAGATGGGTGTAGTTGAATGTAGTTGATAATTGATGGGAAGAGGAAACTGAATTCAGGAATCAGTAAATGTAATACGATTTACCGAGAAAAAGAGAATTGACAGAAAATTAAATTCCTGGAAGATGAGGAGAGGTTTGAGACCCCAAGCCAAGAAGACCTTGAGAGTGAAACTTACAGTGCTTTAAGACCTCCATAGAGGTCGGCGCTAAGCTCTAAAATAGTGCTTTCAGGAAAAGCGCTGCTTCAGAAGACGCACACTACTTTTCTAGAAAAATGCCTGGCTGTGGGTAGAGCTTTATCAAGTTAAGACTTGATGAAAGAACACACGACTTGTTAACAGAACAAAACTCGATTTAATTAAGCTCTACACAACACTATATGCGACTTAATTAACTCTACGACAATCGGACCCACAGTTCCTCTTGTTATATGAATTTTTCTGCCGGCCAGTTTTATAGAGTTGTAACTCTCCCAGGGAACAGTGTAGGGGAATAATCTCACAGAACTAACTGAATTCGAACCTACCGCAAATCAGTTCAGAAATTAGCAGCACTAGACAGCCATTTCTAAGCTCACTAGTGAACAGAAATATACCTACTAGATTTCGTAAAACAGGGAACAAATGGAACTTGAACCCATGGCAGGTAAGTTCTAGGACTCACTTGCCGTGAATTCAAACCTCACCCTGTTCATTATCATTTTGTTAGTCTTGTTATAGTGATGCGAAATTTATATCATATGGTCGGTTACCTGATTTCATTATTATCGCATAATTATGATTTCCTGAGTCAATTATCAAGTGTTGTGTCCTGAGTTAGTCAACTCGGAGAAGAAAGACATCTAAGATATATGCTCGGCGAGGAGCAAAGAAAAGTTTTCAGGAGATGATACGTGTTTTTGGCCTAAAATTTATGCTTCCATGATCCGTTGGTACAAGAGGGAGAAAGTTTGGGCACAAAGTTGTGATGGCTGGAGGATGGTGGGTAGTAGAGACCTAGGTACTGCCTGGCTGGAGGATGGTGGGTTGTAGAGAGCTGGAGGTTGTTGGGTAGTAGAGAGCTGAGTACAGCCTGGCCGGAGGATGGTGGGCAGTAGAGAGCTGGAGATTGGTGGGTAGTAGAGAGCTGAATACAGCGTGGCTGGAGGATGGTGGGTTGTAGAAGCTGGAGGTTGGTGGGTAGTAGAGAGCTGGGTACAGCGTGGCTGGAGGATGGTGGGTAGTAGAAACATGGGTACTGCCTGGCTGGAGGATGGTGGGTAGTAGAGACCTAGGTACTGCCTGGCTGGAGGATGGTGGGTTTATAACGAGTTTGTTTGGTGTTCTGGTGCAGGGAGTAAATGATACGTCTTGGAGGCTTCTTACTTTATTGTTGAGTCGTGGTGGGTACACAGGCTTGTGTGTTGTGCCCATGGCCCGGGCAGGGCCATCCCACGAGAGAGAGCTACTAGTAGGCCTTGTGTCTTCCTGCTAGGTCGCTGTGTGTGTGAGAGTGAGGCAAGGGCAGACAGGCTGGCATGCCCACCGAGAGGCCTGGCTACATAGGGCAGCATCTGAGTGGCGCAAAATATGAACTAAGCTGGCAGACAGCATGAGCTGTCTGTGCAGACAGTACAGGCTGTCTACATACGCTCGGCCACCTACTGTGCGTCGTCCCGACGCGACAATACTGGTGGTAAAAGAAACTCGGTCTCTCTCTCGTAGGCACAGGGCACAGAACACAAAATAAAAACATATATTTACATATGAACATGGAAAAAAACTTCCTACAGGAGGGAAAAAAAAAACATGGGGGGTGTGCAAAAACATCGTGGCAAAGGCAGTGAGCATCAAAGTGCATCACTGCACCCCTTCATGCATCTGGACAGATACGCAAACAAGGGACTTCGCTGCAGCGAGCTGTGATGTAACAGGGTACGGTCTCCTCGGGAATGGTGAAGCAGTCATCGTAGGAGTCGCTGCAGGTTTTTTTCACCCAACCTGGGCACGACATGCTGGTGCCCTCGAGTGGGGCGTCGACAAACTGGCAACTGGGCAGGACTTCTGGCAAGCGACTCAGGAGGACACTTCTCGACTGGAAACTGCGCTGGGCTGTCACTGCCGGCGAGCGTGGGGGCGAATTGTGGAGCGAGTCGTGGCAGAGACAACTGGGCGAAACATCTGGGAGTCGTAAACATCATACACCAGACTGCAGTGAGAGAGCTAGCAGTCAAAGTGACATCTTCTTTGTGCAGGCTGCTCACTGAAGCTTGTGACACAAAGGCTGACACAGCGCCTGCCGACAGTGGCTAACTGCGGCTTGGCGAGTATCATTCTCTCGGCAGTTGGAGTTATAGCAGGGGTTAGTCTAAGCGTCCCAGACTTGTTTCTCTACATATAACTGCACTCTGACGGCCCTGAAGGTGAAGTGAAACAAATCTCGATGGGAATCGTAGCAGGTACGATTCTGCAGAACATCACGAGCGACGAGCATAAAACTTTCGTACACGAGGGCTCGGTCACTCGGGGCTGTCTGATAGCTGTCAAACACACTGGTCACACGGGTGACTTAACACAGTGGTGCTACTTGGGTCTGGCTCAGACCTCACTGGACACACGGAAACTACACACCCACGGTACATGCAGTACAACATGGCTTAAACTAGCAAATGAGCTTTCTTGTGCATAAAACTGACTCTAAGACATACTAAAAATGTGAGAACATTGACTGAAGGAATTAATTAACACGACATATATCTTCTCTCAGTCTTCTCGACAATACTGAAATAATTACTGAACACTCGATGGTGACCATCATGTGATGTCAGGTGTGATGTCGCGAGGTGACGTCAGCAGCACTGTGACGTCAGCAGACATCTCGAGGTGACGTCAGGCAGACATCGTGACTCATGAAGTCGGGCAGCATCGTGGGTGACGTCAATGTGATGCGGGCACCCGCCACAGCATGTGGCCTGGGACATCTGGAAAATCAGTGGCTGTAGATCCACGTGACATCACCCACACCCACGTGGAAAGGGATCCACTGGTGTCGTGATCTACGTTGCAGGCTGATCCACTTTTCTTCGAGTGGCCTTGGGCACTCGGGTACACAGCTCTGGCAATGAATCGCACGGAAACAGCAGAAAAAAACCCCCCCAGAGGGAGTGAGTAGTGGGGAGTGGTGTATGGTAGGCTTGGTGAGGTGGGGAGAGTACAGCAGGGCGAGGCTAGGAGCGCCACTTTCCCCCTCCCACAACACGTGGGGAAAATCACACTGGACGCAGAAATCGCCACAAAACTCACCTCTGGTTGCTGAAACCCGCTGTGCGGGGCTGAACAACAACAGCAAACCCTACAAGTGAAGCCCGAACACTTGCTTGAGAAACAGCGTGGGACACTGAGCATGGGGTCCCTTACAATTCTCGGGGAATTTCGGCAAATTTCGGCCTGGATCCTGCTTGTACCTGTGTCTGGATGCTCAAACGTGCAGACACGACATCAGGTAACTCGTTGAGAGACGGATGCTTGTTGTATGGGGAAAATGAAGTTTAAAATGACTTCATACCTCTTCCTTCCTCTCTCTGGGCAAACAACTGCTGCGACCACCACTTTCCACCATTTATAACGGGTTTGTTTGGGGTTCTGGTAGCGGGTGGTTAATGATAAACGTCTTCTGAGGATTCTTTGTTTATAGTTAATGTCGTGGTGGAAACACAGGCTTGTGTGTTGTGCCCATGGCCCGGGCAGGGCCATCCCACGAGAGAGAGCTACTAGTAGGCCTTGTGACTTCCTGCTCGGCCACTGTGTGTGTGAGAGTGAGGCAAGGGCAAACAGGCTGGCATGCCCACCGAGAGGCCTGGCTACAGAGGGCAGCATCAGAGTGGGCGCAAAATATGAAAATAAGCTGGCAGACGCATGGCTGTCTGTGCAGACAGTACAGGCTGTCTACCCGGGTTTTAGACAGCTGGAGGTTGGGGGGTTGTAGAAACGGGTACAGCATGGCTGGGGAAAATTTGGGGGGTAGTAGAAAGCTGGAGGTTGGTGGGTAGTAGACAGCTGGGTACAGCGTGGCTGGAGGATGGTGGGCAGTAGAGAGCTGGAGGTTGGTGGATAGTAGAGAGCTGAGTATAGCCTGGCCGGAGGATGGTGGGTAGTAGAGAGCTGAATACAGCCTGGCTGGAGGATGGTGGGTAGTAGAGAGCTGGAGAATGGTGGATAACAGAGAACTGGGTACAGCCTGGCTGGAAGATGGCTGGTAGTAGAGAGATGTGTACAGCCTAGCTGGAGGATGGTGGATAGTAGAGAGCTGAGTACAGTCTGGCTGGAGGATGGTGAGTAGTAGAGAGCTGGAGAATGGTGGGTAGTAGAGAGCTGGGCACAGCCTGGATGGAGGATGGAGGGTAGTAGAGAGCTGGGTACAGCCTAGTTGGAGGATGGTGAGTAGTAGAGAGCTGGGCACAGCCTGGCTGGAGGATGGTGGGTAGTAGAGAGCTGGGTACAGCCTAGCTGGAGGATGGTGGGTAGTAGAAAGCTGGGCACAGCCTGGCTGGAGGATGGTGAGTCGTAGAGAGCTGGGTACAGCCTAGCTGGAGGATGGGGTAGTAGAGAGCTGGGTAAGCCTAGCTGGAGGATGGTGGGTAGTAGAGAGCTGGGTACAGCCTAGCTGGAGGATGGTGGGTAGTAGAGAGCTGGGTACAGCCTAGCTGGAGGATGGTGGATACTGCGAACCCTGAATGGGTCACAATGTATATAATGTATATTACCTGTTCATATAATTTTACATTGTTTTTATTTGCGATAATAGCTAAATCGTAAATATATTACTTTATATTATTATTTGACTTAGTTATATTATATGGTAGGATGTAACATTTATATATATTATTCAGTGCTCATAGTTCAAGCCTTGATTGTCTAACTACTGCAATTTTCGCTTGTTGCTCGTTACGCTGCCGGCTTCTCTGTGTTGCTGGGCAGCAGTAGTTCACTGAGTCACGTGATCGGGGGGGGGATCACACCTCACCTGGGTGAGACTGTCTTGCTTTGACTCGCCCTCTCTGTCGGTTGACGTGCATCAAGCAAGAGGTCCCACACCTCCTCTCTCTTGTGGGCCCTTGTTGGAAGATCGTCTCTGATGCTTTCTTGTTGTGGCTCTGTGTAACTTTGTTCACAGAACATAGTCTAGACTTAGTGATTTTCGATATTGTACTGAGGTGTGTGTCGCATAGACACTCTGAGAAACTCAGGTCCTGAGCTGTTGTTTCTGACCTAATTTGTACTGGTATCTGTGTACTGTCACAGTCGGGGATTTTTCTAATGCTCAACTTAGATTCAGTAGTATGGGAGTTTTGTGACTTTTGTGGAGGATCTGCAGATGGTAACTACTTAGTGTCATTATATTATCTCCTTGTTCCTGATTCTGTGTCACTGTTGCTTGTTATATTGCTGTTCGGCTTAACAGTCGCCTTATTGTTCAAGCAAGCTGTTCTGATTGCCAGATTGGTCAAGAAGTTAGTTTATGTGAGGACTTTCAGTCAGTCACGGGTTAAGTCTAGTGGAGTCTTGAGATATAGCGAACTTACACACATACGCACAAACTTGTATGAATTTGTGTTATGTTGTCAAATTCTAATAATGTACCAGACGGTACTTATAAGCCATAAAGATGTGATATGTGCCTTCAGCACAATACCACTGTACACGAGAGAAGTGATTATTATTAATTTGTTTAAATTAATTAATTTAATTTAATTTGATAATATATGTCTAGACAATTTAATTGTTAATAAACTTATTAAAATTTTAATTTCTTTAGTTAGTAGCCTACCAGTTGTAATCCTGAAGCACTATTGAATCTTACTAAATTCTAATGAATAATTGGACAAGGATACTGACTACTTGTTACAAAAACCCAGTAACAGGCTGCATGCTAGAAGGGCAGTCCTTTCTAGTATTCACTGGAGATCTCTATGCTTATTATAAATCGCGTTTTTTGTAACAGGTGGGTAGTAGAGAGCTGGGTACAGCCTGGCTGGATGATGGTTGGTAGTAGAGAGATGGGTACAGCCTGGATGGAGGATGGTGGGTACTACAGAGCTGGGTACAGCCTGGCTGGAGGATGGTGGGTAGTAGAGAGCTGGGTATAGCCTGGCTGGAGGATTGTGGGTAGTAGAGAGCTGGGTACAGTCTGGCTGGATGATGGTGGGTAGTAGAGAGCTGAGTTCAGCCTGGATGGAAGATGGTGGGTACTACAGAGCTGGGTACAGCCTGGCTGGAGGATGGTGGGTAGAAGAGAGCTGGGTAGAGCCTGGCTGGAGGATGGAGTGTAGTAGAGAGCTGGGTACAGCCTGGCTGTAGGAAGGTGTGTAGTAGAGCGCTGAGTACAGCCTGGCTGGAGTATGGTGGGTAGTAGAGAGCAGGGCACAGCCTGACTGGAGTATGTGGTAAGTAGAGATCTGGCTACAGCCTGGCTGAGTATGGTGGGTATTTAAGAGCTGGGTACACACTGGCTGGAGTATGGTGAGTAGTAGAGAGCTGGGTACAGCCTGGCTGGGTATGGTGTGTTGCGACCCCTGAATGGGTCACAATGTATATAATGTATATTATCTTTCATATAATTTTATATTGCTTATATTTGCGATAATAGCTAAATCGTAAATATATTGCTTTATATTATTATTTGACTTAGTTACTTTTATTAGGTAGGATGTAACATATATATATTAGTCAGTGCTCATAGTTCAAGTCTTGATTGTCTAACTACTGTAATTATCGCTCATTGCTCGTTTCCCTGCCGGCTTCTCGGTGTTGCTGGGCAGCAACAGTCCACATAGCAATCACATGATCGAGGGGGGGGGGTGTTCACAACTCGCCTGGAGTAGCCAGTCTGGGCTAGACTCTCTTGGTGGTTGGACGTATTCCTGACAAGACGTGCCTAACTCTCCCTTATTGGCCCTTGTTGGAAGATCGTCTCTGTCGCTTTCTGGTTGTTGGTTCTGTAGAACTCTGTTCACAGAACATTGTCTAGACTTAGTGATTTTCGACATTGTACTGAGATTGTGTGTAGCATAGACACTCTGAGCAACTCAGGTCCAGAGCTGTAGCTTCTGACCTAATTTGTACTGGTATCTATGCACTGTCACAGTCGGAAATTTTCTTATGCTGAACTTAGATTCAGTAGTATGGTAGTTTTGTGACTTTTTTGGAGGATCTGCAGATGGTCCTTACTTAGTGTCTTTATATTATCTCCTTGATCCTGATTCTGTGTTGCAGATGCTTTTTATATTGCTATTGGGCTTAGCAATCATTTTATTATTCAAGCAAGCTGTTCTGATTGCCAGGTAGTCAAAAGTTAGTTAATGTGAGGACTTAGTCAGGTAATAGTTAAGTCTAGTTAAGTTTTGAGACATAGTGTACTACTTAGAGCACTTACACACATACACACAAACTTATTTGTATATATAAATGTATTATTAAATGTTAATGTACCAGACGGTACTTAAGACGTATAAATGTGATATATGCCTTCAGCACAATACTACTGTACACGAGAGAAGTGATTATTATTAATTTGTTTAAATTGATTAATTTATTTTCTTTTGATAATATACTTCTAGACAATTTTGTTTATTAATAAACTTATTAAATTTTAATTTATTTAGTTAGTAGCCTACCAGTTGTAATCCTGAATCACTAATAATTCTTATTGAACTCTAATGGATAATTGGACCAGGATACTGACTACTTGTTATGAAAACCCAGTAACAGGCTGGATGCTAGAAGAGCAGTCCTTTCTAGTATTCACTGGAGATCTCTATGCTTATTAGAAACAGCATTTTTTGTAACAAATGGGGTCCTGTCCGGGAGGCTTTTGATCCAAGGTGTTGGAGAAATTGTCCAGTTTCATATACTAGTAACTCTATGGTCAAACACTTTGAGAACTTTCCTAATCTGAAGACTTTGAGTTTTGTCTTGTACAACATGCTAGGTGGATGTATGTACTTGACTGAGTCTCTTGATCCATGGAGATGGAAATACTGTTTATGAGCTCTAGCTCTAAGACAGCCAACACTAAAATTCCTATTAGGATTATAGTTTCCCATAATCACTGTCTCGTAGTGTACTTATTTTCATGATGTATGTCAAAGTGAAACAGTTAATTGATACTCTGACTTTTTCTGAGTTGAGTACATTAAAACTTCAGACGTGTTGGCGAGTAGCTAAATATCTCGGTGTGACGTATAACAGGAATTACACCGCAGAAACTGTGAGAGCATTAATTAAAGATATATTGTTTACTGCTCATACAGAGATGTCTGATTATAATTCAGATACAGAAAGCCTAGTGTCACAATTAGGACGTATAACACTATTTGATGACGTAGATGAAAGAGCAACTACGGCAGAAGTGTCTGAGCCTAGTGTACCACCGCTCACACCTTCCCTCCTAACTGGTAGTATAGATTCAGCCTCATACTAGTACCGTGTATGCTACACTTGTATCTACTTATCCTAGACCAGATATAGACTCTCTAGGGATGGCTGGACAAGGGGCCCGACCTAAGGACCACCCAGATTCATTCGTTAATTTCCCCACTCCTCCGTTACCTACTGGACCTATCTCTGACGAACAATTTGAGAGGATGGAACCATCATTGTGTTGCAGACTGCACAAATAGAGGCACAGAGGAAATTGAACGAAGAAGATTTCCAGAGAGAAAATGTTAGTTCGGAAGACAACAGACTGACAGATCTCACAAAGTTGATAATTCTGTTAGTACAACACAGGACACATTTAATATGCAGAAAGCTGCCTCAATGGTTCCTAAGTTTTTTGAGAGTGACTTAGACACCTTTTTGATGTGTTTGAGAACCAGGGACGTGCTATGAACTGGCCACATAAGCACTGGGCTACCTTGTTACACACAGCTTTGACAGAAAGAGCTCAAACTTGTATTTTTTCATATAATTTTATATTGCTTATATTTGTGATAATAGCTAAATCGTAAATATATTGCTTTATATTATTTTTTGACTTAGTTACTTTTATTAGGTAGGATGTAACATATATATATATTATTCAGTGCTCATAGTTCAAGTCTTGATTGTCTAACTACTGTAATTATCACACATTGCTCGTTTCCCAGCCGGCTTCTTGGTGTTGCTGGACAGTAACAGTCCACGGAGAAATCACGTGATCGAGGGGGGTGTTCACACCTCGCCTGGAGTAGTCAGTATGGGCTAGACTCTCTTGGTGGTTGGACGTATTCCTGACAAGACGTGCCTAACTCTCCCTTATTGGCCCTTGTTGGAAGATCGTCTCTGTTACTTTCTTGATGTTAGTTCTGTAGAACTCTGTTCACAGAACATTGTCTAGACTTATTGATTTTCGACGTTGTACTGAGATTGTGTGTAGTATAGACACTCTGAGCAACTCAGGTCTTGAGCTGTAGCTTCTGACCTAATTTGTACAGGTATCTGTGCACTGTCACAGTCGGGGATTTCCTTATACTGAACTTAGATTCAGTAGTATGGGAGTTTTGTGACTTTTGTGGAGGATCTGCAGATGGTCCCTACTTAGTGTCTTTATATTATCTACATGATCCTGATTCTGTGTCGCAGATGCTTGTTATATAGCTATTGGGCTTAGCAATCGTTTTATTGTTCAAACAAGCGGTTCTGATTGACAGGTGGTCAAAAGTTAGTTAATGTGAGGACTTAGTCACTAGTTAAGTCTAGTTGAGTTTTGAGACACCGTGAACTACTTAGAGCACTTACACACATACAAACTTATTTGTATATATAAATGTATTATTAAATGTTAATGTACCAGACGGTACTTAAGACGTATAAATGTGACATATGCCTTCAGCACAATACTACTGTACACGAGAGAAGTGATTATTATTAATTTGTTTAAATTGATTAATTTATTTTAATTTGATAATATACTCCTAGACAATTTTGTTTATTAATAAACTTATTAAATTTAATTTCTCTGGTTAGTAGCCTACCAGTTGTGATCCTGAAGCACTAATAATTCTTATTGAACTCTAATGGATAATTGGACCAGGATACTGACTACCTGTTACGAAAATACAGTAACAGGCTGGATGCTAGAAGGGCAGTCCTATCTAGTATTCACTGGAGATCTCTATGCCTATTAGAAATCGCGTTTTTTGTAACAGGTGGGTAGTAGAGAGCTGGGTACAGCCTGGCTGGAGTATGGTGGGTAGTAGAGAGCTGGGTACAGCCTGTCTGGAGTATGGTGGATAGTAGAGAGCTGGGTACAGTCTGGCTGGAGTATGGTGGATAGTAGAGAGCTGGGTACAGTCTGGCTGGAGGGAAGTGGGTAGTAGAGAGCTTGGTACAGCCTAGCTGGAGTATGGTGGGTAGTAGAGAGCTGGGTACAGCCTGGCTGGAGCATGGTGGGTAGTAGATAGCTGAGTACAGCCTGGCTAGAGTATGGTGGGTAGTAGAGAGCTGGGTGCAGCCTGGCTGGAGTATGGTGGGTAGTAGAGAGCCGGGTAGAACCTGGCTGGAATATGGTGGATAGTAGAGAGCCGGGTACAGCCTGGCTGGAGTATGGTTGGTAGTATAGACCTGGGTACAGCCTGGCTATAGTATGGTGGGTAGTATAGAGCTGGGTACAGCCTTGCTGAAGTATGGTGAAGTAGTAGAGATGTGGGTACAGCCTGGCTGGAGAATGGTGGGTAGTAGAGAGCTGGGAACAGCCTGGCTATAGTATGGTGGTAAGTATAGAGCTGGGTACAGCCTGGCTATATTATGGTTGGTAGTATAGAGCTGGGTACAGCCTGGCTGGAGTATGGTGGGTAGTAGAGATCTGGGTACAGCCTGGTTGGAGTATGGTGGGTAGTACAGAGCTGGGAACAGCCTGGCTATAGTATGGTTGTAAGTATAGAGCTGGGTACAGCCTGGCTGGAGTATGGTGGGTAGTAGATAGCTGGGTACAGCCTGGCTGGAGTATGGTGGGTAGTAGAGAGCCGGATAGAGCCTGGCTGGAGTATGGTGGATAGTAGAGAGCCGGGTACAGCCTGGCTGGAGTATGGTTGGTAGTATAGAGCTGGGTATAGCCTGGCTGGAGTATGGTGGGTAGTATAGAGCTGGGAACAGCCTGGCTATATTATGGTTGGTAGTATAGAGCCGGGTACAGCCTGGCTGGAGTATGGTGGGTAGTAGAGATCTGGGTACAGCCTGGTTGGAGTATGGTGGGTAGTATAGAGCTGGGAACAGCCTGGCTATAGTATGGTGGGTAGTATAGAGCTGGGTACAGCCTTGCTGAAGTATGGTGAAGTAGTAGAGATGTGGGTACAGCCTGGCTGGAGAATGGTGGGTAGTAGAGAGCTGGGAACAGCCTGGCTACAGTATGGTGGTAAGTATAGAGCTGGGTACAGCCTGGCTATATTATGGTTGGTAGTATAGAGCTGGGTACAGCCTGGCTGGAGTATGGTGGGTAGTAGAGATCTGGGTACAGCCTGGTTGGAGTATTGTGGGTAATACAGAGCTGGGAACAGCCTGGCTATAGTATGGTTGTAAGTATAGAGCTGGGTACAGCCTGGCTGGAGTATGGTGGGTAGTAGATAGCTGGGTACAGCCTGGCTGGAGTATGGTGGGTAGTAGAGAGCCGGATAGAGCCTGCCTGGAGTATGGTGGATAGTAGAGAGCCGGGTACAGCCTGGCTGGAGTGTGGTTGGTAGTATAGAGCTGGGTATAGCCTGGCTGGAGTATGGTGGGTAGTATAGAGCTGGGAACAGCCTGGCTATATTATGGTTGGTAGTATAGAGCCGGGTACAGCCTGGCTGGAGTATGGTGGGTAGTAGAGATCTGGGTACAGCCTGGTTGGAGTATGGTGGGTAGTAGGGAGCTGGGAACAGCCTGGCTATAGTATGGTGGTACGTATAGAGCTGGGTACAGCCTGACTGGAGTATGGTGGGTAGTAGAGAGCCGGATAGAGCCTGGATGGAGTATGGTGGATAGTAGAGAGCCGGGTACAGCCTGGCTGAAGTATGGTTGGTAGTATAGAGCTGGGTATAGCCTGGCTGGAGTATGGTGGGTAGTATAGACCTGGGAACAGCCTGGCTATAGTATGGTCGGCAGTATAGAGCTGGGTACAGCCTGGCTGGAGTATGGTGGGTAGTAGAGAGCTGGGTACAGTCTGGCTGGAGTATGGTGGGTAGTAGAGAGCTGGGTACAGCCTGGATGGGGGATGGTGGGAAGTAGAGAGCTGGGTGCAGCCTCGCTTGAATATGGTGGTAGTAGAGAGCTGAGTACAGCCTGGCTGTAGAGAAGTGGGTAGTAGAGAGCTTGGTACAGCCTAACTGGAGTATGGTGGGTAGTAGAGTGCTGGGTACAGCCTGGCTGGAGTATGGTGGGTAGTAGATAGCTGGGTACAGCCTGTCTAGAGTATGGTGGGTAGTGGAGAGCTGGGTGCAGCCTGGCTGGAGTATGGTGGGTAGTAGAGAGCCGGGTAGAGCCTGGCTGGAGTATGTGGATAGTAGAGAGCCGGGTACAGCCTGGCTGGAGTATGGTTGGTAGTATAGAGCTGGGAACAGCCTGGCTGGAGTATGGTGGGTAGTATAGAACTGGGAACAGCCTGGCTATAGTATGGTGGGTAGTATAGAGCTGGGTACAGCCTGGCTGGTGTATGGTTGGTAGTAGAGGTCTGGGTACAGCCTGGTTGGAGTATGGTGGGTACTAGAGAGCTGGGTACAGCCTGGCTATAGTATGGTGGTAAGTATAGAGCTGGGTACAGCCTGGCTGGAGTATGGTGGGTAGTAGAGAGCCGGGTACAGCCTGGCTGGAGTATTGTGGATAGTTGAGTGCTGGGTACAACCTGGCTGGAGTATGGTTGGTAGTATAGTGCTGGGTACAGCCCGGCTGGAGTATGGTGGGTAGTATAGAGCTGAGTACAGCCTGGCTGGAGTATGGTTGGAAGTAGAGAGCTGGGTACAGCCTGGCTGGAGTATTATGGGAAGTATAGAGCTGGTACAGCCTGGCTGGAGTATGGTGGGAAGTAAAGGGCTGGGTACAGCCTGGCTGGAGTATGGTGGGTAGTAGAGAGCTGGGTACAGCCTGGCTGGAGTATGGTGGGTAGTAGAGAGCTGGGTACAGCCTGGCTGGAGTATGGTGGGTAGTAGAGAGCTGGGTACAGCCTGGCTGGAGTATTGTGGGTAGTAGAGAGCTGGGTACAGCCTGGCTGGAGTATGGTGGGTAGTAGAGAGCCCGGGTACAGCCTGGCTGGAGTATGGTGGGTAGTAGAGAGCTGGGTACAGCCTGTGTGGCATGCAAAGAGTACGTAACCTTTATTCGGCGCATGTACACACCCTCATTTACAGGCTATCTCCCCCAACCAGCGAACCAGGTTGCTAAGAGTTAATGATGGGGCCCCGTCGTTCAACTAGTGTCCAGGTTCTAGCCAATAAGAAGATGGTTTTGGCAATCGCAGAGGTTATGTGGGTACCGCTCTCCTGTCTGCCCTGGTCATTCCCATTCTAGAGCTGGTTGAAGCACGATCTGCTATCTTGTGGCTTCTATTTCTGCTTTGCTTACCGTGGAGTGCACTATACTTATCACTGTACATAGTGTACATATTGCTGTTATAAATTGGTGAAGGATAATATAAGTCTAAACTTTTTCTACTGTGTTTATTTGCTCCCATTACACCCGGGGTAACAGGCCATTTGGAATCCTGGGTTGTAATAGCCTGGCTGGAGTATGGTGGGTAGTAGAGAGCTGGGTACAGCCTGGCTGGAGTATGGTGGGTAGTAGAGAGCTGGGTACAGCCTGGCCTGAGTATGGTGGGTAGTAGAGAGCTGGGTACAGCCTGCCTGGAGCATTATGGGTAGGAGAGAGCCGGGTACAACCTGGCTACTACTATGCTGAACGTCTTTCTGGTTGTATTTGGTTGGATTCAGCTACGTTAATTGTGTAATTGTAAGGGAATAATTGTACTGGTTTACCACTGGTTAACTACTAAAATGTAACATCAGTGATTGTGTCATTGCTAACACTCAACACTGATGAAATGGTTATAACTGTGACCAAAATGTTTTATGGGGTGGACCGGTATGCCATGTGAAGGCCTCAGTCAGATGACCAAAAGCTCCAACGACGGGTCGACATCTAAGACCAGCGTCACGAAACACTTCTCCTGTTTCCTGACAAAATTTTCCAGCCTACCAACCCAACACTGGTACCCCAGTGATTGTGGCATTATTAACACTCATCACTGGTACACCAATGATTGTGTCATTACCAACAGTCAACACTGGTCCACCAGTGGTTGTATCGTAGGGGTTCTTAAAATGGAGATATCGAGGCTTGAAGGTAGACACACTTTTTGGATGGTAACGATATATTGTCAGACTGTGATGATGGGAAATGGAGCCCAGCCTCTGCCTGTCCTAGCCTATGTCAAACGCCGACTGAGTGGCAGAGGTACGAACGTACACATGCGCATCCCGTGACGTCACACAAACAGTCACAGGCCTAGGGATCTCCTATCTAAAGCACATGGATGATACTGATATGCTATACAACACATGGATCAGCAACTATGCTGAGAGCTCGGTCATGTTACGTATGTTGTCTCGACATACACTACTATCTATAGGCTGAACAGGCAGGCGGTTCTGGGCTGATTCTATACAATAACAAATTCATATATAACTTAGAATTAATGGATGGTATCATACTGGATGTTAACAAAATGAATTTTACGTAATGGATGTTAACGTAATCACATTTAACGTAATGATTTTTAACGTAATGCATTACAAACTATAAGAAAAAATCGTTGTACGATATGGATGGAATTGATCGATCGATCTGTATCATTCACTCTACAGATTCTGAGAAGAATAAATATTTTATATATACAAGGTGAAATTTAACAGAAAAGGGTATCTGGTCACTCAGACAATTACTGTCAAATTCTCAGAATACGGAGGGAACGTGAATACGAAAAAAAAAATTCTGAAAAAACTAACCAGTTAATAACAAACAGTTGACAATTTACTTTATCTCGGACATCCAGTTATACAGACTATGTACATTTAAACCCAATTCGGGCGACGGTGAGGTTTACATATGCAGAATGGTTATCATCTCTGGGAGGATCGAATTCCTCTGCAATGGCTAACACATGCCTTGACTGAGGGAGATCTGAAAGAGTATCTACAAAAGATACTTGTGGGTTTCCATTACTTGTCGAGCACGCAAGGAGTAACGACATTCAGGTTGATTATCTACTGATATCTGAGGTAGAGGGTACAGAGTCAAGAGGATTTTAAAAGATCTGTCACATTAGTCTGGGTAGCAATATCGTCAACATCGCATACTAATTTCAATGATCTAAATGCGATTCTTTGTACTTACCAGTACTAATTTCTCTAACCTTATACTTATTACCAGAGATATGTTCTACAACTCGATAAGGTCCGACAAACTTTTGATCGAGCTTGGGCATTGCGGATGTTTGTTGAAATTTGTCAGCATTACTCTCAAACCCTATTTTTGACTTTTGATGGCTTAGCAGGCTATTAGTTTACTCTAGTAAATTTCGCTGTTTGATTTGTGAAGTGTTTCACAGATTCTTCTAAAAACACTTTGAGCCATGCTGGTACGAGTTGCTACGAAATCATCAGGGTTGAAAATTTCAGGTTTCGGAGTGGAATATAACAACTCATAGGGAAACGCTTGTCCTACACCATACAAAGCATAATGGGGAGTATAAACCTATGGAAGCATTGTAAGCAAATTTATGGCACATTGGACATCTGGTATGACTTCATCCCAAGTTTCACTATTGGGGTTAATAGTGGCTTTTCAGGACATCAAGTACTTTCTTATTTGGTTCGTTCGGCAAAACCCATTGCTGGCAGGATGATGAGGAACAATGGTGGATTTAGGATCTTGTATAAAAGTACACAAATTTTCAAGAAATCTCAATCAAATTTACCTCCATTATCTGTTACTAAGAACTTAGGGGTGGTATGCCTGCAGATAATGCATTTTTTAAAAACGCTTTAGCTACTGTCTCTGCAGTCTTATCTGCAATGGGAACTAACTCACAATATCTGGTAAAAATGGCCCTACCATAACACACAGATGTTTGTTGCCTTGGAGGAACATTTAAAATTGGGTTTTTAAAAAGTCAAGGGGCAACTCTTTCCCACAGTTCGCTAGGGGTTGGGTACACTTGGATGGATTAGGATCATTGACATTTTCCTTTATGTTGCATACGGACACTACATTTCTTAACATACTTGGAAATGTCAGTTGCCATACGTGGCCAAAAGTATTTCATTCTGGCTTGTTTCACAGAACGATCCATACCAGGGTGTGCAACACCTGATGCATCGTGAACTAGCTGTAGAGCTACGTTCACTAGTGACTGTGGAATTACTAACTTGTAAACTCTTCTGCTTGGAGTACCCAACTGGGCCTGTTTCGATACAGTAATTCTTGGCTCATTACAAAGTCACTAATGGGTGGTGGTGGCTTCACAGTAAGAATAAGATCTTCCTGGAGCAGGAATCGAATCACACCAGAACACGAACGAATCTACTATCTCAAACTGCAAGCACAGGAGAAAATAAATGAACACAGTCAACAATGCTGATATTCAATCTGAGTCGCACACAGTGACACGAGGTATTAGCTATAAAGAAACTTCGCTTACAAACGTTAACAACATGTGAAAGTTACTCGAGAAATAACTTCTTACAATGCACTGATTACTGTCAACTAGGATGGAATCACAATCTGAAACACAAGGGACAACAACAACACTCAAGTGAGCACACTAGCCACAGAAACGTCTTTCTGCAACGGCTTGTGGCATCAGCAAGAGATGGCATAACCGATGCAAGAAAAGTTTCTTCTCAAAGCGTCCCCTGGGAAGGAACGAATACTTGAACAAGTCGCCATCGCAAGGATAGTAGTCTCAGCACTATCCTGCGTGCACGACATTGTGGTTTGGAGTCCAGACAGGAGTGACAGTATTACTAGTGCCTGACTGCTCGGCTACGTTAATAAGTAATTCACGGATCTATAGGAACTTAATCTGAACTTCACATTTTGCAGCACTTTAACAAATCTCAGATACAAGCTGTGAGAACAAACACATTGCTCAAGGGCTAGGTATAGTCTTTCAGTCAGTAAGGGAATGTTAGTACTGTGGACTGATTCATATTGACTTTGACTGGAATGATACACTAAGTGAACATTCAAAAGTGACTGGGACATCTTCTCAGTGAACTTACTGAAGGGCATAAGGCAAAAAAAAAATAGAAAGAATGACACAGTAAGCTGTCTTTACTTTCAATGCAATAGGGAAACACACAATAAAATGATAAAATGGACTCAATAAAGCTTGTGCAAAAATAAAGCAAACTGGGACACAATTCAGTGAAATAAAATAAAATGGCACAGAAAGAATAAAATATTATGCACAGAACAGAGCATATGAAACTGCACTGAAATAAACTGTAGCAATATTGCAAATGACAATTGCTAATCAAAAAGTATTGCACAACACTGCATAAAATCTCTGCAAGAAGAACTTTAATGCCAACACAATATTTACACAAGAATTATTGCAAAATGAGTCAAAGTGCAATAATAAAAAAATTATTAGACACACAAGAAAAGAAACATATCAAGGAATGAACTGAGGGAACACTTTAACTCTTAACTGCAGCTTAAACAACACTTAACAAGCAAAAGAACAATTTACTCTAAAAGAAGAACTTAAAAATTGCACTGAGAGTGAATTTGTTCAATGAAACATGAAAAATAATAGGTGCTAAAACACAGAACAAAAAAGTTTGAACACTTACAGTGATGCAGAACACAACACAACAACATAAACACAATACTAGAATTTTCTTGCAATGAAACTTGATATGTGAAAACTTTGATAATAATTTCTTGCTTGCACAAAACAATGACACTATTGTCTGTGGAAATATGACAAATTAGACACTGGCTAAATGAAAGAATATGAACACAAGAATGTTCAACACACAGGGAACAAAACAAGAATACACAAATGCTGGGATGAAAAAAAAAATATATATAACTGAGACAACACTGAGTTGTGATACTGAATTAATTCACTGGAATACTGAGAACACTAGGCGATTCTGAAGTGTAAACACAAGTTCTATACTGCTCATATGTTGCACACACAACAAAGGAAAAACACTAAGTACTTACTTCAAGTGTATAAAAAGAAACGCAATACAACAGACATAAGAAAATGCACGGAAATTAACACTGAATTAAGGAGATTATCAAATTATTGCAAACAAACACTGAGTCTGATCGAGAGTCACTGAATGTCACTAAGAGAAAAAAAATCACTGGAAACACAAAAAGAAATGTCTCAACACTCGCAAATGTCTCTATAAAAAATATTATCACTGTAACGACTTGGTGAAGAATGAAGTTGATGGTGGAAGGTTGGAGGATTGCTTATGTCGTCTTGCTGCTGTCCTCTGCAAATGTGATCGTAGAATTGCACTTACATCGACGATATACTTCACACAGGAGGCTTTCAACGGTTGGCGCAAAACACACTCTAGCTCTTGACCCCCTATGTGGTCCTTAAAATATGGTGCTATAACCCTTAGTAGTTTACCAAAACACTGGCAGAGGTTGGGTGAGTGGGTTAATGGCTGAGTGAGGCGTCTGAGGCCGCGTGGTGAGTTAGTGGGGTTAACAGGGTTAAGACCGAGACCGCGTGGTGAGACACACGTGGTCGTGGGCCTATGGGTTGAACGGCGTTAAGCCTCACTGCAGGGCAGCACACTGGCGCGAAGATATTCTAAGAGCCGGGTGGCTTAAAATACACCCACGAAATACCACAACACTACAGGGATGAAAAGAGCACACAGAATGGCTTGGAGCCCTTTAATCACAAGCGATGAAGACTACTCACGTGGCTTACTGAGTACTGGGGTAAGACACCTGGGTTAGTTGCTTGCTGGCTTATCTTAAAACCCCTTTACACAGAATAGCTTGATAACTTCTCAAAGATGAGCACAGCAGGGATGGAAAGCTGACTTGGCAGGGAAAGAAACTGGATGGAGTAGACAGGGTGGACTGGACCCGTTGTTCTACTCCCCCACCACAGACAGGAAGCTGGCTTATTTTGCAAACTCGGGTCAACCCCTCGGAGTGATGCAAATAAGCAGATAAACACTAATACAAAGAGACTGACCCGTGAATAATGTAGTAGCTGGTAGGAACTTGAGAGAGTAGCTGACTTGAGGTAGCAGGCTTGGCTAGGTCGGCCTACTGGCGACACGAAATGGCCGTCTTGCTGGTCGAAAGAAATCTCCATACATCGGCGTAATTATCAATTTTACGCCCACACCGCTGTCACCATTTATCGTAAGGGTTCTTAAAATGGAGATATCGAGGGTTGAAGGTAGACACACTTGTTGGATGGTAACGATATATTGTCAGACTGTGATGATGGGAAATGGAGCCCAGCCTCTGCCTGTCCAAGCCTATGTCAAACGCCGACTGAGAGAGTGGCAGAGGTACGAACGTACACATGCGCATCCCGTGACGTCACACAAACAGTCACAGGCCTAGGGATCTCCTATCTAAAGCACATGGATGATACTGAAATGCTATACAACACAGGGATCAGCAACTATGCTGACAGTTGTGTCATTACCAATACTCAACACTGGTCCACCAGTGGTTTTGTCATTACTAACTCTCAACACTGGTACACCAGTGGTAGTGTCAATAACACTTAACACTGGTACACTAGTGGTTGTGTCATTACTAACACTCAACACTGGTACACCAACGACTGCGTCATTACTAACATCCAACACTGGTACACCAGTGGTTGTTAAATCAACACTCAACACTGGCACACCAGTGGTTGTGTCAGTAACACTCAGCATTGGTACACCAGTGGTTGTGTCAGTAACACTCAACACTGGTACACCAGTGGTTGTGTCAGTAACACTCAACACTGGTACACCAGTGGTTGTGTAATTACTGACACCCAACACTGGTACATTACTGGTTCTGTCATTACTAACAACCAACACTGGTACACCAGTAGATGTGTCAGTAACACTTAACACTGGTACACCAGTGGCTGTGTCAGTAACACTCAACACTGGTACACCAGTGGCTGTGTCAGTAACACTCAACACTGGTACACCAGTGGCTGTGTCAGTAACACTCAACACTGGTACACTAGTGGTTGGTTTTGTAACACTCAAAAACTGGTTAACCAGTGGTTGTGTCAGTAACATTTCACACTAGTAAAACCAGTGGTTGTGTCAGTAAACCCCTCAACACTGGTACACTAGTGGGTTTTGTTAGTAACACTCAACACTGGTACACCAGTGGCTGTGTCAGTAACACTCAACACTGGTACACTAGTGGTTGTGTTAGTAACACTCAACACTGGTACACCAGTGGCTGTGTCAGTAACACTCAACACTGGTACACTAGTGGCTGTGTCAGTAACACTCAACACTGGTACAGTAGTGGTTGTGTTAGTAACACTCAACACTGGTACATTAGTGGTTGTGTCAGTAACACTCAACACTGGTACACCAGTGGTTGTGTCAGTAACACTCAACACTGGTACACCAGTGGCTGTGTCAGTAACACAGAACACTGGTACACTAGTGGTTGTGTTAGTAACACTCAACACTGGTACCCCAGTGGTTGTGTCAGTAACATTTCACACTAGTACACCAGTGGTTGTGTCATTAATAACACCAACACTGGTACACCAGTGGTTGTGTCATTAGTAACACCAACACTAGTAAACCAGTGGTTGTGTCATTAGTAACACCAACACTAGTAAACCAGTGGTTGTGTCATTAGTAACACCAACACTTGTACACTAGTGTTTGTAACATAAGTAACACTCAACACTGGTACACTAGTGGTTGTCATTACTAACACTCAACACTGGTACACCACTGGTTGTGTCATTACCTAACACTCAACACTGATACACCATTGGTTGTGCCATTAGTAACACGAAACACTGGTACACATGTGGTTGTAATATTAACACCGAACACTGTTACACCAGTGGTAGTGACATTAGTAACACCCAACACTGGTACACGAGTGGTTGTGACATTACTAACAACCAACACTGGTACACCAGTGGTTGTGACATTACTAACACTCGTCAATGGTACAACAGTGGTTGTGTCATTACTAACATCCAACACTGGTACACCAGTGGTTGTGATATTGATAATACCCAATACTGGTACACCAGTAGTTGTGTCAGTAACACTCACCACTGGTACACCAATGGGTGTATCAGTAACACTCAACACTGGTACACCAGTGGTTGTGTCAGTAACACTCAACACTGGTACACCAGTGGTTGTGTCAGTAACACTCAACACTGGTACACCAGTGGTTGTGTCAGTAACACCCAACATTGGTACACAAGTGGTTGTGTCAGTAACACTCAACACTGGTACACCAGTGGTTGTGATATTGCTAATACCCAACACTGGTACACCAGTAGTTGTGTCAGTAACACTCACCACTGGTACACCAATGGATGTGTCAGTAACACTCAACACTGGCACACCAGTGGTTGTGTCAGTAACACTCAACACTGGCACACCAGTGATTGTGTCAGTAACACTCAACACTGGCACACCAGTGATTGTGTCAGTAACACAATCTTGTTCCTCATCCTCATATCTGACATAGACAAGGATGTCAGCCACAGCACCGTGTCTTCCTTTGCAGATGACACCCGAATCTGCATGACGTTTTCTTCCACTGCAGGGCAAAATGCAAGGCTCCAGGGCGGACAAACAAAACCCAAATCTTTCCGTGGGCTGCAGAAAACAATATGAAGTTCAACGATGAGAAATTTCAATTACTCAGATATGGTAAACACGAGGAAATTAAATCTTCATCAGAGTACAAAACAAATTCTGGCCACAAAATAGAGCGAAACACCAACGTCAAAGACCTGGGAGTGATCATGTCGGAGGATCTCACCTTCAAGGACCATAACATTGTATCGATCGCATCTGCTAGAAAAATGACAGGATGGATAATGAGAACCTTCAAACGAGGGATGCCAAGCCCATGATGACACTCTTCAGGTCACTTGTTCTATCTAGGCTGGAATATTGCTGCACACTAACAGCACCTTTCAAGGCAGGTGAAATTGCTGACCTAGAAAATGTACAGAGAACTTCACGGCGCGCATAACGGAGATAAAACACCTTAATTACTGGGAGCGCTTGAGGTTCCTAAAACTGTATTCCCTGGAAGCAGGAGGGAGAGATACATGATTAATACACCGGGAAAAAATCCTAGAGGGGCTAGTACCGAACTTGCACACGAAATCACTCACTACGAAAGCAAAAGACTTGGCAGACGATGCAACATCCCCCCAATGAAAAGCAGGGGTGTCACTAGCACGTTAAGAGACCATACAATAAGTGTCAGGGGCCCGAGACTGTTCAACTGCCTCCCAGCATACATAAGGGGGATTACCAACAGACCCCTGGCAGTCTTCAAGCTGGCACTGGACAAGCACCTAAAGTCGGTTCCTGATCAGCCGGGCTGTGGCTCGTACGTTGGTTTGCGTGCAGCCAGCAGTGACAGCCTGGTTGATCAGGCTCTGGTCCACCAGGAGGCCTGGTCACAGACCGGGCCGCGGGGGCGTTGACCCCCGGAACTCTCTCCAGGTAAACTCCAGGTACTGGTACACCAGTGTTGGATAACAGTAATTTTTTATACAACTCTGAGACATCTTTCATCATTATGGCTTTGGGAAAGACTGTGTTTCAAAATATTGCAAATTTTCAGCTTTTATAATCTTTTAACTCACCCATAAATCATTTATTTATGTGGTACCCAGTATATTCTCTCTCTCTCTCTCCCTCTCTCTCTCTCTCTCTCTCTCTCTTCTCTCTCTCTCTCTCTCTCTCTCTCTCTCTCTCTCTCTCTCTCTCTCTCTCTCTCTCTCTCTCTCTCTCTCTCTCTCTCTCTCTCTCTCTCTCTCTCTCTCTCTCTCTATACTCTCTTTCTTTTTCTATCTGTCAAGTCGTCTAATGCTATGATCGTCTTACTCTGACCCCTTGTCCTCTTCTATTCACCACTCTGTCTCTTTTAATCCTTTCCCTTCTTCTTTGCTCCTCTTGCAAGATTTACTCGTGTCTTCACAAATGGTTTTCTATTCTGTCAAAAAGTCGTAGATAAAATGGAAGGAAGAGGCAATATAAGAAAGTGGATCTTACTAGAGGGTTGAGCGCCCTTGTGCCTCGTTCAGAGTATTGCAACCACTACTGTCTAGCTAGTATGAGATACACCTTACCCGTTAGCTTCTTTGGCTGCCTTGCTTGCAAGATTTACTTCGTGAATCTTCACAAATATTTTGGAGTCAAATTTCACCCTTCGAATATTCATCTCATCCCTGGGCTCTAACATTCTCCCGTTCATTCTTGCCACTACTCCAGTATTAGAATCATGCTGCCTAGAAATCATCATCATATATATTTTATCAGAAGCAAATGTAACCTGCCATTGATTTTCCCAAGTTGACATAGCTGTAAGCTGGTGACAGATATATTTAAGAACAGCTGGCTTCTCTTCTCACGCTTAAGCAAATGTGTAGTCATCTACATATACACTGTATTCTGGGATGAGGTGAAGAAGACATTCCATTACAATGACCCAAGCACACTACCTTGAGGAACACTGACACCCACTAAATACCTTCTTGAGTCTGTCCCTATGAGAACTAAGGAGGCAGAGTGCAGAGTCAGAGGCTCCTAGTGCTTGCAGTTTTGCCACAAGTCCCCTAGTGTTATACATGGTCCAAGGTACCAACAATGTTGATGCTACTACACAGCTGATCTTGGACTCATTGCGCCACATAGTGTGAGAGGTTTAAGAGAGTTACGGTGGGAACAATGCTGTTTCCTCCTTCATATTCCATCACACTGGATGGTGCTCATTCATAGTGCTCAAAAAATGTCGGTTTGAGATGGGAAACTTCAGTAATGTCAGCCTGAACTGAGAGACATCTGCACCTGGGAATTACATTTCTCACTCAGCATTAAAATAATTCATTCATTTTCTTTCACTCATCGCTTTTCCAAGAACTCCGCCTCCTTCTCCACCTCCTTATCGTTTTTAACAATAAAACTTTGTTTGATATCTAAGTTCCTTATCACTTGAGAACCCTCCTAGCATTCTGTGGGAAATTGTGGGTGGTATTCTGAGGGAAGTTGTGGGCGGTATTCTGAGGGAAGTTGTGGGTGGTATTCTGAGGGAAGTTGTGGGCGGTATTCTGAGGGAAGTTGTGGGTGGTATTCTGAGGGAAGTTGTGGGCGGTATTCTGAGGGAAGTTGTGGGTGGTATTTTGAGGGAAGTTGAGGGTGGTATTCTGAGGGAAGTTGTGGGTGGTATTCTGAGGGAAGTTGTGGGTGGTATTCTGAGGGAAGTTGTGGGCGGTATTCTGAGGGAAGTTGTGGGTGGTATTCTGAGGGAAGTTGTGGGCGGTATTCTGAGGGAAGTTGTGGGTGGGTATTTTGAGGGAAGTTGAGGGTGGTATTCTGAGGGAAGTTGTGGGTGGTATTCTGAGGGAAGTTGTGGGTGTATTCTGAGGAAGTTGAGGGTGGCATTCTGAGGGAAGATGTGGGGGTATTCTGAGGGAAGTTGTGGATGGCATTCTGAGGGAAGATGTGTGGGGGTATTCTGAGGGAAGTTGTGGGCGGCATTCTGAGGGAAGTTGTGGGTGGTATTCTGAGGGAAGTTGTGGGCGGCATTCTGTGGGAAGTTGTGGGTGGTATTCTGAGGGAAGTTGTGGGCGGTATTCTGAGGGAAGATGTGGGCGGTATTCTGAGGGAAGTTGTGGGTGGCATTCTGAGGGAAGTTGTGGGTGGTATTCTGAGGGAAGTTGTGGGCGCATTCTGTGGGAAGTTGTGGGTGGTATTCTGAGGGAAGTTGTAGGGCGGTATTCTGAGGGAAGATGTGGGTTGTATTCTGAGGGAAGTTGTGGGCGGTATTCTGAGGGAAGTTGTGGGTGGTATTCTGAGGAAGTTGTGGGCGGTATTCTGAGGAAGTTGTGGGTGGTATTTTGAGGAAGTTGAGGGTGGTATTCTGAGGGAAGTTGTGGGTGGTATTCTGAGGGAAGTTGTGGGTGGTATTCTGAGGGAAGTTGAGGGTGGCATTCTGAGGGAAGATGTGGGTGGTATTCTGAGGGAAGTTGTGGATGGCATTCTGAGGGAAGTTGTGGGTGGCTTTCTGAGGGAAGTTGTGGGTGGCATTTTGAGGGAAGCTGTGGGTGGCATTCTGAGGGAAGTTGTGGATGGCTTTCTGAGGGAAGTTGTAGGTGGTATTCTGAGGGAAGTTGTGGGTGGTATTCTGAGGGAAGTTTGGGGGTTTGGTATTCTGAGGGAAGTTGTGGGATGGAAATTCTGAGGGAAGTTTTTGGTGCATTCTGAGGGAAGTTGTGGGTGGTATTCTGAGGGAAGTTGTGGGTGGTATTCTGAGGGAAGATTTGGGTGGTATTCTAAAGGAAGTTGTGGATGGCATTCTGAGGGAAGTTGTGGGTGGTATTCTGAGGGAAGTTGTGGGTGGTATTCTGAGGGAAGTTGTGGGTGGTATTCTAAAGGAAGTTGTTGGTGGCATTCTGAGGGAAGTTGTGGGTGGTTTTCTGAGGGAAGTTGTGGGTGGTATTCTGAGGGAAGTTGTGGATGGTATTCTGAGGGAAGTTCTGGGTGGTATTCTGAGGGAAGTTGTGGGTGGTATTCTGAGGGAAGTTGTGGGTGGCATTCTGAGGGAAGTTGTGGGTGGCATTCTGAGGGAAGATGTGGATGGTATTCTGAGATAAGGCTTAAGGACCCGGAAGAACTAAGCCATATTGCTCGTTTCTCTAGTATTATCCTGGGTTAATCCTTATGGGTTAATAATACGAATGAAATCCTGCCTGGTTGGTTAGTTAGGATTAAAGATTACTGACCATGCGAGGGCTATAAAGACGGCTTGTAACCTGTTAACCAACATTTACATATTCATTTCTTTAACACTTTAAGAAAGGATTACAGTAAACACTCTGCTTTATATACACTGTGAGATACATGCATATTAGTGTATATACACTAAGATGTGCTCTTCTAAGTGTACTTACACCAAGAGGCACATCTCAGTGTACTTAAACTAAAGGCACTTCTCAGTATACTTACACTGAGACATTTCTTAGTGTACTTACACTGAGAGACACATCTCAGTGTATACAGGCTAAGGAAGTCACATACATATACATACACACAACACAAAACACACACATACACACACACACACACACACACACCACTCACACACACACACACAAAACACAAAACACACACACACACACACACATCACACACACACACAAAACACAACACACACACACACACACACACACACACACACACACACTGTGAGGGAAAAGTTCAATAGATAGGAGTAGCCAGGGAGTGTATAGTAACAATAGTTTCATTGCCGGCTGCTTGTTAAGGTAGGATCAGTCTAGCTCCTGCTATCCCTTCCCCTCCCTCCCCCCCCCCTGAAAGGTGACGTGTGGGGCTCCGGTCAAACAGTAAATCACTCGACTCACAGCTCCCAACACTACTGTAAGTACATGCCTGATCATATTTTAGTGGACTTATTGGTTGAAAGCTTCACTTTTGACCAATAATTAACTTAGTCCTTTCATTCTTTATCTCTTAAATGTTTTAATAATCACCATATCTTTTAGGTATTGTACTTATCATGGAGAGTGATTTCTTAAGCAGTGGATAATCTGTCTCTCTTTACAGCTTGGAATGACAGAGAGGGTCACCTGCCAACCAACGAGAAGAACAGGAGACGGACTAACGTCCTGAGACGTCCCATGTTTAGTCTACTTACCTGTTATGTAAGCCAACACAGGACCTAACCCCTCATCATAGCAGTGGTAACGAACCTGTTTTCCTGTCATCTGAAGTAATTACACACGGCTACACTCTGTGAAGAACGAGCCAGTGGTGGTCACCAACACCTGCTACCCCCCCCCACATCAGCAACGGCTACGATTTCAACAACACTTAGTGTCACCAACACCTGACACCCCATTACCACGATATACCTATATTAGCGTTGAGTTCAAATGTAATTTTTTCATTTCATTTTTCATTTTTCTTTCAATTAGGATACCCATTCATGTTTTATTGTTTTACATTTTCCGTTTCTAAATAATAAAGTGTTTATCATTGTCTGTTATTATTTCTTTTTCTATTCATTAATTTTCCTGAGGAGGAGCCAGCCTTGGTAATACTGACTGAAGTTGTTACAGGGCTGAGTAAGCCTTCACAAGTGGCGACCTTGCCAGGATCAACTCTACTGAATCAAGATTCAGTTCCATCTCGAATCTACCATTGGAACTTCAACGCCGCATACCACAGACGGTTACCACCAGCCATGAGTAATCATTCTCTATGGTAGGACTACGGTACAGGTATTTAAAAGATTTGGTGATTGTTATAGTCTCAATTTATTTTAAGTCAAGTCAGGCAGGATATAATATTTATTTCTGCCACCTTTTCGAGCTTGAAACACTTTGGAGGATTAGACTCTAGGGACCCGAGATTTTCCAGTGACAGTTTGTTTCACTGAGCTCTTTATTATATCAAGGGAACTGTCGTAGAACACTCTTGATTTGTGGGTGAGAAGATTGGATGGTCAAGTGACCCCATTCTACTTACTGTTTGCTCGGAGCCGGCATAGAACCCTTCGTTTCAATTAATACATATTGTTTAATTGAATCAGGGATCGAGCCCTCTGGTTTTTTACAGTTTGAGCGGAGCAGGAATTGAGCTCTCCGTTTTCTTTAATACCCGTTTCATTTCCCTGATAGTTTAAGTTATTCTTGCAAGTATGGAGGAATACCAGTTTTGTATGAATGCTGGAAGTTAGGAAAAACAGGGAAAAATTTAGAATCTTTCATTAGTGCTAAGATCCAGGAAAGACTTGAAAGAGAGAGAGAGAGAATCGAAAGAGAAGAGAATAAGGAGAGAGAAAGAATAGAGAGAGAGAATCAAGAAAGACAGTTAGAAAGAGAAAGAGAGGATAAAAAGGAGAGAGATCGAATTGAAAGAGAAAACCAAGATAGACAGTTAGAGAGAGAGAAGACAAAAAGGAGCGTGATAGACTTGATTGTGAGGAGAGAGCTAAAGTACGTGAGGAACAAGTTAAATTAAGAGAACTTGAGGAAAGAGCAAAGGATAGAGAAGTTGAGGAAAGAGCTAGAGAACGTGAGGAAAAAGCTAGAGAATGTGAGGAAAAAGCTAGAGAACTTGAGTTAATAGAGAGAGAAAAGGATCGCGAGCTCGAAAAAGCTCGCCTTGAATTAGAGAATAAAAAGTTAACTCTTACACAATAACAATTAGAGGAAGGAGTAATTGAACATCATGCAGCTAGTGCACATATTCCAACACCTAATTTACCTCCCTGCACAGAGGGTGATGACATAACTTCATACATTATCAGGTTCGAAAATACCGCTACCCTCTGTGAATGGCCTGCTGACACCTGGGCTACCAGGTTAGGAATGTTATTTTCTGGTACAGCCTTGAATATCTATGCAACTTTGTCGCAGGATATCATATGTAATTATAACCTACTGAAGAAGGCAATCCTTAAAGCATATCAAAAAACCACTAATTCTTATAGGAAAGATTTTAGGTATGTCACCTTACAGCCTGGCCAGAACTTTCCGCAGTTACAGGTAACACTTTTTCGTTTGTTCGACTTTTGGATAGAGAGTTCAGGAATTGATCACAGTTATGAATCTCTTAGAGACTTCATGGTTGCTGACCAGTTCCTGACAGCTCTTCCCCCACAAGATAAGAACATTCATTAGAGAACATAACCTGATTAAAGCTGAGGAAGTTGCTGAGGCCGCTGACTTGTATGCTGAGGCTCACAATTCCTATAAAGACCTAAAGGGATCGAACCTTAAGGGCAATGGTTCACCTGAACCAAAGATTAAGAAGCCTACAGTAGAAGCAAAGTCACCAGCTATTATACCAACCTGTCATCGATGTGGTGGTATCGGACATAAACGTCCAGATTGTTCTTCCAAGAAAATAGAGAAAGTTGGTAGATGTTTTGTTGACGGTAATGACCAAGCATCCTTCTGTTCAGGAGCAGTTAATGGTATAAAAGTCTCAGATATATTACGTGACACTGGATGTACGTGCATCGTAATTTCTGACAAACTGTTCCCTTACTTTAAAACCGCTCGTGTGTCCTCTATTCTTTCAGATTACTTGGTAATGCTGACAAAAGTTGTTACAGGGCTGAGTAAGCCTTCACACACACACAACTCTTCTCACACACACACACACACACATACACCACATACACACACACACACACACACATAACAGTACATAACTGGGTGAAAGAAAGACTCGTTAACACATGCTAGTATTATAATTATTAGAATTACTCTCAGTGTTAATGGTATCTTATTAGTATTACGGATACACAGAGGTGAATTGTATTTCTGCGACATATAAACGTCTGACGTGCTCACACACACACGCACGCACACACATACACACTCGGGGCCAGGAGCTGAGTCTCGACCCCGGAAACCACAACTAGGTGAGTACACACACCCACTCATTCACACAGCTGATCCTTGGAATTTGACCGCGTCCCCTCACCCCCCCACACACCTTTCCCTCCCCCACAGACCTTTCCCCTCCCCCGCTCTTGCCTTCACTCCCTCCTATCTTTCTCTTCCCCCCCCTCCCTCGCGTTTCTCTCTCTCATAGCCTTTTTCCCTCCCCTTCCCCCTACTCTCACACTCTCTCACACTCTCTCTCCTCCTCCTCTCTCCCCCTCTCTCCCCCTCTCTCCCCTTCTCTCTCCCTCTCTCTCCCTCTCCTCCCCTCTCTCCCTCTCTCCCCTCTCTCTCCCTCTCTCTCCCTCTCTCTCCCTCTCTCTCCTCTCTCCCTCTCCCTCTCCCTCTCCCTCTCTCTCTCTCTCTCTCTCTCTCTCTCTCTCTCTCTCTCTCTCTCTCTCTCTCTCTCCCTATATAGGCTTCTCTCTCCTTCTCCTTTTTTCCATATTTCTACCCCTCCCTCGCATTTCTCTCTCTCATAGCCTTTTTCCCCCCCTTCCACCCTCCTTTCTCTTTTTTATCTGGGTCTCTTCTCTCTCTCTTCCCCTCTCCCCTCCTCTTTCCCCCTTTTTCCCCCTCTCCCCCCTTTCTCCCCCCTCACTTTCTCTCTCTTTTTTTCTCCCCTCCCCCTCTTTCCCCCTCCTCCCCTTTCTCCCCTCCCCCCCTCCCTTTCTCCCCCTCCATTTCTCTCTTCCTTTTTTCTTTTCTCCCCTCCCCCCTCCCTCTCTCTCTTTTTCCCTCCCCCCTTCTCTTTTTTCCTCTCTCTCTCCTCTCTCTCTCTCTCTTTTTCTCTCTCTCCTCTCTCAAATGGGCCTTCTCTCTCCATCCCCCCTTTTTCTATTTTTCTACCCCCCCCCCTGCTTTTTTCTTTTCTCATACCTTTTCCCTCCCCCCTCCTTTCTCTGTTCCCTCTTCTCTCTCTCTCCCCTTTTCTTCTTCTCCCCTCTCTCTCTTCTCTCCTCTTTCCTTCTCTCTTCCCTTTCCCCCTCCCCCCCCCAATTTCTCCCCCCCCCTTTCCTCCCCCCCTTGGTCTTTTCCCTTAACCCCCATACCCCTTCCCCCTTCTCCTCTTTTCTCCCCTTTCCCTCTCCTCTCTCCCCCCTTCTTTCTACCCTTTCTCTCTCCCCCTCGCACCCTCCCCTCCTCTCCTTCTGTTTTGGAAAAAAAAAAAAAAAAAAAAAAAAAAAAAAAAAAAAAAAAAAAAAGGGGGCCTAGAGGACGGAAAACCCCAGGTCGGAAGACAAAACCAGGGGGAAAAAGCTGGGGTTAGGCCCAAAAAAGGGAGGGAGGGGGGAAAGGGAAAAGATTGTAGAGCTTGGAAAGAAAATGGGGGACGGATAGCTGAGGAGTGCAAAAGGGGGGAAAAATACGGGTCTTAGCAGAAAGAAGCTGGATACAGTCTTAGAAGGAAACTGAAACCCTTTTAAAAAGTTAGGAGAAAAATGACAATTCAGATGTGCCCTCAGGCGCAGAAAAGGGGGAAGGGAAAGCAAAAAACGGAGACATCCCAAACATAAAGGGCCCTTATCAGACCCACGTGGAGCCGGGAAAAAACGAGGGAGTAACCTAAGATAAAAAGGACGGGTCCAAAAGAAAAATTGAAGGTATGCTATTTTGCAGGATTCTAACGCCAACGCAGTAGCAAGGGACGTGGTCTTTAAAGAAAGTTCACTGAGAATAGAATTTTCCAGTTTATGACAGGGACTGAAGGCAAAAACATGTAAAGGGAAGGGAAAAATAAATTTGGCCTCAAGGAAGCAGTTGGAGACTCAGTGGGAGGAGGAAAGGGCGGGGGTCATTTTTTTGGTACGGGCCCCAAGAACCCCAAGGGGGAAAATTTGAAAAATAAAACAGGGGAAAAAAAAAAATGATTGAAGGATCATGAAAACAATAGGTGAGGGCGAAGACCCAGGTGACAAATTTTCAGAAAATTTGGGTGGTTTGGCGGGGGAAAGGAAAAGGCCTGTAAAAGAAATTTTTAAAGGGGAAGAATCTTTTTCAAACCCCGGATTCGCAAGAAAAAGCAAGACTGGGGGACAAACAGGGGAAACCAGAGGTATCCCTCGACCCCCGCCAAAACAAAAGGGAGGGAAAGGACACCCTGAAAGGAAGGGGTACAGAGCCCAAAGGGGAAAACGAGGGGGAAGACGAAGATGAGCAGCCCCAAAACAGGAGGAAGGGCAAACACCCCCCCACAAAATTTCCCCAAAAAAACCCCAACCACGACTTTCCCAACGAAACTGAGAAACCTAACTACAACCCACTCATTTTTTCCCTCTGCCACCCCCCCCTTATCAAAAACCCTAAACCCCAACAGCTGTCCCTTAGGGGGCGTTCTGACCCCCCCCCCCATCTTTCCAAACCCCCCTCCCCACGGGCCCCATTTATGGCCCCCCCAAAGGCTCTCGCCCCCCCAACCCAATATTTTTGCGGGACCAAAAATTAAATGAAAAGAAACAAAAATTTGGTCCCAAAAAGGGGATGGAAAAAACAAATAAACATGGGGAAAGTGGAACAAAAGAATCAGGAAAATCCCCGGGGCATCATACCCATCCCCGAAAAAAAAACTTGCGAGAAAATAACAACACAATTTTCCCCAAGGGGAAATATCAACCCTGGGGAAAAAGATAAAAGGAGAAAGAGGGGGGGGGGGTTGCACGCTAAAAAAAACACCAGGGGGTTTTGGGGAAAGGGAAAGGGCAGGGAAATGATTGGAGAAAAGGGACCCATTGTAGGTAAAATTTTTCAGCCCGGAAAACCAAAAAGGGAAGTCATAGGAGTGTTTGTATAACCCACCAAGAACTGAAGGGGCCCAAAGGAGGGTCGAAAAAAAACCAACAGGGTGATGGTGGCCCACACGGCTGAGGGGGAAAGAAAAAAGTCAGTCGAGAGGAAAATTTACTGGTAAGGGGCGATTTCAACCACAGGGAGACCCGATTTGGGGAAAACCCTGGGCCAATGGGGGCCCCGAAACATGGGGGCCCCAAAGATAAAGGGAAAAGTGGTACTTGAAAAACCCTCAGGGAAAAAAAACTTGTCAGGGGACACAACCAGAGGGGGGGAGGATGAGCCAGCAAGACGGGACCCTTGTTTTTCACCCTGGGGCGTTCAGCATTGAGGACACCCACTTACGAGAGGCCCCTTGGAGCCCAGCGATCAGTGGTGCTGGGTTTTTTTATATAGTAGATTACCAAATGGGGAAAGGGGAAAAGGAACTGAAGGGGGGAGGCCCAAAATATAGAAGGGGGGGGCTAAAACCCGGTATGAGAAATTCCCGCAGGAGGTTTGTGGGAAAAGAGAAAAAGGTAGGAAAATCGTAAAAACCCAGATGAAGGAATATGTGGCAAAAAAGTGCAAGGAGGGAGAGGAAAGTTTTGTTCCCCCAAAGGGAAAAAAGAAATAATAGGAAACCAAAAAGATTTCCCTTTGGGTTTTTCCCCAAGGTGTGGGGGCAAAAACTAAGTGCAACAGGGAAAAGGGCCCCGGTAAAAGGAGGCATAGGAAACCCCGGGAAAAAAAGGAGATTAGTAGAAGAGGGCCGAAACCCCGGGATGCACAGATAAAAAGGGGGGGGCCCAGGCCCTTTGGGAAAAAGACATTTCCTCGAAAGTCAAATCTGACCCGAAAAATGCTGTATGGGGGCTTAGGAGGAAGACAACAGCCAAAGGGCCGGGGGATAAGGCGAGGAAAAAGGTGGGAATTTCCCCAAAAAAATCAAGAGGGATGGGGAGTCAACACGGGGATTTAAAGGGGGTAATTTTCCGTAAGTCAGGAAGGGCTCTGGGGGGGCAGACCAGAGGGGGGCACTAGCAAAGGAAAAACACCAAAAAAAGTGTTTTGGAAAGGCATACATACAGAAAGGGGGAGGGGAAGAAACTGCTAAAGGGGCAACGATACCTCAAAGGGAATGGGTCGGACAAAAATCTTTCCCCCTGGGTCCCCTTGGGGGGAGCAGTATGTTTTGTGTGCCCCTTCCACAATCTTTAAACGTCCCCGGAAAATGGGCCAAATACCCAGGTATGGAAGACGGGAAATTAGTTCCCTTTTTTAAAAAAGGGGGGACAGAAAAAGGGGGCCCCCCCTAAACTATAACCTGTGTCATTGAGGGGTATTAAAGCAAAATTATGGGGAAGATTATCAGGAGGGGTTGGTGGGGCACCTGGAACGGAACAAGAGTAAAAAATGCCAAACCGCAGGGTTTTATGGAAGGCAAATCCCGTGTCACAAACCTTTTTGGATTTTATTAAAAATAAAAGAAGTAAGACACGAGGGGAGGGGTGGAGTTTTGCCTCTTTTTGGACTGCAAAGGCCCTTTTACACAGTTCCTCACAAAGATTAGTGTAGAAGTGAGCCTAGGGCATATAACCGGGAAGGGGATGCCAAAGGATCGGGAAACCCCCAGGGAAAACAACAACGAGTCATGGTACGTTAAAGATGTTCAAAAGTGGGGGACCCGTGACGAGCGGGTCCCCCAGCGGTCGGGGCCCAGGACCCGGCTTTTTTTTTGGGGATATATGAACTAATGAAGGGAAAGGGTTTTGATCAGAAGTGTCCCCGTTTGCGATGATGTTTTAAGTTTGAGAAAAATTAAATTCTTTAAAGAAAGGGCAAGGCAGGACTTTTAAAGAGACATGGGCAGACTGGACACCTTTGGGCCCGCAAATGGCTTTTCCCAAATTTTTTCCTGCCCCAAAGCAAATTTATGGAAAAATAGGGGGAAAGGGGACAAAAAACCCACAGACCGGGGTATAGGGTAGGGGCCAAAAACCCGAAACCTCATCAAGAAAAAAGATCTTGGGGGGAGTATAAAAACCGAGATGTCTCCGGGAACCCCAAAATCAACCCGATAACTGCTGCAGCAAATGGGCGCCCCGGGCCCAAAACCCGGGAAAAAAGCATTCCCATACCCTTTTAAGGAATCGTTCAAGCCAAATGTACACCCTGTATGTCAGGGCCCCTACCCGGGTATGCAGCACCGTTTGGGAAACCCCCCATTGTAAAGCACGTCAAGAAAGAAAAGTACAAAAGGGTTTTCCCACAAGGTTAGTTCCAAGGGTAAGGGGGGGGGGGGGTGTCCATGAAGAAAAATTAAAGGGGGAAAATTCCGGCCCGACGACATGGGGGGCAGGAAAAGGGGCAGGGGGCATGATAACGACATACAAAATACCCGCTGGGTAGACAAGGTGGGCAAAGAAGGATGTTTCAGGGAGGGGGGGCACAGAAAAAAGGGGGCCCCAATTGGGAAATTTAAGACACAAATGGGGTCAGAAGATTTAGGAAGTATTTCTTTTAGTCCCTGAGTTGTAAAGGGGTGGAAAAGCCCAGAAAAAAAGACTATTTGGAAAGGGGGCCCAAAACACAGTTTTTTAAGGGGGGTTTGATAAAGTCTTTGGGGCGGGGGGGAGAGGGGCCCAGTAGCAACCCTTTAAGAGGGGGGGCCAGGAGCTAAGACTCGACCCCTGCAACCACAAATAGGTGAGTACAAATAAGGTGAGTACACACAAACACACACACACACACACACATAGACACACACACACACACCACATATACACACACACACACACATACCACACACACATACACACACACACACACACACACACACACACACACACACACACACACACACACACACACACACACACACACACACACACACACACAGAAAAGGCGTTGGGGCTGGATAACATCTCTCCATGGGTTCTGAGAGAGGGAGCAGAGGCGCTATGTGTACCCCTAGCAACTATATTCAACACATGTGTCGAAACAGGGAGATTACCTGAGGTATGAAGACAACAAATGTAGTCCGATTTTTTAAAAAAAGAGACAGACAAGAAGCACTAAACTTTAGACCAGTGTCACTGACGTGTATGTGGGTGATTTCAATCACAAGGAGATTGACTGGGAAAACCTGGAGCCCCATGGGGGTCCCGAAACATGGAGAGCAAAGATGATGGATGTGGTACTGGAAAACCTCATGCATCAACATGTTAGAGACACTACCAGAGAGAGAGGAGAGGATGAACCAGCAAGACTGGACCTGTATCACCTGAGTAGTTCGGACAAGAGATATCATGTACGAAAAGGCCCGGAGCTAGTGATCATGTGGTTCTGTGCTTCGACCTAATAGTTGAGCTCCAAGTTGAGAGAGTAGCAGTGAATGTAGGCTGGGAAAAACAAACTACAAAAAGGGGAACTACTCAGGCATGAGGCACTTCCTTCTAGACATTCAGTGGGAGAGGACTGACAGGTAAACCAGTATAAGAAATGATGGACTATGTGTCAACAAAAAATGCAAGGAGGCAGAGGAGAGGTTGTTACCAAGGGAAACAGAAATAATGGGAAGAACAGAACGGAGTCCTTTGTTTCACAAACCAAAGGTGTAGGGAGGCAAAAACTAGTTGTACTTAGAGAATGGAAAGTTACAGAAACAGAGAACTCAGGAAAATAAAAGATATAGCCGAAGAGCCGAAACGAATATGCACAGATGATGGGAAGGGAGGGCTCACGACAATATGAAAATGACATAGCATCCGAAAGTCAAGACCGACCCGAAGGCTGTTGAACAGCCACATCAGGAGAAAACACAGTCAAGGCCCAGTTAATCAGACTGAGGAAGGGTTATGGGGAATTCACAAGAAAAGACTGTAGAGGAATGATCAGGAGCTCCACACGAGATATTTAAAGAAGTATTTACAGAGTAAACCAGTAGAACTCCAGGAAATCAGAACAGGGGGGGTGTACACCAGCAAGTGCTGGGATGAGTACATATAACACGAAGGAGGAGGTGAAGAAAGCTGCTATGCTAACTTGACACCTCAAAGGCGTGGGACCAGACAACATCTCTCCGTGTGGTCCTTAAAGAGAGAACAGATATATGTGTGTCCCCTAACAAAGATCTTCAACACCAGATCCATTTGAGAAACTGGGCAACTGCCTGAGAATGGAAGATGCAAAATGTAGTCCCCAATTTTTTAAAAGGGAAGACAGCCATGAGGCGACTACTAAACTACAGACTGTACACTTAACGTGTATAGTATCAGGTCATGGAGAAGATCATTCATGAGAGATGGTGGAGCAACCTGGAAAGAAACAAGTGTATAATTGACAACCAGCACGGTTTCCAGGAAGGAAAATCCAGTATCACAAATCTACTAGAGTTTTATGACAAGGTGACCAGAAGTAAACAATAGAGAGAGGGTGGATCGATCACTGCATTTTTTGGACTGCAAGAAGCCTTCGACATAGTTCCTCACAAAGAGGTTACTGCAAAAGCTAGAGGATCAGGCACACATAACAGGAAAGGCACTGCAGGGATCAGAGAATCCTGACGGGAACAAAAAGGATCAGGGGTACTGCGAGGTTCAGAGGGGGCGCCTTTGACAAGCGGGTTCCCACAGGGGTCATCCTAGGCCCAGTGTGTTCTTGGATTTGAACGACATAACGGAAGGGATAGATTCAGAAGTGCCTTTTTTGCAGTGAGTGAAGTTAATGAGAAAAAATAAAATCGGATGGGTAGGCGGGGATACAAAAGAGCCCTGGACAGGCTACAATTTGGGTCCAGAACTGGCCCTTGAGTTTCCCCTGCCAAATGCAAATCATAAAGTTTGGGGAAGGGCAAAAAAGCCCGCGACACAATATAGTTTAAAATGGCCAAAGACGCAAACCTCACTCAAGGAAAAAGATCTGGGGGTGAGTAAAACACCGAGCAATCTCCTGAGGCGCACTAATCAATAACTGCTCAGCATACGGGCGCCAGGCAAACTACGGATAGCGTTCCGAACTCAGAAAGGATTCGTTCAAACTCTGTATACCTTTACGTCAGGCCCAACTGGAGTTGCGCACCGTTTGGAATCCACCCCAGTCAAGACTCAAAAAATTAGAGAAAGTGAAAAGGGTTGCAAAAAGATATCCCAGAGCTAGGGGGGATTGTTCTCGAAAAAATTTTGGGGGAAAATCCCCCCCTGCGACACTGGGGGACGGGGGTCAGGGGAGACATGTAACGACATTAAAATACCCCACGAATGACAAGGTGGACAATGACGGGGATTTTCCCAGAAAGGGACACAGACACAAGGGGTCACAATTGGAATTTAAAGACTCAGATGAATCAAAGGGATGTTGGGAAAAGTATTTTTCAGTCATAGAGTAGTCAGGCCGTGGAATACCCTAAAAAGTGACGTGGGGAGGCAGGAAACATACATAGTTTTAAGGGCGAGGTATGAAAAAGTCATGGGGAGGGAGAGAGAGGACCTAGTAGCAATCAGCGAAGAGGGGGGGCCGGGAGCTATGACTCGGCCCCTGCAACCCACAATGGGTTGAGTACAAAAGGTGATTACACACACAAATACCCCACACATGACACATTTCCCACACAAGAGATTGGTGCAAAAACTGGGGCCCAAGCAGGGTAACGGGGAAAGGCACTACAATGGATCGGGGAAAATACTTGTCAGGAAGACAGCAGCGAGTCAGGGTCGTGGCGAGGTGTCAGAGTGGGCCCCCTTTGGACCAGGGGGTCCCGCGGGGGCGCCCCTAGGACCAGTGCTGTTTCTGGTATTTGTGAACGACTGAGGAAGGGAAATGACCGGGGTGTCCCTGTTTGCAGATGACGTGAAGTTGATGAAAAAATTCACTCGATCGAAGCCCAGGCAAAACTACAAAGGGTCGGCGGTCCCAGACCTGGCCCAGCAATTGGGCTCCTGGAGTTCAACCCACCAAGTCAAATTTCATGAAGTTTGGGGAAGGGAAAAGAAGGCTGCGAGGGAGTACAGTTGGGGGGGCAGAGAAACAAACCTCACTCAAGGGAAAAAAGATTTGGGTGAGTATACACCAGGACATCCCCCTGAAGCTCACTAAAACCAAAAAACTGCTCAGCTATGGGGCCTAGCAAACCCAAAAACAAGCATTCCGACATCTTAATAAGAATATTCGGCCCCTGTACCCCGGTTGTTAGGCCCCATATTGGGTTGCGGACCATTTTTGGAACCCAACCTAGCCAAGACGTGAAAAACAAGAAAGTGCAAAGGTTTGCAAAAAGACTAGTCCCAAGCTAAGAGGTATGCCCTACGAGGAGGGTTATGGGAATCAACCTAAACGACCTGGAGGACAGGAGAGTAGGGGGAATGATAACGAATAAAAAAATCTGAGAGGAATTGACAAGGGGCAAAGACAGGATGTTCCAGAGATTGGACACAGTAAAAAGGGGAACATTTGGAGCTAAGACAAAATTGAATCACAGGGATGTTAGGAAGTATTTCTTCACCACAGAGTAGTCGAAAGGGAAAAGTTTGGGAAGCGATGTAGTGGAGGCGGACCCATAATAGTTTTAAAAAGCAGGGGTTTGATAAAGCTCCGGCTAGGGAGAGTGACCTGTACGTCAGGGGGAAGAGGGGGGGCCAGGAACTCGGATCGCCCCCCGAAACCTCAACTAGGTGGTAAACTAGGTGGTACACACACACAAAACCACACACACACACCACCACACACACAACCCCCTAAAACCACACACACACAGCAAAATCAACAATACCTTGCTCATTAAAAATTAAACAAGGGGGCCTAGAGGGGAAGTCAAATACTCAGGGGATCATAGGAAGATGGACCTGGAAAGGAAGAATAGATGGAGGAGCAATGTAAAACCATAAAACAAGAGTGGGAATAAAGTAGACGATTTTCTGCAAAATGGAGAAAAGGATGGAGGCAGAGAAGGAGAAAGGGGAGTCGTGACCTGAAGCTGATGAAGCCAAGGTATGTGACCTAGAAAATGAAGTAAATATGTTGAAGTGCATTACAGGGCCAGTGACCAGTGGGAACATGGCATCTTTAGCAGGTACACCCTTAAGGGGGGTTTACCTGGGGGGGTCTTTGGGAAAAAAGGAGATAAGATTATGTTAATGCTCTATCAGACCCAAAGCAAGGCTGAGGAATAAAGGGGGGAAAGATGTTAGGTGCAGGGACAGCAGTTAGTGAGGGGCTGCGGGTTAGAGAAAAATGAAGCCCATGACAGGCACAAACGGGCCACCAAAGTACGGGAAATAAAAGCAGACAATGGTATGTACAAACAGGACCCAGAGCACAGGGGAAAGGAAAGTGAAGGAAAAGGTCAGTCTTTATTCTGGTCTTCGGGAAATGTAAGAGAGGACACAAATGAAGAGGGCAGAAAAAAAAAAAGGGATTAAAAAACAATCAAAGAAATAGGCAAAGAGGAAAAAAAATAGATAATAAATTTTAAAGGATTAGGGGTGCTCGAGGGGAGAAATCAATGGTCAAATAATTTTCAAGAGAGAAAGGTCAAACAGCATCCTACAGGAGAAATCACAGATGCAGGAATCATAAAAATACAAGAGGGTGTTCCTGGAAGCATAGAACGCAGCAACTGAGGGGGAGGGAAAACGAAAGAGTGATAAGACGGTCAGTAGAGAACAACCAGAGCCAAAAGAGCAAAAGGACAAAAACAACAGAACTACCCTCAAAACCCCACAGACAAGCACATTCTAATACAACCCGTTCGACTACTTCCACCTACACTCTGCAGTACTTGCACAGCACCCTGCCAGGTCCCCCACTCCCCCAACCCCCCCAGACCCCCCGAAAAAGTGTTTTGGGGGGAAATGAAGGTGTGGTTCACAACGTGGTTGGAATAATGAACAATTGGAGGAGTGGCATGAAAGAACAAAGATGCAAAACCAGACATCATAGCTCTCACAGAAACAAAATTCATAGGTATTTAAAAAATGCCATCTTTCAACCGGGGTACAATCCCCAGGAAAGACAGATGAAACAAAAAAGGTGGAAGGTGGCATGCTCATCAAAAAACCAATGGGATTTTTAGGAGCTGGGAGAGGAAAGAAGAAACAAGAGACAATAATCGAAAACACTTGAGTCTGGAGGTCCCCGGGGGGAAAAAGGGAGTATAACCCTTGTAAATTGCAAGGCCCCAAGACAAGAATATCATGAGAGTAACAAGCAATGGGTTTGATACATGACTGAAGGGCCCCGAAGGCCCCATGTAGGCAGGGGAAAAAACTGGGTTTTGGGGGACTTCCAAAGGGAATTGTTGGAGAAAATGGAAAACCCCAGGGACCAAGAAAAATGGGGGGTAAGAGGGTGGAGGCGGTACTGAAAAAAAATTCATGCATAACACGATAGGGATACAAGGAAAAGAGAGAGAGAGAGAGGGGAGGGGAGAAAATGAACCAAGAAGACTGGACGTATTATTCATCTTGAGCAATGCGGATATTGAGGACAATCACATACGAAAGGCCCCTCGGAGCTAGCGATCACGTGGTTCTGAGACATAGGACCCAGGGGAATAAGAAGATTAATTGAAGAGCAAGAAATGAATATGCAGGTAAGGAGGGTGGCCCAGCTACAATACGAAAATGACTTAGCAGCGATAGCCAAGTCATAACGAAAGCTGTTGTACAGCCACAAAATGAGAAAAGCAGTAAAGGACTAGGTAATCAGGCTGCAGAAAGGAGAGGAGCTCACAAGAAATGACCGAGAAGTATGTGAGGAGCTCAATAAAAGATTTAAAGAAGTATTCACAGTGGAGACAAAAAGGACTGCAGAAACACGGAGTGGTTTGGTACTCCATTAAGTGCTGAGACAATGCACACAACCGAGGAAGAAGTGAAGAGGCTGCTAAGCGAACTAGATACCTTGTAGGATATGGGGCCAGATAACATCTCAACGCGGGTCCCAAGAGAGGGAGCAGAGGAGCTCTGTGTGCCACTAAGAACCATCTTCATCATATCTATCGAAACAAGGCGACTACCTGAGGTATGGAAGACAGCAAATATAGTCCCAATATTTAAAAAAGAGACAGACATGCAGCTTTTAAATACAGACCAGTATCACTGACTGTAGTATGCAAATTTAGGAGAAAATTTCAGGAGAAAAAAAAATGGTAAGCACCTAGAAAGGAATGTATACTTTCCTGCGCAAACAGCATGCATTTAGGGCGGAAAAAACTGTGTCTCTAAAATCCTGGAGTTCTTAACAAGGGGACAAGAGTAAAAAGAGGGGGTGGGTTTGACGGGCTGTAAAAATTAGTGCAAAAGTTGAAACACCTGGCAATAAAAAGGCAAGACACTGCAGTGGATCAAGAATTTCCCGTCAGGAAGGGAACACGAGCATGGTAAGCGACGGGTGCGGAAATGGGGGCTTTGTGGCGGCGGGATTCCCCAGGGATCAGTTCTAGGACCGGGTTTTTTTTGGTATTGTGAAAAAGACTGCGATGATGTAAGTTAATGAGGAGAATTCATAGGAGGAGGACAAGGCAGGACTACAAAGGATCTGGACGGGTTACAGGCCCGTCTAGAAATGGCTCCTGGGTTCAACCCCGCTAAGTGCAAATTTATGAAGAAAAGGGGGAAAGGGCAAAGACACCGCAGACAGATTTCGCCCACCTGGAGTCTACCTGGAGGGAATTCCCGGGGAAACAAACGCCCCCCAGGCCGGGCCCGACCAGGCTCACGGTGGACAGGGCCCGATCAACAAATGTTCTGGGCCGCACGCAGTCCAATGCGGCCACAGCCCGGGTGATTTGACCCTGACTTTTGGATTTCCAGCTCCCTCTTGAAGACACCAGGGGTCTATTGGTAAAAACCCCTTATGGCTGGGGGAGGGGGTGAACATTTGGACCTCGGACACTTTTTTTTCTTTTCTCTTAGTGAACAAGTGCCGCCCCCATTTTCACTGGGGGTTGTTGATCGCTACCAAGTCTTTTGTTTTTTAGGGGGTGATTTTTGGTGTTGATTAGGGGGCCAGTCCTCCAGAATCTTGAAGGTGTAAATTATGATATACATGTACTCTTCCCCCGCGCTCCTGAGTACAAAGCAAAGTGCTTTGGGTTCCCAGTGTTAAAGTGTTTGATGGAACTTTACGTACTAAAAGTTCTTTACATCTTAATCTACAATTTCGCCCCATAAATGGGGGTGTAAATGTACACAGTATTCCCCGCCTAGAGGAACAAGTGATTTAAAAAAGGGTCACACTGGCTTTGATCTCTTGTCTTGAATGTTCTCATTATCCATCCTATCGTTTCCCGCGATGTAATAATGGGATTGTTGGGTCCTTGACGGTGAGGGCTTCGGGCATTTCCAAAACCCCGGTCCTTTAATTTTCTTTTCGCTCTATTGTTGATTAGATTTGTAGTATACTCATCCCCAGTTATTTTTCCCCAGTTTTTCCATAACGGAGTAGTTGGAATTTATTTATTGAACATCAATTTTCTCGTTGCCCCTTGGAAAAATTGGGTTTTTGTCTTCTTGGAGCTTTGCCGTTCCTCAATGGTGAAATTCATCAGATCCCGTATCGTCTGCAAAGGTGATACAGTGCTTGGTTTTTTCATCTCTGTCTTCTGATACGAGAAGGGAACAGGATAGGTCGAGTACTGTGCCTTGTGGGACGAGTCTTCAAATTCAGCTTTAAAAAAATGGATACAATACCGCAAGAAGAAATTAAGCACATGTGCAAAAATCTGGGTTCTTTATTGCGGTTTCGCCCTCCGTGGCTTTATCAAAACAAATTCTAGGGCATAACTTAAGACAGTAGAACTATATACATCTTCTGGACATAGTTCTACTGTCTTCAAGTTATGTCCTGGAATTTGTATTGATAAAGCCACTGGATGGCGAAACGTCTACAATAAAGATACCCAGATGTTCCACATGTGTCTTAATTTCAATATTGCAGCTTCCGATTTCTCTGTGTTTACTGCTAGTTTTTATGTTCTATTTCTTAGAAAGTTGAAGATCCATCTGTCTACTTTGCCAGTCATCCCTTTAGCACGCATTTTGTGTGCTATTACACTATGATCTCTCTTGTCAAAGGCAAAATCTGTGTATATTACATCTACATTTTGTTTGTGTTTTCCACCGCATCTAAGAGCATATCATAGTGGCCTAGGGGACCAAAGACTACAAACCTCACTCACGGGAAAGGATATTGGGGGTGAGTATAATGCCGAACATATCTCCTGAGGCTAACATCCACCAAATAACTGCTGCAGCATATGGTAGACTAGCAAACCCAAGAATAGCTTTCCGACATCTCAGTAAAGACTCTCAGGACTCTGTACACCGCGTACGTCTGGCCTATATATATTAGAGCATGCAGCACCAGCTTGGAACCCACACCTGGACAAGCACGTCGGGAAATTAGAGAAAGTGCAAATGTTTGCAACGAGACTAGTCACGGAGCTAAGGAGCATGTCCTGCGAGGAACGTAAAGGATAATAACCTACACACGGAAGGAATGGGGGAAGATAACAACATATAAAATCGTAGAGGAACTACAAATGGCCTAGATAATGTGCCAGAATGGGACACAAACATCAAGGCAAATACTTTCGGAAGTTGAAGACTTCAGATGTTACAACTAGTTAGGAAGTATTATATTAGAGTATGCAGCACAGTTTGGATCAGCATGGAATAGCCTGGAAAATAGAGAAAGTGGAGTTGCAGAGCCACTACATAGCTTAAACAGGAGGATTTATAAAAGCTCACCGTGGAGGGAAGGCGTGACCAGTAGCGACATGAAGAGCAATAGGAGCTATGAATCGACTGCCTGCAATCACAATTAGGATGAGGCACACAACACACACACTACACTGACACAACAATCACATATCACACACACAATTTCTCAGAAAGTTTTCATTACATTTTCTAGCATATATGAAAAGAGCAATTATGCATTCCACATACATACAAAAGGTGTTTCGAATGTTTAAATAAATTTAAAAAATTCCGTCTGTATCCTCCCATACAAGCTAACTCAGAAGTTAATTAAAATTCATCCGTTAGTGTAAGTAATCAACAACGACATCACCAAGCAAATGCATACAATCAAATACTTTGCACTACATAAACCAAATGCGACGCACATTTATTAGGTTCCAAAAAGATCATTAAAATTTTTCTAGGCCGCATAAAAAGTAATTTCTTGCAAAACTACAATAAAAATTTTGAATTTTAAGTTATTTGGAAATTATTCAGTGAATCCAAACCTCAGAAAAAGTATTTAAATTTTGAGTTGTTTGAAAAGTATATTTCAACAAGAATCACGAAGAAACAATATATACTTCCTAATTTAGTCTTATTGCAGAATTTGAAATTATGGTTAACAAACAATCTTTGACAAACATTTTGAGTTTACCATAATTTTGCTACAGTAAATATACAGTGTTTGCACGTTGTTGCCATGTGTTGTCTGAAGGTGTTACCATGTTGAAACAGGTTTTACCATGTGTTCTGCAGGTTTACCAGTTTGTTTCTGACAGTGATTACCATGTGAATACTGACAGGTTTACCTATGTGTGTTTACAGGTGTTACTATAGTGTTGCTGACAGGTGTTACCAGTGTGTGTGCTGACAGTGTGTTACCAGTGTGTTGCTGACAGGTGTTACCAGTGTGTTGCTGACAGGTGTTACCAGTGTGTTGCTGACAGGTGTTACCAGTGCTTTGCTGACAGGTGTTACCAGTGTGTTGCTGACAGGTGTTACCAGTGTGTTGCTGACAGGTGTTACCAGTGTGTTGCTGACAGTGTTACCAGTGTGTTGCTGACAGGTGTTACCAGTGTGTTGCTGACAGGTGTTACCAGTGTGTTGCTGACAGGTGTTACCAGTGTGTTGCTGACAGGTGTTACCAGTGTGTTGCTGACAGGTGTTACCAGTGCTTTGCTGACAGGTGTTACCAGTGTGTTGCTGACAGGTGTTACCAGTGTGTTGCTGACAGGTGTTACCAGTGCTTGCTAGACAGGTGTTACCAGTGTGTTGCTGACAGGTGTTACCAGTGTGTTGCTGACAGGTGTTACCAGTGTGTTGCTGACAGGTGTTACCAGTGTGTTGCTGACAGGTGTTACCAGTGTGTTGCTGACAGGTGTTACCAGTGTGTTGCTGACAGGTGTTACCAGTGTGTTGCTGACAGGTGTTTACCAGTGTGTTGCTGACAGGTGTTACCAGTGTGTGCTGACAGGTGTTACCAGTGTGTTGCTGACAGGTGTTACCAGTGTGTTGCTGACATGGTGTTACCAGTGTGTTGCTGACAGGTGTTACCAGTGTGTTGCTGACAGTGTTACCAGTGTGTTGCTGACAGGTGTTACCAGTGTGTTGCTGACAGGTGTTACCAGTGTGTTGCTGACAGGTGTTACCAGTGTGTTGCTGACAGGTGTTACCAGTGTGTTGCTGACAGGTGTTACAGTGTGTTGCTGACAGGTGTTACCAGTGTGTTGCTGACAGGTGTTACCAGTGTGTTGCTGACAGGTGCTACCATTGTGTTGCTGACAGGTGTTACCAGTGTGTTGCTGACAGGTGTTACCAGTGTGTTGCTAACAGGTGTTACCAGTGTGTTGCTGACAGGTGTTACCAGTGTGTTGCTGACAGGTGTTACCATTGTGTTGCTACCAGGCGTTACCATTGTGTTGCTGACAGGTGTTACCAGTGTGTTGCTGACAGGTGTTACCAGTGTGTTGCTACCAAGTGTTACAGTGTGTTGCTACAGGTGTTACCAGTGTGTTGCTGACAGGTGTTACCTGTGTGTGCTGACCAGGTGTTACCAGTGTGTTGTCCAGGTGTACCATGTGTTGCTGACAGGTGTTACCAGTGTGTTGCTGACAGGTGTTACCAGTGTGTTGCTGACAGGTGTTACCAGTGTGTTGCTGACAGGTGTTACCAGTGTGTTGCTGACAGGTGTTACCAGTGTGTTGCTGACAGGTGTTACCATGTGTTGCTGACAGGCTGTTACCAGTGTGTTGCTGACAGGTGTTACCAGTGTGTTGCTGACAGGTGTTACCAGTGTGTTGCTGACAAGGTGTTACAGTGTGTTGCTGACAGGTGTTACAGTGTGTTGCTGCAGTGTTACCAGTGATTGTCTGACAGGTGTTACCAGTGTATTATTACCAGGTCTTACCATTGTGTTGCTACCAGGCGTTACCATTGTGTTGCTGACAGGTGTTACCAGTGTGTTGCTGACAGGTGTTACCAGTGTGTTGCTGACAGTGTTACCAGTGTGTTGCTGACAGGTGTTACCAGTGTGTTGCTGACAGGTGTTACCAGTGTGTTGCTGACAGGTGTTACCAGTGTGTTGCTGACAGGTGTACCAGTGTGTTGCTGACAGTGTTACCAGTGTGTTGCTGACAGGTGTTACCAGTTGTGTTGCTGACAGGTGTTACCAGTGTGTTGCTGACAGGTGTTACCAGTGTGTTGCTGACAGGTGTTACCAGTGTGTTGCTGACAGGTGTTACCAGTGTGTTGCTGACAGGTGTTACCAGTGTGTTGCTGACAGGTGTTACCAGTGTGTTGCTGACAGGTGTTACCAGTGTGTTGCTGACAGGTGTTACCAGTGTGTTGCTGACAGGTGTTACCAGTGTGTTGCTGACAGGTGTTACCAGTGTGTTGCTGACAGGTGTTACCAGTGTGTTGCTGACAGGTGCTTACCATTGTGTTGCTGACAGGTGTTACCAGTGTGTTGCTGACAGGTGTTACCAGTGTGTTGCTGACAGGTGTTACCAGTGTGTTGCTGACAGGTGTTACCAGTGTGTTGCTGACAGGTGTTACCAGTGTGTTTGTCTACATGTGTTACCAGGGCGTTTACCATTGTGTTGCTGACAGGTGTTACCAGTGTGTTGCTGACAGGTGTTACCAGTGTGTTGCTACCAAGTGTTACAGTGTGTTGCTACGAGGTGTTACAAGTGTGTTGCTACCAGATGTTACCTGTGTGTGTTCCTACCAGGTGTTACCAGTGTGTTGTTACCAGGTGTTACCAGTGTGTTGCTGACAGGTGTTACCAGTGTTCGTGTGTACAGGTGTTACCAGTGTGTTGCTGACAGGTGTTACCTGTGTGTGTTCCTACCAGGTGTTACCAGTGTGTTGTTACCAGGTGTTACCAGTGTGTTGCTGACAGGTGTTACCAGTGTGTTGCTGACAGGTGTTACCAGTGTGTTGCTGACAGGTGTTACCAGTGTGTTGCTGACAGGTGTTACCAGTGTGTTGCTGACAGGTGTTACCAGTGTGTTGCTGACAGGTGTTACCAGTGTGTTGCTGACAGGTGTTACCAGTGTGTTGCTGACAGGTATTACCAGTATGTTGCTGAAAACTGCTATCAGTGTGTTGCTACCTTGTGTTACCAGTGTATTGATGACCAAACGTTACCAGTGTATTGTTACCAGGTGTTACCACAGTGATGTTACCAGGTATTACCAGTGTGTTGCAACTAGGTGTTACCAGTGTGTTGCTACCAGGTGTTACCACAGTGATGTTACCAGGTGTTACCAGTGTGTTGCAACTAGGTGTTACCAGTGTGTTGCTACCAGGTGTTACCAGTGCGATGTTACCAGGTATTACCAGTGTGCTGCAACCAGGTGTTACCAGTGTGTTACTATCACGTGTTACCAAGTCACTCTTCTTGCCGAATAAGACAGGTCTATGCAAAAATTTCGCAAAAATCATTCTGAACCTAACGAAAATAAGTAAATTTCTGTGCATTTTTATTAAAAATTTATTGTAAATGTATCTATAATATGTTTAGATGGATTACGCTAAATTAAACTGCGCTTCGTATAATAAGATTAGGTAAGTTTTCCAAGGTTCTTTTGGTTCAAAATTATTAATTTTAATTAGCATATATATTTAAAAAAATATATATTTTTAAACTTATAAGAGAAAATTTCTCAAATGACTTAATTTTAAACGAGTTTTTGCTAATTGAGCAGTTATACTTATTCGGCACGACCTTTATATATATTTATTTTATTATTAACACACTGGCCGATTCCCACCAAGGCAGGGTGGCCCGAAAAAGAAAAACTTTCACCATCATTCACTCCATCACTGTCTTGCCAGAAGGGTGCTTTAAACTACAGTTTTTAAACTGCAACATTAACACCCCTCCTTCAGAGTGCAGGCACTGTACTTCCCATCTCCAGGACTCAAGTCCGGCCTGTCGGTTTCCCTGAACCCCTTCATAAATGTTACTTTGCTCACACTCCAACAGCACGTTAAGTATTAAAAACCATTTGTCTCCATTCACTCCTATCAAACACACTCACGCATGCCTGCTGGAAGTCCAAGCCCCTCGCACAAAAAACCTCCTTTACCCCCTCCCTCCAACCTTTCCTAGGCCGACCCCTACCCCGCCTTCCTTCCACTGCAGACTGATACACTCTTGAAGTCATTCTGTTTCGCTCCATTCTCTCAACATGTCCGAACCACCTCAACAACCCTTCCTCAGCCCTCTGGACAACAGTTTTGGTAATCCCGCACCTCCTCCTAACTACCAAACTACGAATTCTCTGCATTATATTCACACCACACATTGCCCTCAGAGATGACATCTCCACTGCCTCCAGCCTTCTCCTCGCTGCAACATTCATCACCCATGCTTCACACCATATAAGAGCGTTGGTAAAACTATACTCTCATACATTCCCCTCTTTGTTTCCAAGGACAAAGTTCTTTGTCTCCACAGACTCCTAAGTGCACCGCTCACCCTTTTCCCCTCATCAATTCTATGATTCAACTCATCTTTCATAGACCCATCCGCTGACACGTCCACTCCCAAATATCTGAATACATTCACCTCCTCCATACTCTCTCCCTCCAATCTGATATCCAACCTTTCATCACCTAATCTTTTTGTTATCCTCATAACATTACTGTTTCCTGTATTCACTTTCGATATTCTTCTTTTACATACTCTACCAAATTCATCCACCAACCTCTGCAACTTCATCTCCCAAGAGCACAGTGTCATCAGCAAAGAGCAACTGTGACAACTCCCACTTTATGTGTGATTCTTTATCTTCTAACTCCACGCCTCTTGCCAAGTCCCTCGCATTTACTTCTCTTACAACCCCATCTATAAATATATTGAACAACCACGGTGACATCACACATCCTTGTCTAAGGTCTACTTTTACTGGGAAATAATCTCCCTCTTTCCTACTTACTCTAACTTGAGCCTCTCTATCCTCGTAAAAACTCTTCACTGCTTTCAGTAACCTGCCTCCTATACCATACACCTGCAACATCTGTCACATTACCCCGATATCCACCCTGTCATACGCCTTTTCCAAATCCATAAATGCCACAAAAACCTCTTTAGCCTTATCTAAATACTGTTCACTTATATGTTTTACTGTAAACAAATAAATAAATAAATATATATATAGTCCAAGCCCCATAGGGGCTTGGACTTCCAGCAAGCGTGCATGAGCGTGTTAGATAGGTGTGAATGGAGACGAATGATACTTGGGACCTGACGATCTGTTGGAGTGTGAGCAGGGTAATATTTAGTGAAGGGATTCAGGGAAACCGGTTATTTTCTTATAGTCGGACTTGAGTCCTGGAAATGGGAAGTACAATGCCTGCACTTTAAAGGAGGGGTTTGGGATATTGGCAGTTTGGAGGGATATGTTGTGTATCTTTATACGTATATGCTTCTAAACTGTTGTATTCTGAGCACCTCTGCAAAAGCAGTGATAATGTGTGAGTGTGGTGAAAGTGTTGAATGATGATGAAAGTATTTTCTTTTTGGGGATTTTCTTTCTTTTTTGGGTCACCCTGCCTCGGTGGGAGACGACCAACTTGTTGAAAAAAATATATATATATATATATATATATATATATATATATATATATATATATATATAATATATATATATATATATTATATATATATATATATATAGTATATATATATATATATATTATATATATATATATATATATATATATATATATTATATATATATATATATATATATATATATATATATATATATATATATATATATATATATTATAATATAAAAATAAATATACATGAATATAACTATATTATTATATATATATATTCATATAATATTATCATATATGATTATATTATATTTTAGACTATTGATTGAATATATTATTATACTATTAATTATATAATAATATATATTTATATATAATATATTATATTTATAATATATGATTATTTTTTATATTCTTTATATATATGCAAAAAAAAAACACAAACCAGGGAATCCAGTCAGACCAATTATTAGCTCCATAGGGTCAGTTTCATATAAATTATCCAAATGGCTTGTTGATATTTTGAGCCTATTGTTGGCAAAATTTCTAACTTTAATGTTAAAAACAAAAGACTTGGTTGATAAATTAAGCCCTTGAGCTTAAATGATTTTAACAGGGTTTTTGTTTTTTATTTCCCTTGTTTACAAAATTTCCCTTTGTGATTTATAAGTTTTTTTTCTAAAGAACTCGTTAACTATGTTTTACCATTCCCAATTCCATATCATTAAATTTATTAAACTTGCATTTTTTGAGCAAAATTTGATTTAATGATGTTTTCATCAGGTTTGGTATGGCAATGGGGAAACCCCTTTTCACCGTTCTTGTAACCTATACATGGAAATTTTTTTAAAAAGGTGCTTAAACAATCCTCCCCAATAGAGCTAAATGGGTTTTATTGTTGATGATATTTTAATTTATGCCCCAAAAAAGTAATATACACCCTTTCTTTGGAAAATTAAATAGCTTAGCCCATTTTTATAAACTTTAAATGTTGATTTGAAGAAAATAATCATTTTTTCTAGATTTTTTTTTATTAAGGTAATAATGAATTTAAATTTTAAAAATTTTCAGAAAACCACAAAAAAACTGTTCCCATGTCCATATTATTCCTCGCATCAAGATAGAGTCAATGTCTGTTTTTCCCAAAGTTTTTTAGGCTTTACGAATTTGTAAATCCCCGAGTTATAGATGAGGAAAAAATCCAAAATTTATGAATAGGTAATGATTTAAAAAAAGAAATGTAAATTTATAAATTTTTTAAAGTTTCTAAAAAATATTTTTTCAAACCCAAAAAAAGGGCAACCAACCTTATTCAACTAAAAAAATGTTTGGTTCTCCCCTTACCGAAAAAATTGGGTTTATATGCCCTTTTCTTTTAAGCTTTAAAATTAAAGTTGTATTCAAAAATCTTGATCATAAAAAAAAAAATTTTTATAAAGAACCCCCAAAATGTGTGGATTTTCATAAGTTCCTTGTTTAAAAATTTTTCGATAAAGTTTATTTCGGTGAATGGTAAAAAAACCGAAAATAAGATTAAAACAAAAAATATAGATTAAATGGAAAGATTCCCTGTTTTTATTCATGTCAGAATTTTAACCATCCCAAATTTATTTTAAAAAAATTGAAAAGAGTATAAAACAAGTCCATGGTGAAGGAATATAATTGAATTTGTTTCATAAAAAGCAGTTTTGACATAAATAATTTCCCTTTTGGGGTTTTTAAATTAGATCCCTTTATAATTAAAAGAATTTGGGAAGAAAATTTAAAAAATAATGGACAAATAATAATTTTTAAAATTTCTTGGGTAAAATTGTTTGTGGGTGAGTTGTGCAAAGGACCTATCCAAGTTGGATAGGCGCGCGTCAGGTGTTTAACCGTTGTGGGATCTGATAGTGAGGTGCTGGCCAGACTCCTTATATAGCTTCCTTGGATGCTTTACTTTCATAGTTCCTTGATAATGTGAGTAGTCACGAAAGCGTTTGGAATTTCTCTATTCTTTCAGAGTGGTTGTTTTGCATATTCTGAAATCACCTGTTTACTGTGATCTTATTGCATATATATATATATATATATATATATATATATATATATATATATATATATATATATATATATATATATATATATATATATATATATATATATATATATATGTATATATATATATATATATATATATATATATATATATATATATATATATATATATATATATATATATATATATATATATATATATATATATATGCGCAATAAGATCACAGTAAATAGGTGATTTTAAATTATGCAAAACAACCACTGTGAAAGAGTAGTGAAATTCCAAGCGCTTTCGTGACTACTCACTTTGTCAAGGAACTATGAAAGTAATACATCAAAGGAAGGCAATTAAAGGGCTTAGACCACACCTCGCAGTCAACTCCCACAACAAAGAAACACCTGATGCGAGACAATACCGGACTCATAAGAAAGAGGAACACTGCAGTAGGTCCGCTGGTCCAACTAGACAGGTCCTCATTGTTTTTGAGAGCTTTACGTATTTGTAGTCCAGAGTTCATAGATAAAGAAATATCCAAAATTTATGAAATAGCCAATGATCTGAAATATCCGAGAAATGTAATTAATAAATCATTTAAAATTGCTAGAAATTCTTTTTACAACGCAAAAAGGGACAACCAACCTTATTCAACTAAAAATATGTTTGTTCTCCCTTACCATGAAAACTTGGTTGATATGCCTTCTCTTCTTAAGATTTTAATATTGAAGTTGTATTTAAAAATCTTGATACAGTAAAAAAAACTTTTGATAAAGAATTCCCCCCAAAATGCTGACGGATGTGTCTATAAGATTCCTTGAAAAATTTGCGATAAAGTTTATTACGGTCAAACTGGTAAAAGTCTCGAACTAAGATTAAAACAACATAAATATAGCATTTGAACTGGACAAGATTCCAATGCTCTATTTATTCACGTGAGAGATTTTAACCATCCAATTGATTTTCAAAAAGTTGAGAAAGTTGTATCAAGCAAGTCCATGGTCGACAGAAATATAATTGAATCTTGTTTCATAAAAAGCAGTTTTGAAAATAATATGAACATTTCCTTAGGTTTGTATAAATTAGATTCATTTATAATTAATAAAATTTTGTTAGAATTTAATAATACATTGGACAAATAATAAACCTTATTTCTTGGGTAGAATGATTTGTTGGTGGGTTGTCGTGAGGACCTGTCTAGTTGGACCAGCGGACCTACTGCAGTGTTCCTCTTTTCTTATGAGTCCGGTATTGTCTCGCGTCAGGTGTTTCTTTGTTGTGGGAGTTGACTGTGAGGTGTGGTCTAAGCCCTTTTATTGCCTTCCTTTGATGTATTGCTTTCATAGTTCCTTGACAATGTGAGTAGTCACGAAAGTGCTTGGAATTTCACTACTCTTTCACAGTGGTTGTTTTGCAACCACATTAGCCATTTCCCACCAAGTTAGAGTGGTCCGAAAAAGAAAAACTCTCATTATCATTCACTCCGTCACTGTCTTGCCACAGGTGCACTTACACTACAGTTATAAAACTGCAACATTAACACCCCTCTTTCAGACTGCAGACACTACTTCCCATCTCTAGGAATCACGTCCAGCCTGCCGGTTTCCCTGAATCCTTTCAAAAATGTTACCGTCATCTCACTCCAACAGCACGTTAAGTCCTAAAAACCATTTGTCTCCATTCGCTCCTAACACGCTCAGGCATACTTGCTAGAAGTCCAAGCCACTCGCACACAAAACCTTCTTTACCCCCTCCCTCCAACCTTTCCTAGGCCGACCCCTACCCTGCATTCCCTCCACTGCGGATTTATACACTCGAAGTCATTCTATTTCGTTCCAGCCTCTCAACATGACCAAACCATCTCAATAACCCCACATCAGCCCTCCGAATAGTTGTTTTGGTAATGCTGCACCTCCTCCTAATCTCCAAACTATGGATTCTTTGAATTATATTCACACCACACATTGGCTTAAGACATGACATCTTCACTGTTTCCAGCCTTCTCGTAGCAACACACATCACTCATGCCTCCCACCCATACAAGCTCGATGGTGTAACTATACTCTCATACATTCCCTCTTTGCTTTCATTTATAAAGCTCTTTGTCTCTACAGACTCCAACTATTGACACGTCCACTGCCAAATGTATGAACATATTCATTTCCTCCATACTCTCTTCTTCCAATCTGATATCCTATATTCAGTTACCTAATTTTTTTATTATCCTCATCACCTTCCTGTTTCCTATATTCACTTTTAATTTCTTTCTTTTACATTCTCTACCAAACTCATCCACGAACCTCTGCAACTTCTCTTCAGAATCTCCCAAAAGCACAGTGTCATCAGCAAAGAGCAACTGTGACAACTTCCACTTTGTGTTTGATTCTTTATCTTTTAACTCCACACCTCTTGCCAACACCCTAGCATTCATTTCTCTTACAACTCCATCTATAAATATATTGAACAACCATGGTGACATCACACATCCTTGTCTAAGGCCTACTTTTACTGGGAAATAATCTCCCTCTCTCCTACATACTCTAACCTGAGCCTCACTATCCTCGTAAAGACTCTTCACTGCTTTTAGTTATCTACCTCGTATTCCATACATTTGCAGTATCATTATTGTAATAAAGTTGGTAGAATTACCGACAATATGTAAAGTAAAAGGACACAAGTGCAACTAATGTGACATTTATTGTGGCAACGTTTCGCTCTCCAGGAGCTTTATCAAGCCATTACAAACAATACATGGACACAGAGGGTATATAAAGGCTCAGAGTGAGGTGAATACTAGTGAGGTACCATTCCGATGTTCACTAGTGGTAGTAGTAGTAGTAGTAGTGGTAGTGACAAAAGCAATTAATTCGTACATGAGTAAAAGGATATAAAAGCTATTACTTGGGTAACATAAAAATAGGTTGGACAAATATAAACTGGAATGAGGCAGGTTGTTTCAGTGTTCACTCTCTGTGCTTTGTGTAGTATAACAGGAGAGACTATGTGATGGCAGGGTTTACTGTTTTCAGGAGGATTCTTGCTTCACCATCTCCGAAGTCTTAGCAAGAATCCTCCTGAAAACAGTAAACCCTGCCATCACATAGTCTCTCCTGTTATACTAACAAAGCACAGAGAGTGAACACTGAAACAACCTGCCTCATTCCAGTTTATATTTGTCCAACCTATTTTTATGTTACCCAAGTAATAGCTTTTATATCCTTTTACTCATGTACGAATTAATTGCTTTTGTCACTACCACTACTACTACTACTACTACCACTAGTGAACATCGGAATGGTACCTCACTAGTATTCACCTCACTCTGAGCCTTTATATACCCTCTGTGTCCATGTATTGTTTGTAATGGCTTGATAAAGCTCCTGGAGAGCGAAACGTTGCCACAATAAATGTCACATTAGTTGCACTTGTGTCCTTTTACTTTACAGTATCATTATTATTATCATCATGGGGGAGCGCTAAACCCGTAGGATTATACAGCTCATGTGGAGGAGGGATGCAAGATATTCAGACTCAATTTAGGGAACTGGAGCACAGATCCAAATCCCTAGATCAAAAGCCCTTGATCTAGAGAATTGAGAGGTCATACATTTGCAACATCTGCTACATTGCCCCCTATCCACCCTGTCATAAGTCTTTTCCAGATCCATAACTGCTACAAAAACGTCTTTATCCTTATCTAAAAACTGTTCACCTATATGTTTCACTATAAACACTTGGTCTACACACCTCCTACCCTTCCTAAAACCTCCTTGCTCATCTGCGATCTTGCTCTCCGTCATACTCTTAATTTTTTTTCAATAATATCTCTACATTTTACCATGTGTACTCAACAGGCTTATTCCCCTATAATTTTTAAACTCTCTTTTTTCCCCTTTGCCTTTATACAAAGGAACTAAGCATGCTCTCTGCCAGTCCCTAGGTACCTTACCCTCTTCCATACATTTATTAAATAAAAACATTAACCACTCGAAAACTATATCCCCACCTGCCTTTAACTTTTGTACCTTTATCCCATCAATTCCAGCTGTTTTACCCCCTTTCATTCTTCCCTCTGCCTAAATATATATATTTCAAAACAACCACTGTGAAAAAATAGGGAACGTCCAAGCTCATTCGTGATTTCTTACATTATCAAATAAATGTGAAACTAAAAGATCAGCAGAAGGCATATAAGAACTAGACTACACCTCGTGGTCAACTTACAACACCTGACCTTTTATGATGATGTAGGTAGGTGGTCAAGGACCTGCCAGACACAGCTTTCATTCTACCCAAGCTTAAAAGGTTTTAGTCTGTCGAATATATATCTTAAATTCTTCCGATATTTTATTAATTAAAATGAATCCAATCTGCCTAATCCTAAAGCACTATTTATATTACTTTCAAAACTACTTTCTATGATTCTTTATTCTATTATATTTCTCTGAACCATGGAACTGCTTGATGCAACTTTCTCGATAAAGAGGTGTAGTCTCGGCTTTACATGTCTTCCGACCATCATTTATTTTTTACATATCCTCGGTAATGTGAGAAATCACGAAAGCACTTGGAAGCTCACTATTTTTGACAGCTGTTATTCTGCATGTTGTTATGAGGGAAGAGTTCATTAGATAGGAGTGGTGAATGTATGAATGAATGAATGCTGGAGGTAGTTTGTTGGGTAGTCTGCTGGTTCAATTAGGGTGGGATCATAGTACCCGCTACCCCCCTCCCCCATTTCCCTTTCTCCACCCGGTGAGAGGTGGCGAGTGTGTCTGACTTGTGGTTTGTCACTTGCCTTGCGGCTCCCATTAAATCTCTAAGTATTCGTTCCACTCCTGCCTCAGTTATTATGTTTTAGGACTAGGTTTCAGTAAGAGCTTCACTTGATAAAGCCCACTGTGTGGGCGAAACGTTGTCAATAAAGGATCACATTATATTGCTTAAGTGTTTATATTTCAAATGTGTCCGTATTTTATACCATTTATTTCCAAGAGCTTCACTCTGGTTAGGATTTTAGATTTCAATTTATTACTGCCTTGATTTGACTTACTGTTATGTCATATTTGTAATACTCTTGTAGGCCTATTGTGTGAGTGATTTATCGAGTGATATGTAACTGTAATTTTTTTTTCATCTACAGTCTTGACTGTCGGCTCGGGTCATCCGGCGGCTCATGCGGGATAAAGATAAGGGTAGTATCTATCTTGCGATGACAAGAGACGTCACCGTGACACGTCTACCTACACTGGTTCCCCTTCCACACGTAGCCAACCACCCTGTCAGCTACACATCATTCAAGCAGCATTCTCCCAGTTGTAAGTACACCAGCATTCATGCTAGTTCTTGAATGGCTACTTCACTGCTTCCATAGTATTGTGGTGTTTCAGAGGATCAGACAACCTCTCCTCGGCAGAATATATAAGCGTGTTGGGGACAATGTCTTCTGCTTCAAGTCACAACCACCTGTGGCCCCCCTACCCTCCCTCCCTCATCAACAACTGCTTGGCGCTCCCAACTACAATTCAGAGCTACGTGCCCAGAATATTGACACAATACCAATTTACACTACGTCTTTGTGTACACCAATTTGCACTACGTCTTTGTGTACACCAATTTACACTACGTCTTTGTGTACATCAATTTACACTACGTATTTGTGTACACCAATTTACACTTCATCTTTGTGTACACCAATTTACACTACGTATTTGTGTACACCAATTTACACTACGTCTTTGTGTACACCAATTTACACTACGTATTTGTGTACACCATTACATTTACACTTTCATATCTTTGTGTACACCAATTTACACTACGTCTTTGTGTACACCAATTTACACTACGTCTTTGTGTACACCAATTTACACTACGTCTTTGTGTACTCCAATTTACATTACGTCTTTTTGTACATCAATTTACACTACGTCTTTTTGTACACCAATTTACACTACGTCTTTGAGTAAATATTAGCTTTGAATTAATAATTATTTACATTTCATTTTTCATATTTGCTTAACGTAGGATTAATTTCATGTTTGTTTTACATTCTTTACTAATGTTAATGATTAATAAAAATGATTGTTCGTTTTGAATTATTATATTAATATTATATTGTTAGTTTTGAATTATTATATAGTGCTGTGTGAACCTTCACAATTGTGATATTGTGTTGACAGTGGGGAGGAGGTCAGTCCCTCAACCTTGACAGATCAGTCCTACTTTGATAGGGGGAAATTAGTCCCTATAGAGGGCACCGTCCACCTTTGACGTTATATCCAGCTGCACCATGCCTCACGCTGCTGCTCTAAGCTGAGGGACTGACCACGTGTATAGACTGAGGGACTGATCGCCTTCTACCAAGGTTGAGGGACTAATTACCTTAAAATTACATACCCGCTTACTTTACTGTCTCCAATATTTCAAGCTCTTGTATTGGAGTGGAGAAACCTGCTACACAGGTCCAACGTGCCGAGAGTCAAGATAACTTAGTATTAAACTGGTGTCTTATTCATTAACATGTCGATATTGTATACCATTTAACATGATATAGGTCATGTACGTCCACGTACTGCTACTTTCTGACATGAACAGTCATGGACAATCATGTACAGTCATGTGTTGACTGTACATGATTACTCCATAAATTACTACATAAATTAAGGATGAAATCTAAGTGAAGTTTTAGTTTAGGTCCTGGACCATTATAAAGTGTGTATGTACTCGCTTAACTGTGGTTGCAGGAGTCGAGTCACAGCTCCTGACCTCACCTCTTCACTGATCGCTACTATGTCATTCTACCTGATCCATGAACTTTATCTTAAAGCTATGTATGGATCCTGCCTCCACTACATCACTTCCCAGACTATTCCACTTCCTGACAACTCTGACTGAAGAAATACTTCCTAACGTCCCTGTGATTCATCTGAGTCTTCAACTTCCAACTGTGTCCCCTTGTTGCTGTGTCCCATCTCTGGAACATCCTGTCTCTGTCCACCTTGTCAATTCCTCTCAGTATTTTATATGTCGTTATCATATCCCCCCCCTATCTCTCCTGTCTTCCAATGTCATCAGGTTGATTTTCCTTAACCTTCATCGTACAGACATACCCCTTAGCTCCGGGACTAGTCTTGTTTGAAATCTTTGCACTTTCTCTAATTTCCTTACACTCTTGGGTAGGTGTGGATTCCAAACTGGTGCTGCATACTTCAATGTAGGTCTGACATACACGGTGTACAGGGTCCTGAACGATTCTTTGTTGAGATGTCGGACTGCTATTCTTAGGGTCCCTAGGCGCCCATATGCTGCAGCAGTAATTTGGTTGATGTGCGCCTCAGGAGATGTGCCTCATGTTATACTCACCCGAAAATCCTTTTCCTATAAAGAGGTTTTTAGTCTCTGGTCCCCTAGACTGTACTCCATGTGCGGTCTTCTTTGTCTTTCCCCAATCTTCATGACTATGCACATGGTGGAATTTGACTCCAGGAGCCAGTTGGTGGACCAGGCATGCAGCCTGTCCAGATCCCTTTGTAGTTCTGCCTGGTCCTCGTCCGATTGAATTCTTCTTATCAACATCACATCATCTGCAAACAGGGACACTCTTGAGTCTATTCCTTCCGTCATATCGTTCACATATTCCAGAAACAGTGTGTATGTATGTATGTGTGTGTGTGTGTGTGTGTGTGTGTGCACGCGCGTGCAGTACATCAATGCTAGTTAGGAATCAAAAATCCAGCTGAGAACCTAAGTCCATTACTCTCAACCTGTGAACCCCTCAAGGAAGGTTCCTTGATGTAGGTGAGGGGCTCTTGATTTAGGGAATTGGATCTGTGCTCCAGTTCCCCGAATTAAGCCTGAATGCCTTCCACATCCCCCCCCCCAGGCGCTGTATAATCCTCCGGGTTTAGCGCTTCCCCCTTGATTATAATAATAATAATCAACCTGTGAAAGTGACTCCAGATTTTAATTAATTATAATATCTCGTCTCAGCTCCTCTTAATTAAAAATTCTCTCTTAATTAATGTTTAATTACACCACTTTCAATGTTTTTCCACACAGCATAATGGACGTCTGAAATGTTTAGTAATCAACACTGGTAAGATTCTGGTAAGACTGAAGTCTTAGGAACCCTGGTAAGACTGAAGTCTTAGGAACCCTGGTAAGACTAAAGTCTTAGGAACCCTGGTAAAACTAAAGTCTTAGGAACCCTGGTAAAACTAAAGTCTTAGGAACCCTGGTAAAACTAAAGTCTTAGGAACCCTGGTAAGACTAAAGTCTTAGGAACCCTGGTAAAACTAAAGTCTTAGGAACCCTGGTAAAACTAAAGTCTTAGGAACCCTGGTAAAACTAAAGTCTTATTAACCCTGGTAAGACTAAAGTCTTAGGAACCCTGTTAAAACTAAAGTCTTAGGAACCCTGGTAAGACTAAAATCTTAGGAACCCTGGTAAGACTAAAGTCTTAGGAACCCTGGTAAAACTAAAGTCTTAGGAACCCTGGTAAGACTAATGTTTCAGGAACTCTGGTAAGACTAAAGTCTTAGGAACCCTGGTAAGACTAAAGTCTTATTAACCCTGGTAAGACTAAAGTCTTAGGAACCCTGTTAAAACTAAAGTCTTAGGAACCCTGGTAATAGTTAAGTCTTAGGTAACTTGGTAAGACAAGTATCTGAACTTGGTAAGATTTAAGTATAGAATAAGGTAATAATATTAAGCCTGTGTTAGCCTGTGAGGCCGTCACGAACCAGAGCATAAAATACTAACCACACAATCAGGATAAATCCCACTTGCTTAGAAGTTGCTCGAGATAAATCCCTCTTGCAACGGGGTGTCTCGGGATAAATCCCGCCACGAACTGCCAATAAAAACTCAAAAGTTACTGCAACAGTTTGACAAATACCATGTTTTTCTCCGGGAAGGAAAATGGAGATCCTTGAAGCAGCAGCACATGAGTAATAGTGAACAAGGTGGTGGTAGGCTGGTAGTAGTGGTAGGCTGGTAGTGGTGGTAGGCTGTTAGTAGTGGTAGGCTGGTAGTAGTGGTAGGCCGGTTAGTAGTGGTAGGCTGGTAATTGTGGTAGGCTGGTAGTAGTGGTAGGCTGGTAGTAGTGGTAGGCTGGTAGTAGTGGTAGGCTGGTAGTAGTGGTAGGCTGGTAGTAGAGGTAGGCTGGTAGTGGTGGTAGGCTGGAAGTAGTGGTAGGCTGGTAGTGGTGGTAGGCTGGTAGTAGTGGTAGGCTGGTAGTGGTGGTAGGCTGGTAGTGGTGGTAGGCTGGTAGTGGTGGTAGGCTGATAGTAGTGTAGGCTGGTGTGGTGGTAGGCTGGTAGTAGTGGTAGGCTGGTAGTGGTGGTAGGCTGGTAGTGGTGGTAGGCTGGTAGTGGTGGTAAGCTGGTAGTGGTGGTAGGCTTGTAGTAGTGGTAGGCTGGTAGTGGTGGTAGGCTGGTAGTGGTGTAGGCTGGTAGTAGTGGTAGGCTGGTAGTGGTGGTAGGCTGGTAGTAGTGATAGGCTGGTAGTGGTGGTAGGCTGGTAGTGGTGGTAGGCTGGTAGTGGTGGTAGGCTGGTAGTGGTGGTAGGCTGGAAGTAGTGGTAGGCTGGTAGTGGTGGCAGGCTGGTAGTAGTGGTAGGCTGGTAGTGGTGGTAGGCTGGTAGTGGTGGTAGGCTGGTAGTGGTGGTAGGCTGGTAGTGGTGGTAGGCTGGTAGTAGTGGTAGGCTGGTAGTAGTGGTAGGCTGGTAGTGGCAGTAGGCAGGTAGTGGTAGTAGTCTGGTAGTGACAGTAGGCTGGTAGTGGCAGTAGGCTGGTAGTGACAGTATTCTGGTAGTAGTGGTAGGCTGGAAGTGATAGTAGTCTGATAGAGATAGCAAGCTGGTAGTGGTAGAAGCCTGGTAGTGATAGTAGGCTGGTAGTGGTAGTAGTCTGGTAGTGACAGTAGGCTGGTTGTGGTAGTAATCTGGTATTAATAGTAGGCTGGTAGTGTAAAGATCAGACCAACAAACGGTACCGTTGATGATTCAACGAAGATTGCTCTTGCAACTATTGTTCAAGGAGCACTGCAAGTAAAATTCAACACCATATTGTCACTGAAAGAAGCATTCATTGTTGTGTGTCACGATGATGCTGAAGCAGAGAAGTTACTTACTACAGAAGCCACCACTACTCTTACTGCTCAAGGGTTTACTGTTACATCATCTCCTGCCCTCAGGGCAAGGAAATCAGTATTCCTTAAAAAACTTGACAAGATTCTGACTTCTCAATCAACTGCTGAACTCAAGTCATCCATCGAGACGCAAAATACTTGGGCTACTGTTGGCAGCATTACATAAATCCCAAATGCAACGTCCATGCTCAAGGTCACCTTCACCGACGTCAACATGGCTGCCACTGCTCTGAACGAAGGTCTTGCTGTCTACTACTACTATATCAGTCCTACCTACATTGAAGCAGAGAGATACCACTACATTCAACATTGCTGGAACTGTTATTCATACCATCACACCACCAAAGCATGTCCAGTAAAAGACAAGAAGTTGTGCACTACATGTGGTAGTGAGGGACACACCTTCAGTTCCTGCACCGCTGCTGCTCCAACACAACCAGCGTGTTTAAACTGCAAAAGTAATGACCACCATACACTGGCAGCAAAATGTCCTACAAGAAAGGATATTATGAAGAAAACACAAGATGCAGCAAAGAAAAAACCTACAAGCAACACTCCAACGTATGCAGCAATTGCAAAGATACAAGCAGACACTACAAAATTACTTCAAGCATCTACTCAGCCCGCCTCCACCATCATCACTCCTCCAACATGTGACGTAACCAAGATCCACTACTGCTTACTATACGCTCACATGCAGAACATGGCTGTACCTGGATCCTTTAACTCTACCATCAACGAGTTATTTGCATTAAATAATATGCCTTCATTTGCATTTCCAGCATCTCCACCTTCTGAAGAAATTCTCAAATTCACCAAAAACTTAATCGCCAACTCTTCTGCAGAAGTTCCATCAACACCACCAACTAGTGACGTCAATCCAACAACGGACCAATGAGAAAGCCTCCACCGCCACCACCTCTCACTGAATCCAACCAATCAGAAGCCTTACCACCAGAAACATCTTCTAATTCGTCTACCGAAGTTGAAAACGAAGCAACACCACCTTCCTCTACTCCACCACCGCCTTCTCTACTTAGCTCACGTCGATTACCTGGAACACCATGGGTTAAACACAAAGGACTCATATCTACACCACGAGGCTAATACCCTGCAAGCATGACATCGCCTAGAACTCATCCAACATCTCCAAGACAACACTATATCTTACCAAAGCGAAGAAAGACCATACCCTACCTACAACCAGACACTCCACCAACTCCAAACCAACGAATACTACTACAGCTCTCCCATAAGTGTGATACAACTCTCTCGAAAACAATTTACCGCACTGATAAACGGTTTAAGACCATAACCAACTCATCCTGCTTGCTGCCTTCTGACACTCCCAGCTCCTACCGCTGCCTTCGCCATCCTCTCCTAGTGAGCCAAGCAATGACATCAGTCAAGCCTCTCTATCTACGTCTCCAGTACTTTTGTACCACATGTCCCAAAGTGGTTGGGCCACTTGCCTTGATTCCTCCTCTTCCCCTCCTCCCCATCCTTTTCCAGTTATTTCCATCCTTCCTTATCCTTCTTCCTTCCCATCTTACGACAGCTCTCGTCGTCCTCGATCTCGATCTCTCGCTGGTAGTGGTAGTAGTCTGGTAGTGGTACTAGGCTGGTAGTGGTAGTAGTCTGGTAGTGGTACTAGGCTGGTAGTGGTAGTAGTCCGGCAGTGGTAGTAGGATGATAGTGATAGTAGTCTGGTGGTAGTAGTAGTAGTAGTAGGCTAGTAGTGGTAGTAGGATGGTAGTGATAGTAGCCTGGTAGTCATAGTAGGCTGGTAGTGGTAGTAGTCTGGCAGTGATAGTAGGCTGGTAGTGGTAGTAGTCTTGTAGTGATAGTAGGCTGGTAGAGGTAGTATTATGGTAATGGTAGTAGTCTGGTAGTAGTGGTATGCTGGTAGTAGTAGTAGGCTTGTAATGGTAGTAGTCTGGTAGTAGTGGTAGGCTGGTAGTCGTAGTAGGCTGGTAGTGGTAGTAGTCTGGTAATAGTGGTAGGCTGGTAGTGGTATTAGGCAGGTAGTGGTAGTAGTATGGTAGTAGTGGTAGTAGGCTGGTAGTGATAGTAGGCTGGTAGTGGTAGTAGTCTGGTAGTGATAGTAGGCTGGTAGTGGTGGTAGTATGGTAGTGGTAGTAGTCTGGTAGTAGTCTGGTAATGATACTCGGCTGGTAGTTTAAGTAGGCTGGTAGTGGTAGTAGTCTGGTAGGCTGGTAGTGGTGGTAGGCTGGTAGTGGTAGTAGTCTGGTAGTGGTAGTAGTCTGGTAGTGGTAGTAGTCTGGTAGTGGTAGTAGTCTGGTATTGGTAGTAGACAGCAACCATCAAGATGGTAGGAGCTCTCACTGTCAAGATGGAAGCTTCTTAAATGTTACGCACTCTGGTATACTTTTTTGTTATATCAACATAACATTTATATTATTTCCTGTCATATTTCCCTTCAGTTATGTCAGTGTATATCACTCAGCGTATATATATGCATTTAGTTCGTATCTCATAATAATAATAATAATAATAATAATAATAATAATAATAATAATAATAATAATAATAATAATAATAATAATAATCATAATAATAATCATAATAATAATCATAATAATAATAATAATAATAATAATAATAATAATAATAATAATAATAATAATAATAATAATAATAATTTCATTTTATATTAATTTTATGAATATTTTCATTATTATTATTGTTGTTGTTGTTGTCAGATTTATTATATATTGAACTAGAGATGCATCTTTAAGAGTATATATACTTGAGAGACTTGTCTCTAAATGTGCGCATATATGTGGTTATCTCTCTGTGTATATACATCTGTAGGTGTTTATCTCGTGAATTTACATCTATAGGTATATCTCTCAGTAAATATACTCCTAGAGAGTGTATCTCTCCATATAAATTCACACTGGGGTTTAAATATATATATATATATATTATATATATATATATATATATATATATATATATATATATATATATATATATATAAAATATATATGCAATAAGATCACAGTAAACAGGTGATTTCAGAATATGCAAAACAACCACTCTGAAAGAATAGAGAAATTCCAAGCGCTTTCGCGACTACTCACATTATCAAGGAACTATGAAAGTAAAGCATCCAAGGAAGCTATATAAGGGGTCTGGCCAACACCTCACTATCAGATCCCACAACGGTTAAACACCTGACGCGCGGCGAGCCAGCTGAATAGGTCCTTTGCACAACTCACCAACAAACTATTCTACCCAAGAAAATTAAAAAAATTATTATTTGTCCAGTGTATTATTAAATTCTTCCCAAATTCTATTAATTATAAAAGGATCTAATTTATATAAACCAAAGGAAATATTCATATTATTGTCAAAACTGCTTTTTATGAAACAAGATTCAATTATATTCCTGTCGACCATGGACTTGCTTGATACTACTTTCTCAACTTTTTGAAAATCAATTGGATGGTTAAAATCTCTTACATGAAAAAATAGAGCATCGGAATCTTGTCCAGTTCTAATGCTATATTTATGTTGTTTTAATCTTAGTTCGAGATTTTTACCAGTTTGACCGTAATAAACTTCATCGCAAATTTTACAAGGAATCTTATAGACACATCCATCAGCATTTTGGGGGGAACTTTTTATCAAAAGTTTTTTTTACTGTATCAAGATTTTTGAATACAACTTTAATATTAAAAGTTTTAAGAAGAGAAGGCATATCAATGAAGTTTTCATGGTAAAGGAGAACCAACATATTTTTAGTTGAATAAGGCAGGTTGTCCCTTTTTTGATTGTAAAAAGTATTTCTAGCAACTTTAAAAGATATATCAATTACATTTCTTAGGTATTTTAAATCATTACCTATTTCATAAATTTTGGATATTTCTTCATCTATGAACTCAAACTTCTGAGTGTAAAACTCATCATTAAATACAAATTTTGCATCAACAATGCAAAGTTTAATAAGTATAATGATAGTAGGAACTGGCAATGGTAAATCATAGTTAACGAGTTCTTCAGATAAGAAACTTAATAAATCATCAACAGGAACTTTCGTAAACAAGGAAGTAACATCAAAAGTAACCATGATGTTACTTCCTTGTTTCCGAAAGTTCCTGTTGATGATTTATTAAGTTTCTTATCTGAAGAACTCGTTAACTATGATTTACCATTGCCAGTTCCTACTATCATTAAACTTATTAAACTTTGCATTGTTGATGCAAAATTTGTATTTAATGATGTGTTTTACACTCAGAAGTTTGGTATGGCAATGGGAAATCCTCTTTCACCTGTTCTTAGTAACCTATACATGGAATTTTTTGAAACAAGGTTGCTTAACACAATCCTCCCTAATAGAGCTAAATGGTTCAGATATGTTGATGATATTTTGTGTCTTATGCCCAAAAATGTAGATATACACCATTCCTTGAAAATTAAATAACTTAGCCCATTCTATAAACTTTACTGTTGAGTTTAAGAAAATAATTCATTGCCCTTTCTAGATGTTTTAATTATTAAGGGTAATAATGAATTCAAATTTAAAATTTACAGAAAACCTACAAATAACTGTTCCTATGTCCACTAATTATTCCTCGCATCAAGATAGAGTCAAACTGTCTGTTTTCTCATCAATGTTTTTGAGAGCTTTACGAATTTTAGTCCTGAGTTCATAGACGAGGAAATATCCAAAATTTATGAAATAGTAATGATTTAAAATACCCAAGAAATGTAATTGATAAATCTTTTAAAGTTGCTAGAAATACATTTTACAATCCAAAAAGGGACAACCAGCCTTATTCAACTAAAAATATGTTGGTTTCTCCCTTACCATGAAAAACTTCGTTGATATACCTTCTCTTCTTAAGACTTTTAATATTAAAGTTGTATTCAAAAATCTTGAAACAGTAAAAAAAACTTTTGATAAAGAATTCCCCCCAAAATGCTGATGGACATGTCTATAAGATTCCTTGTAAAATTTGTGATAAAGTTTATTACGTTCAAACTGGTAAAAATCTCGAACTAAGATTAAAACAACATAAATATAGCATTAGAACTGGACAAGATTCCGATGCTCTATTTATTCATGTAAGAGATTTTAACCATCCAATTGATTTTCAAAAAGTTGAGAAAGTAGTATCAAGCAAGTCCATGGTTGACAGGAATATAATTGAATCTTGTTTTCATAAAAAGCAGTTTTGACATAATATGAATATTCCTTTGGTTTATATAAATTAGATCCTTTTATAATTAATAGAATTTGGGAAGAATTTAATAATACACTGGACAAATAATAATTTTTAAATTTTCTTGGGTAGAATAGTTTGTTGGTGAGTTGTGCAAAGGACCTGTCCAGTTGGGCCGGTGCGCGTCAGATGTTTAACCGTTGTGGGATCTGATAGTGAGGTGTTGGCCAGACCCCTTATATAGCTTCCTTGGATGCTTTACTTTCATAGTTCCTTGATAATGTGAGTAGTCACGAAAGCGCTTGGAATTTCTCTATTCTTCCAGAGTGGTTGTTTTGCATAAATATTTATTATTATCACACTGGCCGATTCCCACCAAGGCAGGGTGGCCCGAAAAAGAAAAACTTTCACCATCATTCACTCCATCACTGTCTTGCCAGAAGGGTGCTTTACACTACAGTTTTTAAACTGCAACATTAACACCCCCCCTTCAGAGTGCAGGTACTGTACTTCCCATCTCCAGGACTCAAGTCCGGTCTGCCGGTTTCCCTGAACCCCTTCATAAATGTTACTTTGCTCACACTCCAACAGCACGTCAAGTATTAAAAACCATTTGTCTCCATTCACTCCTATCAAACACGCTCACGCATGATTGCTGGAAGTCCAAGCCCCTCGAACACAAAACCTCCTTTACCCCCTCCCTCCAACCTTCCTAGGCCGACCCCTACCCCCGCCTTCCTTCCACTACAGACTGATACACTCTTGAAGTCACTCTGTTTCGCTCCATTCTCTCTACATGTCCGAACCACCTCAACAACCCTTCCTCAGCCCTCTGGACAACAGTTTTGGTAATCCCGCACCTCCTCCTAACTTCCAAACTACGAATTCTCTGCATTATATTCACACCACACATTGCCCTCAGACATGACATCTCCACTGCCTCCAGCCTTCTCCTCGCTGCAACATTCATCACCCATGCTTCACATCCATATAAGAGCATTGGTAAAACTATACTCTCATACATTCCCCTCTTTGCCTCCAAGGACGAAGTTCTTTGTCTCCACAAACTCCTACGTGCACCACTCACCCTTTTCCCCTCATCAATTCTATGATTCACTTCATCTTTCATAGACCCATCCGCTGACACGTCCACTCCCAAATATCTGAATACATTCACCTCCTCCATACTCTCTCCCTCCAATCTGATATCCAATCTTTCATCACCTAATCTTTTTGTTATCCTCATAAGAGGATAACATCTCCCAAGAGCACAGTGTCATCACCAAAGAGCAACTGTGACAACTCCCACTTTATGTGTGATTCTTTATCTTTTAACTCCACGTCTTTTGCCAAGACCCTCGCATTTACTTCTCTTACAACCCCATCTATAAATATATTAAACAACCATGGTGACATCACACATCCTTGTCTAAGGCCTACTTTTACTGGGAAATAATTTCCCTCTTTCCTACATACTCTAACTTGAGCCTCACTATCCTCGTAAAAACTCTTCACTGTTTTGAGTGACCTACCTCCTACACCATACACCTGCAACATCTGCCACATTGCCCCCCTATCCACCCTGTCATACGCCTTTTCCAAATCCATAAATGCCACAAAGACCTCTTTAGCCTTATCTAAATACTGTTCACTTATATGTTTCACTGTAAACACCTGGTCCACCCCACCCCCTACCTTTCCTAAAGCCTCCTTGTTCATCTGCTATCCTATCTCCGTCTTACTCTTAATTCTTTCAGTAATAACTCTACCATACACTTTACCAGGTATACTCAACAGACTTATTCCCCTATAATTTTTGCACTCTCTTTTGTCCCCTTTACCTTTATACAAAGGAACTATGCATGCTCTCTGCCCAAACCCTAGGTACCTTACCCTCTTCCATACATTTATTAAATAATTGCACCAACCACTCCAAAACTATATCCCCACCTGCTTTTAAACATTTCTATCTTTATCCCATCAATCCCGGCTGCCTTACCCCCTTTCATTTTACCTACTGCCTCACGAACTTCCCCCACACTCACAACTGGCTCTTCCTCACTCCTACAAGATGTTATTCCTCCTTGCCCTATACACGAAATCACAGCTTCCCTATCTTCATCAACATTTAACAATTCCTCAAAATATTCCCTCCATCTTCCCAATACCTCTAATTCTCCATTTAATAACTCTCCTCTTCTATTTTAACTGACAAATCCATTTGTCTCTAGGCTTCCTTAACTTGTTAATCTCACTCCAAAACTTTTTGTTTTTTTCAACAAAATTTGTTGATAACATCTCACCCACTCTCTCATTTGCTCTCTTTATACATTGCTTCACCACTCTCTTAACCTCTCTTTTTTTCTCCGTATACTCTTCCCTCCTTGCATCACTTCTACTTTGTAAAAACTTCTCATATGCTAACTTTTTCTCCTTACTGCTCTCTTTACATCATCATTCCACTAATCGCTCCTCTTCCCTTCCGCACCCACTTTCCTGTAACCACAAACTTCTGCTGAACACTCTAACACTACATTTTTAAACCTACCCCATACCTCTTCGACCCCATTGCCTATGCTCTCATTAGCCCATCTATCCTCCAATAGCTGTTTATATCTTACCCTAACTGCCTCCTCTTTAGTTATAAACCTTCACCTCTCTCTTCCCTGATGCTTCTATTCTCCTTATACCCCATCTACCTTTTTCTCTCAGTGTAGCTACAACTAAAAAGTGATCTGATATATCTGTGGCCCCTCTATAAACATGTACATCCTGAAGTCTACTCAACAGTCTTTTATCTACCAATACATAATCCAACAAACTACTGTCATTTCGCCCTACATCATATCTTGTATACTTATTTATCCTCTTTTTCTTAAAATATGTATTACCTATAACTAAACCCCTTTCTATACAAAGTTCAATCAAATGGCTCCCATTATCATTTACACCTGGCACCCAAAACTTACCTACCACACCCTCTCTAAAAGTTTCTCCTACTTTAGCATTCAGATCCCCTACCACAATTTACTCTCTCACTTGGTTCAAAGGCTCCTATACATCACTTAACATCTCCCAAAATCTCTCTCTCTCCTCTACATTCCTCTCTTCTCCAGGTGCATACACGCTTATTATGTCCCACATTTTCACATCCAACCTTTACTTAATCCACATAATTCTTGAATTTTACACATTCATATTCTCTTTTCCTCTTCCATAACTGATCCTTCAACATTACTGCTACCCCTTCCTTTGCTCTAACTCTCTCAGATACTCCAGATTTAATCCCATTTATTTCCCCCCACCGAAACTCCCCTACCCCTTTCAGCTTTGTTTCGCTTAGGGCCAGGACATCCAACTTCTTTTCATTCATAACATCAGCAATCATCTGTTTCTTGTCATCCGCACTACATCCACGCACATTCAAGCATCCCAGTTTTATAAAGTTTTTCTTCTTCTCTTTTTTAGTAAATGTCTACAGGAGAAGGGGTTACTAGCCCATTGCTTCCGGCATTTTAGTCGCCTCATACGACACGCATGGCTTACGGAGGAAAGATTCTTTTCCACTTCCCCATGGACAATAGAAGAAATAAAGAACAAGAGCTATTTAGAAAAAGGGGAAAACCTAGATGTATGTATGTATATATGCATGTGCGTGTCTGTGAAGTGTGACCAAAGTGTAAGTAGGAGTAGCAAGATATCCCTGTTACCTAGCGTGTTTATATTTATAATATATATATATATTATATATATATATATATTATATATATATATATATATATATATATATATATATAATATATATATATATATATATATATATCAGAGTTCATTCACGTAGAAGTTGTGTCTCTCAGTGTATATATACAGCTGGTGGTTGTTATTCCTCAGTGTATATACACCTGGTTGTTGTTATTCCTCAGTGTATATACACCTGGTGGTTGTTATTCCTCAGTGTATAGATACCTACCGTTTTGTATCTTTTAGTGAATATACTCCTTATGATGTGTCTTCCTCAGTAGGTATACACTGAGGGGTGTACATCTGTCAGTGTATACACTGAGAGGTATACATCTGTCAGTGTATACACTGAGAGGTATACATCTCCAAGATGTATATCTCTCAGTGTATATACAACAAAAGGTGTGTAATTCCAAAAGTATATATGTTTAGAAGTGTGCTTCTTACAGGTGTGTATTTCTCTACCTCGAGTCAAGTATAAATCTGCGTAGAGCTTTATGATGCCAAGTTTGGCTCTACGCAGAGCTTTATCAAGTTATACTCGCTTTGTGAAGAGCTTTATCTAGCCATTATTCAATCTGTGTGGTGTCTTAAATCAACATAAAGCTCTAAACAGAGAGAAACGTGAATTCATAGAGCTCTAACAGATCGAAACGTTGTGATAAGGAAAGCTTTTTCTGAGGTGTAAATCTAGATTTAAAGCTTGATTTATAGATAAAACAAATTTGAATACTCCAATTACGCTGTAAAACAACTGAGATGAAATCTTATGAAATAACCTGTTCATAGTATAAACCCAATGTACATTGTTCAAAACCATTCTTAGGACTAAAAGCAAGTGGGGATGTCGAACTATATTAAAACCACTCAATAGCTCTTAAGTCTAATGAGAAAAACCGGAGAGTGATAATGTCAGATGATCTCACGTTCAAGGAGTGTAACAGTGTTGTTATCGCAGCTGCAAGAGAAATGATGGATTGGATAATTAGAACTTTCAAAATAGGAGATTTCAAGCCATTAATGCCACTCTTCAGGTCAGTCGTTCACTCGAGGCCGGAATATTGTGATGTATTATTAACGGTCCCCTTCAAGACGGGCGAAATTGCTGAGCTGGAGAATGTGCAGAGAACTTTCACTGCTTGCATAAATTCAATCAAGCACCTAAATTACCTGGAGCACATGAAGTTCCTGGAGCTGTACTCTTAAAACCTACAGTAGGTGAGAAAGATACACTATAATCTACGTCTGGAAGATTCTGTAGAGATTGGTCACAAACCTGCACATCGAAATTACTACATATGAGAACAAGAGGCTTGGCAGATGGTGCACGATCCCTTGGGTGAAAACTAAGGAAGTCATGAGTATACTGAGAGAGAATTCAATAAGTGTAAAGGGACCACGACTCTTCAACGCCCTTCATGAATAAAGGGATTACCAACTAAACCCTGGCTGTCTTTAAGACAAAATTCGACAAACTCCTCAAATTAGTTTCTGTTCAGCAGGATTGTGGTGCATTCGTAGGGTTGCAGGTGGCGGGCACTTACAGCCTGATCGATCAAGCCAGTAACCACAAACTTTCGGTATATAAACACTGAAAGACATATTCCTCTCTCTGTATATACAGCAATGAATATATATCATCTCGGTATATGTTGATATTGGGTTACACCCAATACCACGTACTGGGTTTATACACTACTAGTGATGTATTACAAAATACTCTTCGTGTCTGCAATATTCATGGCAACATATACTCTATATAAGACAGTGTCCCATTCTTCACATTCTAAAGAGTCATGGCACCATGCACTATATATAAAGACTCTACCTTAGTCCTCACATTCCACAAGACTCGTGGCACCACACACTGTATGCCAGACACTGGCCCCGTGCCACATATGAAAGCAAGTCAATAAATGGTTGTACAGGAACAAGCAGTATCAGTGTTAACCAGTAGCCAGGGGACAACACCCACACCTCAACCCTACTGAAAGTTCTCAGAATGACATACAAGCAAAGCCTCACAAAAAAAAAGTCGTCAGCACCACGCTGGGTCGAAGAAATAAACAAAGAACTGAACTAGACTCAAATTTCAAAATTTTCTGGATTTGTGTCTGACTGCTTGAAGCTAATTAATCAGATCACATGGAAACACAACCTATCATCAATATATTATTTATCATTCATTCTTTGTTACTAAAATTTACTTTGCCATACGTCAGTGATACAACATTACCTGCAGAACCAAACATTATTCGCAGAACCCAGCATTATTTGCAGGCATCAACGTCATTAGTGGAGCCCAACATTATTCCCGGAGCCTAGCATCATTAGCGGAGTCTGTAATGTTTCAAGCGACCATATTAATGCTACTGTCGTTAACTTTAACGAGTTGATAGTCGATAAACGATATTTCGTGAGAGTCGATGTGAGCGCTTGATCCCTACCAAGGCTTCCCATAATATCTCTAAAAAAAATATGTACGGAACACTATATAAGGAATGAGAGATTCCTTCGAGGAGCTCCGTGAGTACATAATAACAACCATTAATAAAATAATAATAATAATAATAATAATAATAATAATAATAATAATAATAATAATAATAATAATAAAGAATAATAATAATAATAATAATAATAATAATAATAATAATAATAATAATAATAATAATAATAATAATAATAATAATAATAAAATAATAATAATAAAATAATAATAATAATAAAATAATAATAATAATTATTATTATTATTATATTTTTATTTCTACAATACATGGTACAACTTATACAGACCATAACTGATATTAGTGACATACTGTATAGAAAGTCCCTGGTTATGGAGAGCATTTCGGGCAATTAGGTTAATTTTATCCCCCAGGATACGACCCACACCAGTCGGCCAACACCAAGGTACCTACTTACTGCTAGGTGAATAGGAACAACAGGTGTTTTAAGGAAACACGTCCTAATGGTTTCTCTCGTACCGGGGACCGACTCACGAATTTCAATGTGAGTGATCTGAGAAGACTGGCAACCGAGATGCGTGACTAGTAGCTCAAGGAACCCTTGTAACACAAGTCTACAGGTGCCTACCTCACTGGAGTCTACCTGGAAGCTATTTCCGGGATCAATGCCCCATCGACCAGGTCCACGACCAGGCCTCCTGGTGGATCGGGGCCTGAACAATCAGGCTGTTACTGCTGGCCGCACGTAGTTCAACATACAAACCACAGCCCGGCTGATCAGGCATCGACTTTAAGTATCTGTCCACCGCCCTCTTGAAGGCAACCAGGGGTCTATTGGTAATTCCCCTTATGCATGGTGGGAGGCTGTTGAACAGTCTTGGGCCGTGGACACTTATTGTGTTTTCTCTTAGTGCACCAATGGAGGTATTTTGCACTTCCTGCCCTGACTTTTGCTTCGTAGGGAGTGATTTCTGTGTGCAGATTCGGGACCATTCCTTCTAGGATTTTCCAAGTAGATTATGATATATCTCTCTCGCCTGCGTTCCAGTGAGTACAAGTCATGTGCTTCCAAGCGTTCTCAATAGTTAAGATGTTTGACGGAAATTATATGTGCAGTATAGGTTCTATGTACACTCTCTAGATCTGCAGTTTCACCTGCTTTGAATGGGGATGTTAATGTACAGCAGTGTTCCATCCTAGAGAGAACAAGTGATTTAAATTGATGATTACTGGTTTGGCATCTCTTGTTTAGAACGTTTTCATTATCCATCCAATCATTGTCTTCGCAGTTGTGATCGTAACACTGTTGTGATTCTTAAAAGTAAGATCCTCAGACATTACCTCTCCCAGGTCCCTCACATTACTTTTCTGCTCTACTGTATGATCAGAGTTCATATTATACTCATTTTAATTATTATCTACTCCAGTTTTCCATAACGGAGTAGTCGGAATTTGTCTTCTGTGAACATCATATTGTTTTCTGTTGCCCATTGGGAAACTAGGTTTATATCTTCTTGGAGGTTAACCGTGTCCTCAACGGATGAGTCTCATGCAGATCCTAGTATCGTCTGCAAAGGATGACACGGTGCTATGGATATGAGGATGAGGAACAGGATGGGGGCGAGTACTGTGCCTTGTGGAACAGAGCTTCTCACTATGCCAGCTTCTGATTTAATTCTGTTTACCACTACTCTTTGTGCTCGATTGGAGAGGAAGTTGAAGGTTCATCTCCCCACTTTGCCAGTTATCCCTTTAGCACGCATTTTGTGCGCTATTACACCATGATCGCACTTGTCAAAGGTTTTTGTAAAGTCTGTGTATATTCCATCTGCATTCTGTTTGTCTTCTAATGCATCCAAGACCATATTATAGTGATCCAATTGTTCCGAGAGGCACGAGTGACCCGCTTTAAACCCATGTTGTCCTGGATTGTGCAGATTTTGGGAATCCAAGTGGATTGCAATAATGCTTCTTAGTACCTAGTACTTAGTAGTTGTTTTTAGTGGCTATGAAATTTCACCCATGTCTAAGTTCCTTATCCATAATATAATTTGGGCACATGAAAGGGGTTTCTTGCAATTATTAATGAACGCAGAGTTCCAAGAGACTGGGCCTGAGGCTGAGTACATGGGTATGTTAATAATGGCTTTCTCAAAGTCTAGTGGAGTTAGGGTATTGTCAGAAATCTGTCATACATTGTCGATATTTAGAATGACTCACTCATTTCTTTGGTGTCATCTGTGTAAGTCCCATCTTGTCTGAGATAGGGCCCAAAGCTCATCGCTTTTAGCTCCTCCTGTCTCTCCTGCATCCTGTATGAATCATTTAACTTAAGCTCGATACTTTCCATTTCCCTGGTCAATGCTTCCTTCCGTGTATCAGTTAATCTAGAGTTCTTGAGAAGCTGTGATTCTTCGTCGTCATCTTCGGAGGGAGCGTCTTTCTATATCCAGTTTACCTCGTCTCTTCTTTCTTAGATGAATATGCTTTGAACATACTTTAGCTGCCAGGAAGTTGATGCTTTCAAGGCACTGGTTTGAGTCCATGTTATTTTCAAGATGTTGTTTTCAAGATACCTTTCCAACATGTCTCATTTCAGACAAGGTTCACCTGATCCCAGTTGATGTTTTTGTTGTTGAAGCTGTATTTTGATGAAGACACATTCATAGCTGTGTGTATTTTGCTAGTCAGGACTCCTGTGCATGTATGTGTGAACTTCGATTAGATTGTGATCGGAATTAGTCGTTTTTGATGTTGTAATGTTTCATACCAGGTCTTCATTATTTGTGAAAATAAGGTCAGGTGTGTTTTCCTGTCTTGTTGACTCCACTATCTGTTGACTCAGGGTGTGTTTATTACTGAGATTTAACCGCTCATTATATGTGACTTTTCATCTGCGCTGCCTCCAGGAAATGTTTCTGCTCTAACATTATTTGCTACATTCTTCCATGTTAGATGCATTAGGTTGAAATCACCAAACAGTAAGAAGATGTTTAGGGATGAGGCTGGAAGGCTTTCCAGGCAGTAATCAATTGTCAGTAGTTGTTCCTTGAAATGTTATGAGGTTGCATCTGGAGTTTGTAAGTTTACATGTGTATGGATCTACAGGTCTACAGGTCAAAAGGTCAGCGGATCTACAGGTTACAAGTGAACATTTTGCCTCCTTGCTGAGCCTTTTGGCACAGTCAGATTATTTATATAACCTAATTGTGATCATCTTTCTCATGGGAATGAAAGGAGAGGCTTTATCCTCCTCAATTCTTCCTTCACTCTTGCTTTATTCTCCTTGTTTACTACCTCCTCAGTTCTTCCTTCACTCTTCCTTCATTCTTCTTTTACTAACCTCCTCATTCTTCCTTCACTCTTCCTTCATTCTTCTTGTTTACTACCTCCTCAGTTCTTCCTTCACTCTTCCTTCATTCTTCTTGTTTACTACCTCCTCAGTTCTTTCCTTCACTCTGCTTTATTCTCCTTGTTTTACTAACTCCTCAGTTCTGTCCATTCACTCTTCCTTCATTTCCTTGTTTACTACCTCCTCAGTTCTTCCATTCACTCTTGCTTTATTTCTCCTTGTTTACAACCTCCTCATTCTCCTTCACTCTTGCTTTATTCTCCTTGTTTACTAACTACCCTCATTCTTCCTTCACTCTGCTTTATTCTCCTGTTTTACTAACTCCTCAGTTCTTCCTTTCACTCTCTTTATACCCTTGTTTACTAACTCCTCAGCTTTCTTCCTTCACTCTTGCTTATTCTCCTTGTTTACTACTCTCTGAGTTCTTCCTCACTCTTGCTTTATTCTCCTTGTTTACTAACTCCTCAGTCTTCCTTCACTCTGCTTTATTCTCCTTGTTTTCTACCTCCTCAGTTCTTCCTTCACTCTTGCTTTATTCTCCTTGTTAACTAACTCCTCAGATTCTTCCTTCACTCTTGCTTTATTCTCCTTAGTTTACTAACTCCTCAGTTCTTCCTTCACTCTTGCTTTATTCTCCTTGTTTACTAACTCCTCAGTTCTTCCTTCACTCTTGCTTTATTCTCCTTGTTTACTACCTCCTCAGTTCTTCCTTCACTCTTGCTTTAATTCTCCTTGTTTACTAACTCCTCAGTTCTTCCTTCACTCTTGCTTTATTCTCCTTGTTTACTAACTCCTCAGTTCTTCCTTCACTCTTACTTTATTCTCCTTGTTTACTACCTCCTCAGTTCTTCCTTCACTCTTGCTTTATTCTCCTTGTTTACTACCTCCTCAGTTCTTCCTTCACTCTTGCTTTATTCTCCTTGTTTACTAACTCCTCAGTTCTTCCTTCACTCTTGCTTTATTCTCCTTGTTTACTAACTCCTCAGTTCTTCCTTCACTCTTGCTTTATTCTCCTTGTTTACTACCTCCTCAGTTCTTCCTTCACTCTTGCTTTATTCTCCTTGTTTACTAACTCCTCAGTTCTTCCTTCACTCTTGCTTTATTCTCCTTGTTTACTAACTCCTCAGTTCTTCCTTCACTCTTGCTTTATTCTCCTTGTTTACTAACTCCTCAGTTCTTCCTTCACTCTTGCTTTATTCTCCTTGTTTACTACCTCCTCAGTTCTTCCTTCACTCTTGCTTTATTCTCCTTGTTTACTAACTCCTCAGTTCTTCCTTCACTCTTGCTTTATTCTCCTTGTTTACTACCTCCTCAGTTCTGTCTTCGTTCTGATTTACAGACTTTTTAAGATTTGTTCTTCAGTGCTCATGTCACCATCCAAGTAACATGGGTGGCCTCGTGGGTGACCTCTTGCTTGACCTCTTGTCTGACCTCATAAGTGACCTCTTGTGTGACCTCGTGAGTGTCCTAGTAGGTGGCCTCTTGTGTGACCTCGTAGGTGGTTTATAGGGATGACCTAGTAGATCTCATAGGTGACCCCTTGTCTGACCTCCTGAGTGACCTAATGAATGACCTCTTATGTGACCTAGTGGGTAACCTCGTAGGTGGCGTCTTTTGATCTTGGGATAACCTCGTGGGTGACCCCTTGCGTTACCTCGTGAGTGACCTCGCGGATGACCTCGTGAGTGACCTCGCGGATGACCTCGTGATTGACCTCGTGGGTATCCTAGAGAACATTCTCTGGGATGGTCGCACAAAAATATTCAATACCTTTCAGCCAGTTGAAAAAAGTGATTGAGTCTCCCATCTCAGAGGCTCCAGCAGCGCTGGAACCCGAGGCCATTTAAACACTGTCTATTACCAACTCTTTCAGTGGAGTCACTGGGAAGGCCATTTAAGGACTCTTTAAACAAAACAAAAACTGTTTGGGGAAATTTCTCGGGGGAACTTAATTTCAATTAGGATTGAAGAACGGTGTTGAAGTTTGAAATCAGGACGAAGAAAATCAATTGTTTGAGAGATATTTACGTCCATCGCTGGACGTAAATATCTCATGTTGCCGAATTACTATAAAAAATAGAGCACTGTTGCTTGGTACGAAGGTATAGGACTAAGTTCGGCCTATTTTTTTCTACAAAGTGGAAAATTACTCCCCCCTCCCCCCTCCTACCTCCCTCCCCCCTCCCCCCTTACCCCTCCCCCCTCCCCCCCCTCCCCCCTCCCCACCCCCCCCTCCCCCTCCCCCCCTCCCCCCTCCCCCGAAATGCGGTTCTAGGATTCTATTATCAGGACAAAGTTCATACTTAAGTTTCAATACTTGCTGAAGTTTTTAAAGTTTTTAAGTTATTTCTGAAGTTGCAAGATGATGGAGGTTCAGGGCTGACGAGGAGAGGTTCAGGGTTCATGAGATGTTCAGGGTTCGTGAGGAGAGGTTCAGGGCTCGTGAGGAGAGGTACAGGGTTCATGAGAGAGGTTCAGGGTTCATGAGGAGAGGTTCAGGGCTCGTGAGGAGAGATACAGGGCTCATGAGGAGAGGTACAGGGTTCATGAGGAGAGGTTCAGGGCTCACGAGGAGAGGTTCAGGGTTTACGAGGAAAGGTTCAGGGTTAATGAGGAAAGCTTCAGGACTCACAAGGAGAGGTTCAGGGTTCACAGGGATAGTTTCAGGGCTCGCACGGAGAGGTTCAGGGCTCACACGGAAAGGTTGAGGGTTCACTCGGAGAGGTTCAAGGCTCTAGCGGACACGTCTGAATATTCAGCATTGTGAACAAGTTTCTCTACGAGGGTCGTGGGAGGTGGCGATATTACGCAGTAATTTCTCTCTTCTGTTTATTGACACTTGGTTTACTCTACTGACTTTAAATATCCATAGTTGAAGTCTATGTGTACAAGTATTTTAAAGGTGGACGTGGAGAGAGGGTGTACATGTGCTGTGACGGGTGTACATGGTGACTGTGATGGGTGTACATAGTGACTGTGACGGGTGCACATGGTGACTGTGATAGGTGTACATAGTGACTGTGACGGGTGTACATAGTGACTGTGATGGGTGTACATAATGACTGTGAGGGGTTTTAAACCATGGTGACAGTGATGGGTGTACATAGGGGACTGTGAGGGGTTTGACATGGTGACTGTGATAGGTAACATAATGACTGTGACGGGTGAACATGGTGACTGTGAGGGGTGACATAATGACTGTGACGGGTGTACATGGTGACTGTGATGGGTGTACATAGTGACTGTGACGGGTGCACATGGTGACTGTGATAGGTGTACATAGTGACAGTTACGGGTGTACATAGTGACTGTGAGGGGTGAACATAGTGACAGTGACGGGAGAACATGGTAACTGAAGGGTGTACACCTACTGTAGCGACTGTACACATAATGTAGCGGCTGTACACGTACTGGGACGAGTGCACACGAACTCTGACAAGTGTACATGTACTGTAACGGATGTACATCAAAAATTTCTCAGGCTGTCTTTCTCAAGTTTCCCTACCATGGTGAAGGTAGTTTGAGCATTAAAACCATGGTAGTTGTTATGGTGAGACAGTGAGAGATAGTTGTGGAAAGTGTTGCTTTGGTGAGACAGTGGGACATAGTCGTGGAAAGTGTTGCTTTGGTGAGACAGTGGAAGATAGATGTGGAAAGTGTTGCTTTGGTGAGACAGTGGACATAGTCGTGAAAGTTTTTGTTTTGGGTGAGACAGTGAAGATAGATGTGGAAGTGTTTCTTTGGTGAGACAGTGAGAGATAGTTGTGGTAAGTGTTTCTTTGGTGAGACAGTGGGACATAGTCGTGGAAAGTGTTGCTTTGGTGAGACAGTGGAAGATAGATGTGGAAAGTGTTGCTTTGGTGAGACAGTGGGAGATAGTTGTGGTAAGTGTTGCTTTGGTGAGACAGTGGGACATAGTCGTGGAAAGTGTTGCTTTGGTGAGACGGGAAGATAGATGGGAAGTTTGCTTTGGCTGAGACATGAGGATATTTGGGTGGTAAGTGGTTTCTTTGGTGAGACGTGGGACATAGTCGGGAAAGTGTGCTTTGTGGGGGACAGTGGGGGACATACGTGGAAAGTGTTGCTTTGGTGAGACAGTGGGAGATAGTTGTGGTAAGTGTTGCTTTGGTGAGACAGTGGGACATAGTCGTGGAAAGTGTTGCTTTGGTGAGACAGTGGGAGATAGATGTGGAAAGTGTTGCTTTGGTGAGACAGTGGGAGATAGTTGTGGTTAGTTTTTGCTTTGGTGAGACAGTGGGACAAGTCTTTGGAAAGTTTTGTTTTTGGTGAGACAGTGGAATAGAGTGGAAAGTGTTGCTTTGGTGAGACAGTAAAGATAGTTGTGGAAAGTGTTGCTTTGGAGACAGTGGAGATAGTTTGGTAAGTGTTGTTTTGGTGAAGAGTTGAGAGATAGTTGTGGGTAAGTTTTTGCTTTGGGTGAGAAGTGAGGAAGTTGTGGTAAGTGTTGCTTTGGTGAGACAGGTGGATAGTCGGGGAAAGTTTTTGCTTGGAGACAGTGGAGATAGTTGTGGTAAGTGTTGCTTTGGTGAGAGAGTGAGAGATAGTTGTGGTAAGTGTTGCTTTGGTGAGACACTGGGAGATAGTTGTGATAAGTGTTGCTTTGTGAGACAACTTTGAGATATTGTTTTAAGTGTTGCTTTGGTGAGAGAGTGAGAGATAGTTGTGGTAAGTGTTGCTTTGGTGAGACAGTAAGAGATAGTTGTGGAAAGTGTTGCTTTGGAGACAGTGGGAGATAGTTGTGGTAAGTGCGGCTTTCCTGAGACAGTGAGAGACAGTTATGGTAAGAGTTGTTTTATGAGACTGTGAGAGATAGTTGTGGCAAGAGTTGCTTTGTTGAGACAGTGAAAGACAGATGTGGTAAGTGATGTTTTGTGAGACAGTGAGAGACAATTGTAGTGAGCGATGTTTTGGTGAGACAGTGACAGACAGCTGTGGTAAATGTTGCTTTGGTGAGACAGTGGGAGATAGTTGTTGCAAGGGTTGCTTTGTTGAAACAGCGAGAGACAGTTGTAGTAAGTGATGTTTTGTGAGACAGTGAGAGACAATTGTAGTGAGCGATATTTTGGTGAGACAGTGACAGACAGCTGTGGTAAATGTTGCTTTGGTGAGACAGTGACAGACAGCTGTGGTAAGTGTTGCTTTGGTAAGATAGGTGGAGAGGGTTGTGGCATGTGTTGCTTTAGTGAGACAGTGAGAGATAGTTGTGGTAAGTTCCTTTGGTGAGACAGTGAGAGATAGTTGTCGTAAGTGTTGCTTTGTTGAGATAGTGAGAGACAGTTGTAATAAGTGATGCTTTGTGAGACAGTGAGAGACAATTGTAGTGAGTGATACTTTGGTGAGACAGTGAGAGATAGTTGTTGTAAGTGTTGCTTTGGTGAGACAGTGACAGATAGTTGAGGTAAGTGTTGCTTTGGTGAGACAGTGATAGATAGTTGTTGTAAGTGTTGCTTTGGTGAGACAGTGAGAGATAGTTGTTGTAAGTGTTGCTTTGGTGAGACAGTGAGAGACAGTTGTAGTAAGTAATGTTTTGGTGAGACAGTGAGAGACAGTTGTATTAAGTGATGCTTTGGTGAGACAGTGAGAGACAGTTGTGGTAAGTTTTGCTTTGGTGAGACAGTGAGAGACAGTTGTAGTAAGTGTTTTGGTGAGACAGTGGGAGATAGTTGTGGTAAGTGTTGCTTTGGTAAAACAGTGAGAGATAATTGTGGTAAGTGTTGCTTTGGTGAGACAGTGAGAGATAGTTGTGGTAAGTGTTGCTTTCGTGTGATAGTGAGAGAAAATTGTGGTTTAAAATGTTGCTTTGGTAGACAGTGAACAGATAGTTGTGGTAAGTGTTGCTTTGTGAGACAGTGAGAGATAGTTGTGGTAAGTGTTGCTTTGTGAGACAGTGAGAGATAGTTGTGGTAAGTGTTGCTTTGGTGAGAATGTAAACAGTTTGTAGTTTTTGCCCTTTTGGGGAGACAGTGTGAGACAGTTTAGTAAGTGAGCTTTGGTAGACAGTGGGGGGATAGTTGGGTAATGGGAGCAATTTATAAGATGAGAGTGTGACTGTTTGTCAACTGATGTATGTGTCTGTGTAAATGTGTCTGTGTATGTCTGTTATGTGTCTGTATGAGTTGTTTGTGTTGTGTGTTGTGTTGTTGTGTTGTGTTCTGTGTGTGTGTGTGTGGTTTTGATGTGTGTGTGGGGGGAAAGGTGTGTGTGTGTTTGTCTTTCTCCTCTGTGTGAGTGTGTTTGTATGTAGTGTGTGTTTGTTGATTCATGTTTCACTAAAAATTTCTGATGGTAGAGCCAACAGTTTTTTCTCCGGTGTTTGTTTGAAGGCGGCAGCTCTGAGATAATGACAACACGTGTAGCTCTCAGAGGTGCTGCTGTTAGTGCCTCTGTCAGACCTGTCGGACATGCTGTCACAACTACTCTAATTGTTTTCGTCATAGCTGTTGTCAGAGCTGTTGTCAGAGTTGTTGTCCTGGGATGGTTATGCTTCAACGACCCACTTGATCTTTGTTATGAAAATTCAGCTCAATGCTGATTTTAATGAAGGTTGCTGTCAGTGGTGATGTCAGTGGCGCTGTCAGTGGTGCTGTCAGTGTTGTGAATATCGGTCTGACCTGAACTTTATTGTAAATTGCGTGCCAAGTCTGGTTGCTTGAATGACAGCTTACCGATATTTACAACTGGAAGCAGCTGGAAGACTTAGAAGAGTGGTCAGTCCTGTCTTGACTACACTTACCTCACATGAAATGGGTGCACACACACACACACACACATACATACACACACACACACACACACACACACACACACGCATGCAAAGGAAATTGCTCAAAACAAACACTGAAATCTAGAGAGAAAGAAAGTGGGAGAGGAGAGAGAGAAAGAGGTCGTTGATTATCCTTGAGTTTCAGAGGGGTAATGCCTGCTGTATCCTGGATCAGATTTTTGCATTATAATTCGCGATGAACACGTAGCAATATGTACCCAAACCTCATGTACTGTGTATGTCATCTTTGTACCAGCAATGTATCTTTCAAGGCTAGTCTACAATATTATGTAATAAAAAAATACTTATTGGTAAAAATAGATGGGTGGTAGGGGAGCTGTAATATTAAAATAGCTTCAGAAAGGAATCTAAATATTTTTCCTCGAAGCCTTTTCATGCACTTCTCCCCGGAGCTGTTTGAATATTTTCTTCTCCTACCACCCTATATATATATATATATATATATATATATTATATATATATATATATATATATATATATATATATATATATATATATATATATATATATATATTATATATATTATATATATTTTTTTTTTTTTTTTTTTTTTTTTCAACAAGCCGGCCGTCTCCCACCGAGGCAGGTTGACCCAAAAAAAAAGAAAGAAAATCCCCAAAAAGAAAATACTTTCATCATCATTCAACACTTTCACCACACTCACACATTATCACTGCTTTTGCAGAGGTGCTCAGAATACAACAGTTTAGAAGCATATACGTATAGAGATACACAACATATCCCTCCAAACTGCCAACATCCCAAACCCCTCCCCCAAAGTGCAGGCATTGTACTTCCCATTTCCAGGAGTCAAGTCCGACTATATGAAAATAACCTGTTTCCCTGAATCCCTTCACTAAATATTACCCTGCTCACACTCCAACAGATCGTCAGGTCCCAAGTATCATTCGTCTCCATTCACTCCTATCTAACACGCTCATGCACGCTTGCTGGAAGTCCAAGCCCCTCACCCACAAAACCTCCTTTACATATATATATATATATATATATATATATATATATATATATATATATATATATATATATATATATATATATTATATATATATATATGTGTGTGTGTGTGTGTGTGTGTGTGTATGACTGCGTGTGGTGATTGTGTGTGTGTGTAATGTACAGGTGATAACACAATATACAAACCAACCACTGTCAAAAAAGTTAGAAAAAAATAGTGAACTTCCAATCGTTGACATTTCCTTGATAATGTGAGAAATTAAGAAAGCGCCAACAAGCTCACTATTCTCCGCAGTAGTTGTTGCATAATGTATATAATGTATAAAAATGAATCTGACATGGTAGATATACGTATATATGAATCGTCTTACACAGACATATACATTACTGAAGTTACTTGATCAATTAAAAACTTTCTGTAAATAAAAGAAGTTTGAATAATATCTAATACGTTAATAGTTATTCAATATTCGAAAAAATTTTCTCCACTGACTAAGAGGTGTTATCCTGCCTCAGCTTATTTACTGGCTTAGAGATGTTATCCTGCCTCAGCTTATTTACTGGCTTAGAGATGTTATCCTGCCTCAGCTTATTTACTGGCTTAGAGATGTTATCCTGCCTCAGCTTATTTACATGAAAGCTGTTATCCTGCTTCGGCTCATTTACAGGACAGGAGTTGTTATCCAGCCTCTTCTGATTTACAGGTTAAAAGCTGTTATCTTACCTCATGTCATTTTTAGAATGAGAGCTGTTATCTTACCTTAGTATGTTTCTAGGCTAAGACTTATCATCCTTCATCAACTTATTTATACTAAGCTAGGAGCAGTTACCCTGCATCAGCTCATTTCAAAGCCCTTCCCCAGAATGCCACCTACACCAGTCTATTAACACCCAGGTACCTATTTACTGTTAAATGAGCAAGGGTAGCAGAGGTAAGGAAAAATATACGTTTCTCTTTTTATCAAAAGTGAGCTTCAAGTATGCCACTTTGCGAAGCAGATTGTGATTTCACATTGTGTTCCTAACTAGAATTTCTTCATGGCTTTCACTTTAGCGTGAACGGATTATGGCATCCTTGTTGTATCGGATCTTGACAACGGAGAGATTTCACGTTGCAGTTAATGAATGAAATTGAGTCATGTGTGGTGTATAGGGCATCCTGGGTAGCATGAGAGCATCTTTCCACGTCTACCCAGCTCTACTAAGTCACATAATTCTTAAGTACAATGATTTTTTGTTGTTCTAACCGTCATCATTATTATTATTATTATAAAAAAGATGCGCTAAACCTACAAGGACCATACAGCGCCGAAACCTTCGTTATATATCAACAAGAATCCACAAATCACATTGTACACTATCTGGCATCTCAATACAGAGGACAGTTCTTCTCAGCAGATAGCTACCTGTCCATCACATGTACTATTCACTCTCATTAAGTGAAAGTACTGTGTGTTTTAAAACAGATATCATGTTGACCCAATCCTGGCTAAGCTTGGTTCGTTCCCACATGTCTCTTCATTTACATAGTTTGGAAAATATCTTATGATGGCTTACAGGGCGAATCAGTAAACCAAGGAACAGTCTTCCTTACATGACTAAAATCTTCCATGAAGAGATATGCAAACAGCATATCTCTTCATGGCAGGATATTAGTGAGACATTAATCTTGTCACATACGACATTACACTTTAACACCGCCATACATCCATGACACCGCCGTAACACCATCTCCACCTTGACACCACCAAAACACTCACATATAACACCGTCACACATACATAACACAGCCCTAACACCGTCACACATACAAAACATTGGAAAACGTTTCCACATTTAAACTTTCTTAAAGAGAATCGGCCGTCGGAATCCTTACAAAGCGACAACACCATAAATATGAAATATTCCACGATGTTGTTATAACTTTTATGTCGCCTTGTCTAGTTAGCGAGAATATCAAGCACAGTTGTTGTCCAGTCACTCACTCAACTGTAGTTGTCATTCTTTCAGAGTTTACCTTGTATAGGAGATTTGAAGCCAATCGACTACACGAGTCACAAAGGATATCAAACCATACCACGGGTGGGATTAGAACTCGCTATCAGAGTCTCAACACTCCAAACCGACGCGTTTTGAGACTCTCTGATCGCGAGTTCTAATCCCACCCGTGGTATGGTTTGTTTGCAATCGTGTCATTACGAGTTCGTGGGTCAAGGATGATATCACCTGTACACTACTAGCTAATAGGGCTCAATACGGCGCACGCAGTCAAGGGCCCTATATTCCCATAACAACAAGACCTCCAGTTAAAGGAACTTTTATCTCTTAAATATAGGTTGAAAGGAAAGTCTAAATATATACTGCAAAGGATATCCAGCTGTGTATATATGTATGATCCAGCGACCTCAGGTAGACCTTGCAGTCTTAACTTATGAAGCAACGAGTGGCAAGTCATTTTTGCGATAAAAAATCAAACTGAATATCTAGAAATATATTTTTTTTTTAGAAATATATTTTTTTTCATGGAGGAACGTGGACTTTGGGTTATGTTTAATGTATTTTCCCGCCTTTGACTGATACCTCACTTCCGATACAAAAAACTAATACAAATACTACTACTTTTACAAATTAATAATAAACATCCATTTAAACTAATTTCTCCCCAGATAAAAAGCCGAATTGTCATAGGCTAATTAAACCTTATGTTAGATAATACTGTGTTAATGGATCTCAATAAAAAGGGGCAGAATAAATTACCTGGAAATTAGTAATTTCTCTCCTCGCGGGATAATTGCTCAATGAAACTCATTAAAAACTTGCCTAAACTCAAAACTTTAGATAAATTCCCCACCCCGAACAGCAGTATAAAGGAAACGTGGCTATTAAATCCCTTCCTCTCTACATTTTCATTTTCCCCTCTTTTCCCCTTCCCCACTCTATCTCTCCCTCCCCTCAAGGAAGGTCCTTGATGTTGGTGAGGGGCTCTTGATTTAGGAATGGATCTGTGCTCCCATTCCCCGAATAAGCCGAATCCTTCCACATATCCCCCCCCCCCCCCCCCCGGTGCTGTATAATCCTCCGGGTTTAGCGCTCCCCCCTTGATTATAATAATAATAAAATCTATCTCTCCCCCCTCACCCTCCTCTTTTTGGTCTCACTGTGAAAGGGTGATTAAACCTAACCAACACTGTCTAGGACTGGGCCTCCTCTCCTCCTACTTATTCCTCTACTTAACCCTGAAAAGAATTTTACACATTCCGCCTCTCAGGAGTTTTAAAACATCACTCATGTTTTTAATGAGTATGAGGAGGATATGAGGATGTATATGAAAAGAATATGAAATTGTTGTGCTCCACAGCAGTTTACAAGTTTGAGAAAGATGGTATCCCAGTACTATTGGCAACCTAACTGTTGTAATGGACTTACAGTTACAACCTGCCACGTATTATTTTAAAGGAAAAGAGGCCAGGTACCATCCTTCTGCGCCGGGGATCGTTCAAATTTTCCGGGTTTGTGATCCGTCCTTGCTACTACTTGAGTACCAAGCGCCCACTTGAGTACCAAGCGCCACACTTAAAGTAAACGCCGAAACTTTATCCAATTAAAACGCCGAGCTGAGCCTGACTTTCACGTTCGTAATGAAGAGAAAAATTTTACCTGAGAGTGACTTTGTAATTGTGTAAGCTAGTTCCACACGAACTTTGGGTGATTGGACTAGTTCACACCAAACTTTGAGAGATGGACTAGTTCACATTGAACTTTAAAGAGTTTGTGACAAGTTCCACCGAACTTTTGAATTGTGAGTTAGTTCACACCGAACTTTGAGAGATTGTGAGCTAGTTTCACATGGAACTTTGAGAGATTGTGAGCAAGTTCCAACCGAACTTTGTGCAATTGTGAGTTAGTTCACTCCGAACTTTGAGTAAATTGTGAGCTAGCTCACACCCCGAACCTTTTGTCTAATTGTGAACTAGTTTCACACCGAACTTTGAGTGATATGACTACTTCTCACCGAGCTTTGTGTGATTGTGAGCTAGTTCACAATGAACGTTGAGTGTTTGTAAGGCCATAAATGTTTTATCTTGAAAAAACCTACATCAAGAAATCACTCTAGAACCCGCTAACCTACTTTCTAATCATTCAGGAACCGGCTAACCTACTTTCTAATCATTCAGGAACCGGCTAATCCACTTCGTAATCACTCAAAAACTCACAAACATACTTTCTAACCCGTTAGAACCCAGTTAGCCATTTTCTAATCATCCAGGAAGCCGCAAACCTAGTTTCTAAACCCTCAAGAACCTATGTAATTCACTCAGGAACTTACATACTTTCTAAAACATTCAGGAATCACTACAAACTTACAATCTCTATTAAACACTAATACCCTCTCTAATTCCTCATGATCCCGCTAACGCGGGTTTCTAATTCCCATACACCCTCTAATATGCTTTCAAAATTTTTCATGAACCCACTAACAGATTTTCTAGTTCTCCTTGAGCCAACTAAAACTGTTTCTAAATTCCCGCAGGAACCTACTAAAACACTTAGTAATCTCTCTGGAAATCTCTCATTCTCTTTCTAAACGCTCTTTAACCCCCTAAAACCCAAATTTTCTAATCTGTCGCAGTCCTACAAAACTCATGGGAATTCATGATGATTCCACTAGCAAAAATTTCTAAATCCATCATGGATACACTAGAGCTTTTTCTAATATCCTCTGAACCCTACAAGACAGTCTCTAATTACTCAAAGCCCAAAAAACCACTCTCAAATCCCTAGGAAAACCATCAGTAACCCTTTTTTAATTTCCCAACGAACCCACTAACAAACTTTCTAACTCCTTAGGAACCCACTAACAGCCTTTCTAATTCCTCATAAACCCACTAACAGCCTGTCTAATTCCTCACGAACCCACTAACACCTGTCAATTCCTCATGAGCCCACTAACAGCCTGTCTAAATTTCTCATGAACCCTCTACCACCTTAACTAAACACTAAGAAACTCAAATAAATCCTCCAGTTTCCGCAACACTATTTCTAATCAGTCCCGTGAACCCCCACGGCAACACACTTTCTAATCCTTCTATAAATAACTAGCAAGCACATTTTCTAACCCCTCAGGAATCCACTTGCAATTTTTCTGACCATTCATCACATGGCTTATATAGATATTGGCTGACGCGAGTAAGCAAAAAGCTGGTGGTTGGATTCCTCCGTACTTTGACAAGGGGGCAAAGACTGTGTCGACCCTGCGATGGCAGTGGGTTTGTTTTGACTGGAAAACTGCTCTTATCAACCACTCCAATTAATCGCTCCAGTGGTTCGTATTCGTGAGAAGTGGCAGACTTGAAAGACAATCAATACTGCAATAACTCTAGTGATGTCTTAATAGACTTCAAGTAAGCTGCTCTCAAAGAAGTTCTCCCTTTAGATGCTGGGAAGCAGAAGCTCTGGTAAGCTTTTATCTAGACGTCTTCTTAGTAAGATGGTCTCATGTAAGTACCATATTGGCTTACAGGGAAGCAAAAGCAGTAGTGAGCGTCGGTCTCCCAGTAAGCTCACTTGGTAGTCCCTGATTGAGCTGGTAGAGGTACTAGTAAGCTTCTGCCTGAAAACATTAGAGGGTCATCAAGAGCCTGGTTGATCAAGCCATCAATCAAAAAATCTGGTCTGAGATCAAGGAGAGGAACAACACAACTAATAATTCAAGTTGTATTGTTATTATGTTAATAACTAAGCGCTAAATTCCCAAGGGCCATAGAGTAAGTCACACTCAGTTCTAGAGTTTATGACGTAGTTCTCGTAAGCACGTCTCAGTTAACATGTACTTAACGTAGTTATTTTGTTCATGATGCAATTGTGTTCATGAAGTTTGTGTTCTTGAAAGTTCTCCTGTTCTTGATGTGGTTCTTGCGTTCATTGAACAGCTTGTGTTCATGATGTAATTTTTGTTTCTTGATCGTTTTTGTGTTTATTTAGTTCTTTTGTTCTGAGGGAGTACTTTTGCGCATCCTGGTCTTGTGTTCATTAGTCCTATTTTTCATAAACCCGTTTTTGTTTCCCGTATACTTCGGTTCTGTGTAGCTTTGTTCATCTTGCCCTTTAGTTCAGATGTACCTTTGTGTTACCCAAAGCCTTTGTGCAGATGTAGTTCTTTGTTCTGATATAGTCCTTGTGTTCCTTTGTGGTTTTTTTGTGTTCAATATAGTCCTGGTTCAGATGGGGTTCGGGTTTCTGTAAGTCCTTGGGTTTTCAAATGGGCTTTGTTTTCCAGAAAACCCCTTTGGGCAGGGCTAGCCTTGTGTCTGATGTGGGTTTTAAAGTTCAGAAAGTCTTTGTTTCAGATTTTTCCTTGTTATGAAAGTCTTGTGTTCATGATATTTCCTTTGGTTTTAAAGATATACCTTGGTTCTGATATAGTTTCTTGTGTTCGTGCTATAGCCCCTTGTGTAAACAAAAACACATACAGTTTAATGTACCCCCTTTTTTTTTTTGACAACGTTTCGCCCCACACAGGGGGTTTTTTCCCCCCAAGTAAACAAACAGATCTACCTGGGGGGGAAAAGGACGGGGTATTTGTAGTCGGGTTCGAATGTTGGGTCAGGTGGGAATGCCTCGATGATCCCTGGGGGGGGTTATAGAGTTTAGGTACTTGGGGGGGTATTGGGCATTGTGAGTAGACCTTCTGCAGTGTTCATGTTTTTAAATTGGGAATGCGTAAGATTTTCTTGGCGGGGTTCGCATTTTTATAGAAGCCATTGTTCTGGTTGAACATGTTTTCCCAAATTTTTTTTCCCAAAACATCATTCCAAGTACTACCTCCACAACCACACCATCAAGGACATCACCACAGTAACAGGGCAAACTTCCATCCTCGCAGGGGAACATAATCCCTTGAACATTAAAAAAGGTATAAAATACCGACAGGTTTTAGGGAAGACACAAAGCAAAGTTAGGTATCTTTATTTTTGAAAAAAGTTTCCCTTTCAAGTAGGGTTCCCCAGTCGAGTACAGAAAAGTTATAGAAACAAAAAGCTTGAAAACGATGAATCAGTCCACACCCTTAAAGTTTTGAGGTGGTCATCCCTCAGTCTAGAGAACAGCATTGTTTCATAGTCGAAACAATATGGAGTTGAAAAGCAGGATGGAGCCTTATATAGCGCCAGGAGGTGAGACGTAGGTCACTAGTAGAACGCAGATGTTGGGAGGTCAGGTCCCTCTCAAATCCAGCCGTTCTCACTAGTAGAGGTTGTCGAAGTTGAAAGCAGGTCTGTACCAAGATACCCTTGTGTTGCAGTGTCTGACAGATTGAACATTAAAATGGTATAAAATACCGACAGGTTGTTAGGTAAGACACATATGCAACAGTTAGGTATCATCGTCTTCAAGTCTCTTCTGCTTCTATCAACTTTTCTGTACTCGACTGAAGAAGCCTACTGTGTAGGCGAAACGTTTTGAAATAAAGGTACCTAACTGTTGCATATGTGTCTTACCTATCTTTATTTTGAAACGTTTCGCCTACACAGTAGGCTTCTTCAGTCGAGTACAGAAAAGTTGATAGAAGCAGAAGAGACTTGAAGACGATGTAATCAGTCCATCACCCTTAAAGTTTTGAGGTGGTCAGTCCCTCAGTCTGGAGAAGAGCATTGTTCCGTAGTCTGAAACAATACGGAACAATGCTCTTCTCCAGACTGAGGGACTGACCACCTCAAAACTTTAAGGGTGATGGACTGATTACATCGTCTTCAAGTCTCTTCTGCTTCTATCAACTTTTCTGTACTCGACTGAAGAAGCCTACTGTGTAGGCGAAACGTTTCGAAATAAAGATACCTAACTGTTGCATATGTGTCTTACCTAACAACCACATAATCCCTTGTAATGACTGCAACAAATTATACTTGGGCGAAACATCAAGAGACCTCCAAACACGTATTTCAGAACACCAATACGCAAGCAGGACTGACGATACAAGGAATGCCTGTGTACAACATCGCAATTCACACAACAATTTAATTAACTACAGAAACTCAAGACTTATCGCCACAGAAGACAACACTCAATACCGAAGAATCCTGGAATCATCGCTTATCTCTATAACCAACAATTTCAACCAGAACAACGGCTTCTATAACATAGCTGAACCACTTGCCAAGAAACTTCTTCATCGCTATCCCACATAAGAACATAGAACAACTGCAGAAGGTCTACTCACAACTTGTCCAATACCCCTGCCAAGCTACCCAAGACTCTGTAACCCCACCCGGTACATCATCAGATGCAGCATTCTTCACCTGACCTTCAACATTCTGAACCTGACTATAAATACTCCCGTACCTTCCACCCCAGGTAGATCTGTGTGTGACTTGAAAAAGCCCACTGTGTGGGCGAAACGTTGTCAATAAAGGATCACATTAAACTGCATAGGTGTTTATGTTTCCAGTGTGTCGGTATTTTATACCATTTATTTTCATTGTCAGTGAGATGCCCAGAGTTATTTTTAAGGGGACCTATCTTATCTCTAACTTTTGTTCTATAAACCTGGAAAAAAACTTTTTGGTTTAGTTTTCGAATCCCTAGCAACTTTAATTTTATAGTCCCGTTTAGCTTTTCTTATCCCCTTTTTAACGTCCCTCTTAATGTCAATGTACTGATTCATAAGATGACCCTGACCTCTTTTGATGCGCCTATAAATTCCTTTTTTCTGTCCTAAAAGATATCTGAGCCTATTATTCATCCATCTGGGGTAATTTTATTCGATCTAATTTCCTTACATGGGATAAATGTCCTTTGGGCAGCATGTATTGTGTTAAGAAAGCTGTCATATTGATAGCTCTCTTCGTTACCCCAGCCCACAGATGATAAGTGTTCTCTAAGCCCATTGTAATCTGCAAAGCGAAAATCTGGGACCAGTACTGAATTATCCCTACTGTCATACTTCCATTCAATGCTAAAAGTAATTGATTTGTGATCGCTTGTGCCGAGTTCCTCTGTAATTTCTAAATTATTAACAAGAGTTTCCTTGTTTGCCAAAACCAAGTCAAGAAGGTTATTTCTCCTTGTAGGATGTATCACAAACTGCTTCAAAAAACAATCCTGAACTACTTCTAAGAAGTCGTATGATTCTAAATTCCCAGTCAAGAAATTCCAATCAATATGACTAAAGTTAAAGTCTTCTAGAATTACATTATCGTGCCTTGTGGCCTTAACAATTTCCTCCCAAAGTAGTCTCCCTTGGTCCCTATCTAAGTTTGGGGGACGGTATATCACACTTAAAATCAATTTTTCATGTCCCTCTGAAAATTCTATCCAAACAGACTGTGTGTGTGTTACTTCAGACTTAATACCCGTTTTTATGCAACAGTTCAAGCGATCGCGGACATACAATGCCACCCAACCCCCTTCCCGATACTTCTGTCTACTTGGAACAATTTAAATCCCTGTATGTGACATTCAGCAGGCATGTCCTGATTTTTCGTATTGAACCATGTCTCAGTTAAGGCAAATACATCAATGTTACCTGCACTAGCAACTAGTCTCAACTCGTCCATCTTTTTCCTAGCACTACGACTATTTGTGTAATATATATTTAAGGACCCTCCTTTCTCTCTACCCTTCCTGCTCCTTTCTGTTATTCCACTAAACCTATTACTGTCTTTGTCACCTAGTGCCACTGGCATTCCAATATCCACCTCGCTTTGCCTATTACTAGTTCTCCTAGTACTCATATTATTACACTGGGACTTCACTGTTTTCCTGCCAAAACCCATACCACTAAGTATTCCTAGTTTAAAGACCTAACAGCTCCCTCCACTGCGTTGCCAGTGCCCCCACCCCAAACCTAGATAAGTGAACCCCATCCCTGGCATACATGTCATTTCTGCCACAGAAGAGGTCCCAGTTGTCAATGAATGTTACAGCATTTTCCTTACAGTATTTGTCCAGCCAGCAATTGATACCAATTGCCCTGGACAACCATTCATTTCCAACTCCTTTCCTTGGCAAAATACCACATATGACAGGGTTCCCACCCTTCCTCCTAATTATCTCTATTGCTAACCTATACCTGCTAATCAGGCCCTCACTCCTACGTCTTCCAACATCGTTGAATCCAGCACTGAGACAGATAATAGGATTTCTCCCATTACCTCTCACAATGCCATCCAGACGGTTAACAATATCCTTCATTCCAGCCCCAGGAAAACACACTCTCTTGCCTCCTACTCCTATCCTTCAAGCAGAATGCCCTATCCATCATCCATGTACCTAATCTGGCTATCCCCAACAACAACAATGTTTTTACCTTCCTTGTCGACGTCCGTCGTGATGTTCCCAGTAGTCGACTCACTACACCTTCACTTGTGGAATTCGTCAAGACGTTCTCGATGGTCTTCGTTGGTGTTTCTAGGGATGTCTCACTCACGTCTGCCAATGCTTCCTTGGTGCTTGTTGTGGCATTCATAGTAGAACACCCACATTCGTCAGGGAGCACCAAAATTGGGTTAGTAGTTTCCCAGTAGTTTTTGGTTTTCTCGTTTTTTCCCTGCCCCCCCAACGTTTCTTGATCCTCAGCGGGTTCCATAGCCCCCACCGAAAAGTTCCCCCTTAACTTGTGTTCATGTCGTTGTTCTTGTGCATAGTGTAGTTATTGCGTTCGGCGTTTCTTTTGTTCATGTGTTTTTCGGTTAGGCTGAGTTTTTTTGTTCAGCTGTATTTTCCGTGTTCGGTGAGATATTGTGTTCTGTGTGTTTTGTGTTCTACTGTGTTATTTTGTTTTGCCTAGTTCTTGTGTCAGCTCTAGTTATTGTGTTCTGCTGTAGTTCTTGTGTTCATGTGTAGTTATTGTGTTCAGGTGTGTTTTTGTTTGAGCTGTAGTTATTGTGTTTTGTGCTGTATTTTTGTTCAGGGGTTTAAATTCTGTGTTCATGCTGTAGTTTTTGGTCATGCTTATTATTGTGTTCATGTTTTTTAAATTTCTGTGTTCAGCGTGTTTTTGGTTTTGCTGTGTTTTTGTGTTCAGCTGTGTTATTGTGTTCAGCTGTAGTTTTTGGGGTTCAGGCTTTAATTTTCTGTGTTCATGCTGTAGTTATTGCGTCTCTGTAGTTATTTGTTCATGTTAGTTCTTGTGTTAGCTTTTATATTTTGTGTTCGGGTAGTTCTGTGTTCATGCTGTAGTTGTGTTCAGCTTTGTATTGTGTTTTTGCTGTAGTTATTGTTTCAGCGTAGTTCTTTGTTCGCTGTAGTTGTGTTCTGCTGTGTTATTGTGTTCAGCTGTAGTTTTTTGTGTTCATGCTGTAGTTCTTGTGTTCGATGTAGTTCTTGTGTTCATGGAAATTATTGTGTTTATGATGTAGTTTTGTGTTCATGCTTAGTTATTTTTTTCATACTGTAGTTTTTGTGTCATTTGTAGTTTTTGGTTCTGATGTAGTTTTGTGTTCAGGCGTATTATTGTGTTCATGCTGATTTTTGTGTTCAGCTTTAATTACTGTGTTCATGCTGTAGTTATTGTGTTCATGCTGTAGTTATTGTGTTCATGCTGTAGTTATTGTGTTCATGCTGTAGTTTTTGTGTTCATGCTGTAGTTCTTGTGTTCATGATGTAGTTATTGTGTTCATGCTGTAGTTCTTATGTTCATGATGTAGTTATTGTGTTCATGGTGTAGTTATTGTGTTCATGCTGTAGTTCTTGTGTTCATGCTGTAGTTATTGTGTTCATGCTGTAGTTCTTGTGTTCATGCTGTAGTTCTTATGTTCATGATGTAGTTCTTGGTTTCATGCTGTAGTTATTGTGTTAAATGCTGTAGTTCTTTGTGTTCATGCTGTAGTTATTGTGTTCATGCTGTAGTTATTGTGTTCATAGATGTAGTTATTGTGTTCATGCTGTAGTTATTTGTGTTCATGCTGTAGTTATTGTGTTCATGATGTAGTTATTGTGTTCATGATGTAGTTATTGTGTTCAGGGCTGTAGTTATTGTGTTCATGCTGTAGTTATTGTGTTCATGATGTAGTTATTGTGTTCATGCTGTAGTTATTGTGTTCATGCTGTAGTTATTGTGTTCATGCTGTATTATTGTGTTCATGCTGTAGTTATTGTGTTCATGATGTAGTTATTGTTTTTCATGCTGTAGTTATTGTGTTCATGCTGTAGTTATTGTGTTCATGCTGTAGTAATTGTGTTCATGATGTAGTTATTGTGTTCATGCTGTAGTTATTGTGTTCATGCTGTAGTTATTGTGTTCATGATGTAGTTTATTGTGTTCATGCTGTAGTTATTGTGTTCATGCTGTAGTTCTTGTGTTCATGCTGTAGTTATTGTGTTCATGCTGTGTTATTTATCTGTGTGTTCTTGTGTTCATGTGTAGTTATTGTGTTCATGCTGTAGTTATTGTGTTCATGCTGTAGTTATTGTGTTCATGATGTAGTTATTGTGTTCATGATGTAGTATTGTGTTCATGCTGTAGTTATTGTGTTCATGCTGTAGTTATTGTGTTCATGATGTAGTTATTGTGTTCATGCTGTAGTTATTGTGTTCATGCTGTAGTTATTGTGTTCATGCTGTAGTTATTGTGTTCATGATGTAGTTATTGTGTTCATGCTGTAGTTATTGTGTTCATGCTGTAGTATTGTGTTCATGATGTAGTTATTGTGTTCATGCTGTAGTTATTGTGTTCATGATGTAGTTATTGTGTTCATGCTGTAGTTATTGTGTTCATGATGTAGTTATTGTGTTCATGATGTAGTTATTGTGTTCATGATGTAGTTATTGTGTTCATGCTGTAGTTATTGTGTTCATGCTGTAGTTATTGTGTTCATGCTGTAGTTATTGTGTTCATGATGTAGTTATTATGTTCATGATGTAGTTATTGTGTTCATGGTGTAGTTATTGTGTTCATGCTGTAGTTTTTTGTGTTCATGCTGTAGTTATTGTGTTCATGCTGTAGTTCTTGTGTTCATGCTGTAGTTCTTATGTTCATGATGTAGTTCTTGTGTTCATGCTGTAGTTATTGTGTTAATGCTGTAAGTTCTTGTGTTCATGCTGTAGTTATTGTGTTCATGCTGTAGTTAATTGTGTTCATGATGTAGTTATTGTGTTCATGCTGTAGTTATTGTGTTCATGCTGTAGTTATTGTGTTCATGCTGTATTTTATTGTGTTCATGATGTAGTTATTGTGTTCATGCTGTAGTTATTGTGTTCATGCTGTAGTTATTGTGTTCATGATGTAGTTATTGTGTTCATGCTGTAGTTATTGTGTTCATGCTGTAGTTATTGGGGTTCATGCTGTAGTTATTGTGTTCATGATGTAGTTATTGTGTTCATGCTGTAGTTATTGTGTTCATGCTGTAGTTATTGTGTTCATGATGTAGTTATTGTGTTCATGCTGTATTTTATTGTGTTCATGCTGTAGTTCTTGTGTTCATGCTGTAGTTATTGTGTTCATGCTGTAGTTATTGTGTTCATGCTGTAGTTCTTGTGTTCATGATGTAGTTATTGTGTTCATGCTGTAGTTATTGTGTTCATGCTGTAGTTATTGTGTTCATGATGTAGTTATTGTGTTCATGATGTAGTTATTGTGTTCATGCTGTAGTTATTGTGTTCATGCTGTAGTTATTGTGTTCATGATGTAGTTATTGTTCATGCTGTAGTTATTGTGTTCATGCTGTAGTTATTGTGTTCATGCTGTAGTTATTGTGTTCATGATGTAGTTATTGTGTTCATGCTGTAGTTATTGTGTTCATGCTGTAGTTATTGTGTTCATGATGTAGTTATTGTGTTCATGCTGTAGTTATTGTGTTCATGATGTAGTTATTGTGTTCATGCTGTAGTTATTGTGTTCATGATGTAGTTATTGTGTTCATGCTGTAGTTATTGTGTTCATGCTGTAGTTATTGTGTTCATGATGTAGTTATTGTGTTCATGCTGTAGTTATTGTGTTCATGATGTAGTTATTGTGTTCATGATGTAGTTATTGTGTTCATGCTGTAGTTATTGTGTTCATGATGTAGTTATTGTGTTCATGAGTAGTTATTGTGTTCATGATGTAGTTATTGTGTTCATGATGTAGTTATTGTGTTCATGCTTAGTTATTGTGTTCATGATGTAGTTTATTGTGGTTCATGCTGTAGTTATTGTGTTCATGATGTATTATGTGTTCATGATGTAGTTATTGTGTTCATGCTGTAGTTATTGTGTTCATGCTGTAGTTATTGTGTTCATGATGTAGCTATTGTGTTCATGCTGTAGTTATTGTGTTCATGCTGTAGTTCTTGTGTTCATGCTGTAGTTATTGTGTTCATTGCTGTAGTTATTGTGTTCATGCTGTAGTTCTTGTGTTCATGCTGTAGTTATTGTGTTCATGATGTATTATTGTGTTCATGCTGTAGTTATTGTGTTCATGATGTAGTTATTGTGTTCATGCTGTAGTTATTTGTTCATGGTGTAGTTATTGTGTTCATGATGTAGTTATTGTGTTCATGCTGTAGTTATTGTGTTCATGCTGTAGTTATTGTGTTCATGATGTAGCTATTGTGTTCATGCTGTAGTTATTGTGTTCATGCTGTAGTTCTTGTGTTCATGCTGTAGTTATTGTGTTCATGCTGTAGTTATTGTGTTCATGCTGTAGTTCTTGTGTTCATGCTGTAGTTATTGTGTTCATGATGTAGTTATTGTGTTCATGCTGTAGTTATTGTGTTCATGATGTAGTTATTGTGTTCATGATGTAGTTATTGTGTTCATGCTGTAGTTATTGTGTTCATGATGTAGTTATTGTTTTCATGCTGTAGTTATTGTGTTCATGCTGTAGTTATTGTGTTCATGCTGTAGTTATTGTGTTCATGATGTAGTTATTGTGTTCATGCTGTAGTTATTGTGTTCATGCTGTAGTTATTGTGTTCATGATGTAGTTATTGTGTTCATGCTGTAGTTATTGTGTTCATGATGTAGTTATTGTGTTCATGCTGTAGTTATTGTGTTCATGCTGTAGTTATTGTGTTCATGCTGTAGTTATTGTGTTCATGCTGTAGTTATTGTGTTCATGCTGTAGTTATTGTGTTCATGCTGTAGTTATTGTGTTCATGATGTAGTTATTGTGTTCATGCTGTAGTTATTGTGTTCATGCTGTAGTTATTGTGTTCATGATGTAGTTATTGTGTGTTCATGATGTAGTTATTGTGTTCATGATGTAGTTATTGTGTTCATGATGTAGTTATTGTGTTCATGATGTAGTTATTGTGTTCATGATGTAGTTTTGTGTTCATGCTGTAGTTATTGTGTTCATGATGTAGTTATTGTGTTCATGATGTAGTTATTGTGTTCATGCTGTAGTTATTGTGTTCATGATGTAGTTATTGTGTTCATGCTGTAGTTATTGTGTTCATGCTGTAGTTATTGTGTTCATGCTGTAGTTATTGTGTTCATGATGTAGTTATTGTGTTCATGCTGTAGTTATTGTGTTCATGCTGTAGTTATTGTGTTCATGATGTAGTTATTGTGTTCATGCTGTAGTTATTGTGTTCATGATGTAGTTATTGTGTTCATGCTGTAGTTATTGTGTTCATGCTGTAGTTATTTGTGTTCATGATGTAGTTATTGTGTTCATGCTGTAGTTATTGTGTTCATGATGTAGTTATTGTGTTCATGCTGTAGTTATTGTGTTCATGCTGTAGTTATTTGTGTTCATGCTGTAGTTATTGTGTTCATGCTGTAGTTATTGTGTTCATGCTGTAGTTATTGTGTTCATGCTGTAGTTATTGTGTTCATGATGTAGTTATTGTGTTCATGCTGTAGTTATTGTGTTCATGCTGTAGTTATTGTGTTCATGATGTAGTTATTGTGTTCATGATGTAGTTATTGTGTTCATGATGTAGTTATTGTGTTCATGATGTAGTTATTGTGTTCATGCTGTAGTTATTGTGTTCATGCTGTAGTTATTGTGTTCATGCTGTAGTTATTGTGTTCATGATGTAGTTATTGTGTTCATGCTGTAGTTATTGTGTTCATGCTGTAGTTATTGTGTTCATGCTGTAGTTATTGTGTTCATGCTGTAGTTATTGTGTTCATGCTGTAGTTATTGTGTTCATGCTGTAGTTCAAGTTCCTTCAATTTTAAACAATTACTGTTGTCAAATTTGATCACAATCTTATAAAACATCAATAAATATAAATATTTCTTTTCTTCCTTATCACTCTATTTCACTCAGCCTGGGAAAGGGTGAGAAGGAGAGAGAGAGAGAGAGAGAGAGAGAGAGAGAGAGAGAGAGAGAGAGAGAGAGAGACTGCTTCAGCCCTCATTTTTCTCCAAGAGATTAATGAGTCTTTTTACATATTAATTTTACTCTGATGTGTGAGCGTGTGTGTATGTGTGTGTGTGTGTGTGTGTGTGTGTGTGTGTGTCTGTGTGTGTCTGTGTCTGTGTCTGTATGTGTTGTTTGTCTGTGTCTGTGTGTGTGTGTATGTGTGTGTGTGTGTCTGTCTGTCTGTGTGTCTTTACTAACCTAATTGTGATTGTAGTGGTCGAATCACAGTTGTTGGCCCCGCCTCTTCGCTGTCACTACTAGGATACTCTCCCTGCTCCATGACCTTTATCATACCTCTTCTTAATTAAAGCTAGGTATGGATCCTGCCTCCACTACATCACTTTTCAGACTATACCACTTCCTGACAACTCTATGACTGAAGAAATACTTTCTAACATCCTTGTGACTCACCTGGGTCTTCAACTTCCAATTGTGATCCCTTGTTGTTGTGTCACATCTTTGGAACATCCTGTCTCTGTCCACCATGTCGATTTCTCTCTGTATTATATATGCATTTATCGTATCCTCCCCTATCTCTCCTGTTCTCCAGTGTCATCAGGTCGATCTCCCTTCATCTCTCCTCAAAGGACATTCCCCTTAGCTCCGGGACTAGTCTCGTTGCAAACCATTGCACTTTCTCTAATTTCCCGACGTGCTTGGCCAGGTGTGGGTTCCAGACTGGTGCAGCATACTCCAATATGGAGTATGCTGCACCAGTGTGCAGCATTCTCCATATTGGAGTATGCTGCGAGGTGTGCAGTGTCTGGAACGATTCATACTGAGGCATCGAAATGTTATACTTAGGTCTGCTAGGTAGTTATTTGGCTGATGTGCGCCTCAGGAGATGTGCTCGGAAGCAGACTCCCTTTCTAACTCTGTGGAGCATTCCTTAGAAAGGGATGCTCCACAGAGTTAGAAAGGGACACTTCTCAATCAGAAACACATCTCGGACAATAAGAAAGGAACACATCACAGACAGTAAGAAAAATAAACATCACAAACAGAATGTGACACATCATAGCTAGAAATTGACACACTACTGACTGAAGGGCACACATCTTACACATTTAGAGGGGACACATCTCAGAAGTTTAGAAAGGTGGTAAACCAAAGTTAAAAAGAGCACATCACAGGCAGTTAGAAACGGATACATCACAAATAGTTAGAGAGGGACTCATCACAGTTAGAAAGGGATACATCACAGTTAGAAAAGAACACATCACAGTAAATTAGAAAGGTACTCATCACAGTTACAAAGGGACATACCACAGTAAATTAGATAAAAACTGGCCATAGTTAGAAAGGGACACATCACAGTTAGAAAGGGATACATCACGGTAAGTTAGAAAGGAGACACATCACCGTATATTAGAAAGGGACAAATCACAATCAGTTGGAAAGAGACACATCACAGTTAGAAAGGGGTACACCACAGTAAATTAGAAAGGGACACATCACAGACAGTAATCTTGACAGGCTTCTCGCTCACAAATGAGTTTACCATATCGAGCGAATATTAATGAAACATATCGAGCGAATATTAATGAAACATATCGAGCGAACATTAATGAAACATATCGAGCGAACATTAATGAAACATATCGAGCGAATATTAATGAAACATAACGAGAGAATATTAATGAAACATAACGAGAGAATATTAATGAAACATATCTAGAGAATATTAATGAAACATATCGAGCGAATATTAATGAAACATATCGAGCGAACATTAATGAAACATATCGAGCGAACATTAATGAAACATATCTAGCGAATATTAATGAAACATATCGAGCGAATATTAATGAAACATATCTAGAGAATATTAATGAAACATATCTAGCGAATATTAATGAAACATATCGAGCGAATATTAATGAAACATATCGAGCGAATATTAATGAAACATAACGAGAGAATATTAATGAAACATATCGAGAGAATATTAATGAAACATATCGAGAGAATATTAATGAAACATATCGAGAGAATATTAAAGAAACAATTACTAGGGAAGTGTTAGTCCCACTTATTCAAACAAAAATTAATCGTTATTAACGCCTGTCCAGAGAACCTTGTATCCACCTCTGCTGTTATTACCTCTTCAGTGATAACAGTGACAGTACTGTTATTACCTCAGGTGATAACAATGACAGTACTGTTATTACCTCAGGTGATAACAATGACAGTACTGTTATTACCTCAGGTGATAACAATGATAGTACTGTTATTACCTCAGGTGATAACAATGACAGTACTGTTATTACCTCAGGTGATAACAATGACAGTACTGTTATTACCTCAGGTGATAACAATGACAGTACTGTTATTACCTCAGGTGATAACAATGACAGTACTGTTATTACCTCAGGTGATAACAATGATAGTACTGTTATTACCTCAGGTGATAACAATGACAGTACTGTTATTACCTCAGGTGATAACAATGACAGTACTGTTTTACCTCAGGTGATAACAATGACAGTACTGTTATTACCTCAGGTGATAACAATGATAGTACTGTTATTACCTCAGGTGATAACAATGACAGTACTGTTATTACCTCAGGTGATAACAATGACAGTACTGTTATTACCTCAGGTGATAACAATACAGTACTGTTATTACCTCAGGTGATAACAATGACAGTACTGTTATTACCTCAGGTGATAACAATGACATACTGTTATTACCTCTTCAGTGATAACAGTGACAGTACTGTTATTACCTCAGGTGATAACAATGACAGTACTGTTATTACCTCAGGTGATAACAATGACAGTACTGTTATTACCTCAGGTGATAACAATGATAGTACTGTTATTACCTCAGGTGATAACAATGACAGTACTGTTATATACCTCAGGTGATAACAATGACAGTACTGTTATTACCTCAGGTGATAACAAATGACAGTACTGTTATTACCTCAGGTGATAACAATGACAGTACTGTTATTACCTCAGGTGATAACAATGACAGTACTGTTATTACCTCAGTGATAACAATGACAGTACTGTTATTACCTCAGGTGATAACAATGACAGTACTGTTATACCTCAGGTGATAACAATGACAGTACTGTTATTACCTCAGGTGATAACAATGACAGTACTGTTATTACCTCAGGTGATAACAATGACAGTACTGTTATTACCTCTTCAGTGATAACAGTGACAGTACTGTTATTACCTCAGGTGATAACAATGACAGTACTGTTATTACCTCAGGTGATAACAATGACAGTACTGTTATTACCTCAGGTGATAACAATGATAGTACTGTTATTACTTCAGGTGATAACAATGACAGTACTGTTATTACCTCATGATAACAAATGACAGTACTGTTATTACCTCAGGTGATAACAATGACAGTACTGTTATTACCTCAGGTGATAACAATGACAGTACTGTTATTACCTCAGGTGATAACAATGACAGTACTGTTATTACCTCAGGTGATAACAATGACAGTACTGTTATTACCTCAGGTGATAACAATGACAGTACTGTTATTACCTCAGGTGATAACAATGACAGTACTGTTATTACCTCTTCAGTGATAACAATGACAGTACTGTTATTACCTCTTCAGTGACAACAGCGACAGTACTGTTATTACCTCAGGTGATAACAATGATAGTACTGTTATTACCTCAGGTGATAACAATGACAGTAACTGTTATACCTCTAAGTGATAACAATGACAGTACTGTTATTACCTTTTCAGTGATAACAATGACAGTACTGTTATTACCTCAGGTGATAACAATGATAGTATTGTTATTACCTCAGGTGATAACAATGACAGTACTGTTATTACCTCTTCAGTGATAACAGTGACAGCACTGTTATTACCTCTTCAGTGATAACAATGACTGTACTGTTACCTTTTCAGTGATAACAATGACAGTACTGTTATTACCTCAGGTGATAACAATGACAGTACTGTTATTACCTCAGGTGATAACAATGACAGTACTGTTATTACCTCTTCAGTGATAACAGTGACAGTACTGTTATTACCTCTTCAGTGATAACAGTGACAGTACTGTTATTACCTCTTCAGTGATAACAGTGACAGTACTGTTATTACCTCTTCAGTGATAACAGTGACAGTACTGTTATTACCTCTTCAGTGATAACAATGACAGTACTGTTATTACCTCTTCATGATAACAATGACAGTACTGTTATTACCTCTTAGCAGCGATAACAATAACAGTACTGTTATTACCTCTTCAGTGATAACAGTGACAGTACTGTTATTACCTCTTCAGTGATAACAATGACAGTACTGTTATTACCTCAGGTGATAACAATGACAGTACTGTTATTACCTCTTCAGTGATAACAATGACAATACTGTTATTACCTCAGGTGATAACAATGACAGTACTGTTATTACCTCTTCAGTGATAACAATGACAGTAGTGTTATTACCTCAGGTGATAACAATGACAGTACTGTTATTACCTCTTCAGTGATAACAATGACAGTAGTGTTATTACCTCAGGTGATAACAATGACAGTACTGTTATTACCTCTTCAGTGATAACAATGACAATACTGTTATTACCTCAGGTGATAACAATGACAGTACTGTTATTACCTCTTCAGTGATAACAATGACAGTAGTGTTATTACCTCAGGTGATAACAATGACAGTACTGTTATTACCTCTTCAGTGATAACAATGACAATACTGTTATTACCTCAGGTGATAACAATGACAGTACTGTTATTACCTCAGGTGATAACGATGACGATGACAGATGTTGAGAGCTTTCATCAGAAATGCAATTGTGCAGCTGTATATGTTATTGGAGAGAGAGAGAGAGAGGCAGACTGTCGTCAGCACTTCTCAGACAAAAGCCGCGGTGCTGAGTTGGCAGAAAAGGTTTGGGGTTACTGGTAGTGGGTTTGTTGGGATGAATGTAGTCCTGGTAGGGTCTATGGGGTTCCATTGGTTACTGGTACTGAGTTTGTTGGGATAAATGTAGTTCTGGTAGTGTCTATGAGGTTACATGAGTTACTGGTACTGGGAGTATTGGCTCCTCTGACATAACAGATGTGTCCAACAGGCGTACAAGTCAAATGATATACATGTATATTGTTAGGTTGGAAATATTCACAGCTAAATCACAATACCACAGCTGGAACAATTCATAATTAACCCACAATACCATAACTGGAACAATTTATAATTAACCCACAATACCATAGCTGGAACAATTTATAATTAACCCATAATACCATAGCTGGAACAATTCACATCTGGCCTACCATACCCTGGCTGGAACAAATCATAAGTAACATACAATACAGTGACTACAACAGTTCACAACCTACAATACCGAGGTTAGAGCAGTTCACAACTAACCCACAATTCCGGGACTAGAACAATTCACAACTAAACATCAATGCTGTTGCTGGGTCATTTCACAGCTTTCCCCTTATTACCAGGGCTAGTACAATTCACATTTAACTCACAGTTCCATAGTTGGAACAATTCGTAACTGACCCATATTACCACAGCAACAACAATTCTCAAGTATCCAACAATACTCTGGCTGGAATAATTCTCAGCTAAATCACAATATCAAGACTGGAACAATTCACAATTATAGAACAATTCAGTGGCTGCAATAATTCAAATCTAAACCACTGTACCGTGGCTAGAACAATCCACAACTCCCAATAAAGAAACGGGAACAATTCATAACTCCCAATAAAGTAACTGGAATAATTCACAACTCCCAAAAAATTAGCTGGAACAATTCACAACTCCCAATAAATTAGCTGGAACAATTCACAGCTCTCAATAAATTACCTGGAACAATTCACAACTTCCAATAAATTTGCTGGAATAATTCACAACTGCCAATAAAGCAACTGGAACAATACACAACTCACAAAAAATTAGCTGGAACAGTTCAAACTCCCCAAAAAATTAGCTGGAACAATTCACAATTCCCAAAAAATTAGCTGGAACAATTCACAACTCACAATATACTAGCTGGAACAATTCACTGTTCCCAATAAAGTAACTGGAACAATTCAAAACTCCCAATAAATTAGCTGAAACAATTCACCGCTCCAATAAATTAGCAGGAACAATTCACAACTCCCAGTACATTAGCTGAAACAGTTCACAACTCCCAGTAAATTAGCTGGAACAATTCACAACTCCCAATAAATTAGCTGGAACAATTCACAACTCCAAATAAATTAGCTGGAGCAATTCACAACTCCCAATAATTAAGCTGGAACAATTCACAACTCCCAGTAAAGTAACTGAAACAATTCACAACTCCCAATAAATCAGCTGGAACAATTCACAACTCCCAATAAAGTAACTGGAATAATTCACAACTCCCAATAAAGTAACTGGAACAATTCATAACTCCCAATAAATTAGCTGGAACAATTCACAGCAACCAATAAATTAGCTGGAACAATACACAACTCCCAATAAATTACCTGGAACAATTCACAACTCCCAATAAATTAGCTGGAGCAATTCACAACTCCCAACAAATTAGCTGGAACAATTTACAACTCCCAATAAATTAGCTGGAACAATTCACAACACCCAATAAATTAGCTGGAACAATTCACAACTCCCAACAAATTAGCTGGAACAATTCACAACTCCCAATATATTAGCTGGAACAATTCACAGCTCCCAAAAAAGTAACTGGAACAATTCACAAATGCCAATAATATAGCTGGAACAATTAACAACTCTCAATAAATTAGCAGGAACAATTCACAACACCAATTATATTAGCTAGAACAATTCACAACTCCCAATAAAGTAACTGGAGCAATTCACAACTCTCAAAAAATTAGCTGGAACAATTCACAACTCCCAATAAATTAGCTGGAACATTTCAAAACTCCCAGTAAATTAGCTGAAACAATTCACACTCCCAGTAAATTAGCTGGAACAATTCACAACTCCCAATAAATTAGCTGGAACAATTCACAACTCCCAATAAATTAGCTGGAGCAATTCACATCTTCCAATAAATTAGCTGGAACAATTCACAACACCAATTATATTAGCTGGAACAATTCACAACTCCCAATAAAGTAACTGTAGCAATTCACAACTCCCAGAAAATTAGCTGGAACAATTCACAACTCCCAATAAATTAGCAGGAACAATTCAAAACTCCCAGTAAATTAGCTGAAACAATTCACAACTCTCAATATATTAGCTGGAACAATTCACAGCTCCCAAAAAAGTAACTGGAACAATTTACAACTCCCAATAAATTAGCTGGAACAATTAACAACTCCCAATAAATTAGCTGGAACAATTAACAACACCAATTATATTAGCTGGAACAATTCACAACTCCCAATAAAGTAACTGGAGCAATTCACAACTCAAAAAATTAGCTGGAACAATTCACAACCCTCAACAAATTAGCTGGAACAATTCAAAACTCCCAGTAAATTAGCTGAAACAATTCAAAACTCCCAGTAAATTAGCTGGAACAATTCACAACTCCCAATAAATTAGCTGGAACAATTCACAACTTCCAATAAATTAGCTGGAGGAATTCACAACTTCCAATAAATTAGCTGGAACAATTTACAACTCCCAGTAAAGTAACTGGAACAATTCACAACTCCCAAAAAATTAGCTGGAACAATTAACAATTCCCAATAAAGCAACTGGAACAATTCACAACTCCCAATAAAGCAATTGGAACAATTCACAACTCCCAATAAAGCAACTGGAACAATTCACAACTCCCAATAAAGCAATTGGAACAATTCACAACTCCCAATAAATTAGCTGGAACAATTCACAACCATAAAAATTCACAACTACCAATAAATTAGCTGGAACAATTCACAACTCCCAATAAATTACCTGGAACAATTAACAACTCCCAATAAATTAGCTGGAACAATTCAAAACTCCCAACAAATTAGCTGGAACAATTCTCAACTTCCAATAAATTAGCTGGAACAATTCACACTCCCAGTAAATAACTGGAAAATTCACTACTCAAAAATTACTGGAACAATTCACAACTCCCAAAAAATAGCTGGAACAATTAACAACTCCCAAATATATTAGCTGGAACAATTCACAACTACCCCAAAAATTGGCTGGAACAATTCACAACTCCCAATAAATTAGCTGGAACAATTCACAACTCCAATAAATTAGCTGGAACAATTCAAAACTCCATAAATTAGCTGAAACAATTCAAACTCCCAATATAATTAGCTGGAACAATTCACACTCCCAAAAAGTAAGCTGGAACAATTCACAACTCCAATAAATAGCTGGAACAATTAACAACTCCCAATAAATTACTGGAACAATTCAACAACTCCCAATAATTAGCTGGAACAATTCACAACTCCCAATAAAGTAACTGGAGCAATTCACAACTCTCAAAAAATTAGCTGGAACAATTCACAACTCTCAAAAAATTAGCTGGAACAATTCACAACTCCCAATAAATTAGCTGGAACAATTCACAACTCCCAATAAATTAGCTGGAGGAATTCACAACTTCCAAAATAGCTGAAAAATTACAACCCCATAAAGTATGAAACAATTCACAACTCCCAAAAAATTAGCTGGAACAATTAACAATTCCCAATAAAGCAACTGGAACAATTCACAACTCCCAATAAAGCAATTGGAACAATTCACAACTCCCAATAAATTAGCTGGAACAATTCACAACTCCCAGTAAATTAGCTGGAAAAATTCACAACTCCCAATAAATTAGCTGGAACAATTCACTACTCCCAATAAATTACCTGGAACAATTAACAACTCCCAATAAATTAGCTGGAACAATTCAAAACTCCCAACAAATTAGCTGGAACAATTCACAACTTCCAATAAATTTGCTGGAACAATTCACGACTCCCAGTAAAGCAACTGGAAAATTCATAACTCACAATTAATTAGCTGGAACAGTTCACAACTCCCAAAAAATTAGCTGGAACAATTCACAACTCCCAATATATTAGATGGAACAATTCACAACTCCCAATACATGCTGAACAATCCAACTCCAATATATAGCTGGAACAATTCACAACCCTCAAAACTCCCAATAATAGCTGGAACAATTCACAACTCCCAATAAATTAGCTGGAACAATTTACAACTCCCAATAAAGTAACTGGAACAATTCACAACTCCCAAAAATTACTGGAACAATTCACAACTCCCAATAAATTAGCTGGAACAATTCACAACTCCCAATAAATTAGCTGGAACAATTCACAACTCCCAATAAATTAGCTGGAACAATTCACAACTCCCAATAAATTAACTGGAACAATTCACAACTCCCAATAAATTAGCTGGAACAATTCACAACTCCCAATAAATTAGCTGGAACAATTCACAACTCCCAATATATTAGCTGGAACAATTCACAACTCCCAATAAATAACTGGAGCAAAATTCACAACTCCAAAAATTAGCTGGAACAATTCACAACTCCAATAAATTAGCTGGAACAATTCACAACTCCCAATAAATTAAACTGGAACAATTCACAACTTCCAATAATAGCTGGAATCCTAAAAATGGAACAATTACAACTCCAATAAAGCAATGGAACAATTCACAACTCCAATAATTAGCTGAACAATTCACAATCCCAATAAAGTAACTGAACAATTCACAACTCCCAAAAATTAGCTGGAACAATTCACAACTCCCAATAATTAGCTGGAACAATTCAACAACTCCCAGTAAATTAGCTGAACAATTCAACTCCCATAAATTGCTGGAAAATTCACAACTCCAATAAATTAGCTGGAACAATTCACAACTCCCAATAAATTACTGGAACAATTCACATCTCCAATATTAGCACATTCAAACTCCCAAAAATAGCTGGAACAATTCTCAACACCAATATATTAGCTGGAACAATTCACACTCCATCACAATAAAATTCATACATTGTAGCTGGAACATTCACAACTCCCAAAAATTAGCTGGAACAATTCACAACTCCCAATAATTAGCATGGAACAATTCAAACTCCCAATAAATTAGCTGGAACAATTCACAACTCCAATATATTAGCTGGAACAATTCACAACTCCCAAAAAATAACTGGAACAATTCACAACTCCCAGATAAATTAGCTGAGAACAATTCACAACTCCCAATAAATTAGCTGGAACAATTCAACTCCTAATACTAACAATTCACAATCCCATAATTAGCTGGAACAATTCACAACTCCCAATAAATAACGACAATTACAACACAATAATTAGCTGGAACAATTCACAACCCCAAAAATACTGGAACAATTCAAAAAACTCCAAAAATTAGCTTTAACAATTCACAACTCCCAATAAATTTGCTGGAACAATTCAAACCCCAATAAATTAGCTGGAACAATTCACAACTTCCCAAAAAATTAGCTGGAGGAATTCACAATTTTCCAATAAATTACTGGAAAATTTACAACCCCAGTAAAGTAACTGGAAAAATTTCAAAACCCCCAAAAAAAAATAGCTGGAAAAATTTTAACAACCCCCAATAAAGCAACGGGAACAATTTCAAAATCCCAATAAACCCCAATTGGGAACAATTCACAACTCCCAAAAAATTTAGCGGGAACAATTCACAACTCCCAGAAAATTTAGCTGAAAAATTCACAACTCCCAATAATTAGGGAAAAATTCACAACCCCCAATAAATTACGGAAAAATTTCACTTCCCAATAAATTACCTGGAAAATTAAAAACCCCAAAAAAACCCCCCCCCAAAAAATTTTAGCTGGAAAAATTTCAAAACTTCCAAAAATTTGCTGAACAATCACGACTCCCATAAAGAAAACGGGAAAAAATTCATAACTCACAATTTAATACGGGAACAGTTCACAACCCCCAAAAAAATTGCTGGAAAAATTTCAAAAACCCCCCAAAATATTAATGGAACAATTAAAACAACTCCCAAATACATTGGCGGGGAACAATTCCAACCCCAATATATTGATGGAAAATTCACAACCCCAAAACATTGGCTGGAACAATTCACAACTTCCTATAAATAACGGGAACAATCACAATCACCAAATAAATTAGCTGGAACAATACAAAACTCTCAAAATTTTTTTTTAATTTTTTTTTAAACCTTTACAAGATGCAATATAAAGATCCAGAAAGGGGTTTCAGTTATGCAGGACTTTCAACTTGGCACGCCCGGGCCCCCGCGGGGCTTTTACCCCCGAAACTCTCCCCGGTCCAGGGAAACTCGTATTTCAAGGGTCCCTGAGTGAACAAACAAAGACCTTAAGAAAACCCTAACACATCCTCAATCACCCAGAAACCAGTGTTACATAATCACGAAGATCTTCTAATACTCTATGCTAACACTGACATCCAACACCCCCAACCCCCCCCCCCCCCCCCCGTCCCTCTACAAGTTGAAACCCTAGTCACTCTCACGTGATTAAACACGATAACAATATGTAACATTAAAAGTTAACACCTTGCCAATCTCACGTTGTTAAAGACATTATCAATGTTAAACATTAAACAAGTTAATATTATAGCCACTTATGTGGGTAAACACAATATCAATATTAAAATCTAAAAAAGTTATCATAGCCACTCTCATGTGGTTAAACACATTATCAATATTAACCAATAAACAAGTTAACATCATAGCCACTCTCGTGTGATTAAAAACACATTATCAAAATTAAACAAAAAACAAGTTAACATCATAGCCACTCTCGTGTGATTAAAAACACATTATCAAAATTAAACAATAAACAAGTTAACATCATAGCCACTCCCGTGTGATTAAAAACACATTATCAAAATTAAACAATAAACAAGTTAACATCATAGCCACTCTCGTGTGGTTAAACACATTGTCAAAATTAAACAATAAACAAGTTAACATCATAGCCACTCTCGTGTGGTTAAACACATTGTCAAAATTAAACAATAAACAAGTTAACATCATAGCCACTCTCGTGTGATTAAAAACACATTATCAATATTAAACAATAAACAAGTTAACATCACATCTCATGTGGTTAAACACATCATCAATATTAAACAATAAACAAGTTAACATCACATCCACTCTCGTGTGGTTATTTGTAACAATAGAGAAACAGTATTTAAATATTATTAATATGTTAAACCCTCAATTACAATAATTCAGGTACAAGAAACAGAACAACATACATGTAACATACTATAATAAAATAACCCAAAAAGGTTTTATAACAAAAACCTCGGCACATCAAAAGGGTTTAAACCCAAACCCTACACATAAATTAAACCCCCACATATGTATGTTAACCTAAAATCTTGTCCACAAGACCTATACATACACTTAAAATTTACCACATAGAACCTCCAACAGACAATAGAGGTTAAAAATAATTCAAGACAATTAGTAAGTATAAGAGCCGCTGTATTTTGCTGGTCCCAAAAGAACATACTTGTACCTCAGAAATTTTTGTTTGTTGAAACCAACTTGCCAATCTGATTACTTAAAACCGAGATCCTAAGGGCTCGGTATCCTGGCTATCAAGGAAATTTTTTGACACAGTGAACATAACCATCAGGTTTAAAAAAATTTTAACCTTGTAAACTACACTTATATCTCACTATGACAGACATTCTCGTGAAACATAGCGTACCATCCATACCAAACTGCTACTACCTTCCTCTTACACACCACAAACTCTATAGGGAAACAAAAAAAAATCCCCACTCCCCCTTTACATCCCCCCATAAGGAGACTACCCCTTTGTCCATCCTCAGGGACCCCGACAAACGGAACCCACAGTGAGGTTCCTATAACCTTCCGGGAAACTTTTTTCCCAGGACGCCCCATAAACCAGCATATTCCTACACTTCGTCCTATAGAATCTAGCCGCCAACGCTTTTATCCTCGTATCACCCCTTAATCCCCTCATTCCCCATGAAATGTCCAGATAATCCACTATGATATACATTATAGCCCTTCCAACATCCCTAGGCACTCCCCTTACATCTAGTAGTAAAGCCCTTAAAAGCGGCAAACGACCCCCCCCCCCAACAGTCTGATAACCCCACCCATCCATGATTTCACCCCCTCCAAGGAGGTACAAAAGAAGACCACATGAAACGCCGTTTCAACATCACCACAAAACTGACAAAAAGCCTCTTCCACAAACCCCATGCAACGTAACACCTCCTTGGAGGCCAGAAACCCCATGATGAAACGGTATACTAATTCTCTTACTCTAGCCGGTATCCTAAGCTTACTAAAATCTTTCCAAATAACCCCCCAATCATACGTTGGATACATGGCTACCCCTTGCATAATTCCCTGACCTCTCACTACCCTCACCAACCTTTTCACCTTGATGCTATCCACCTGTCGCACTGTCAATAAAAATCTCAACATATCTTCACAAAATCTCAATTCCTTCCCACTCCACCATGTACGTGCCTCCTCCATAACTCTTCCTACTTTAGCGCGCCTCACACCCCCTTCCCTAATAAACCTCCTCTTGATATATATAGCCATTACTCTCAGTCCTAAAGGCAACAAACCTAAACCCCCTCTTCGAACATCCGTCATAACCACCTCCTTACTTAACCATGCCCTCCCAAATCCCCACACAAACTTTAGTACCCTCCTCTGCATTTCCACAATGTCCTGTACCTCTAAGGAAAAAACCTCTGCCACCCCCCATACCTTGCTATAGACAAGTGAATTTACCACCACTACCCTCTGATGTAAAGCTAGGTCCCTCGCACTTAAACCTCCTAGTCTACCTAAAACCTTACCCATGACAGACTCGGAGTTTACCCTTCTGCATGCCTGCACCTCCGCCAAATACCATATCCCACATACCCTGATTCTATCAACCACTGCCCCATCCAAAACCCTATCCCCAAGCCCCCCCCCCTATCCAATTACCCACCTCTAGTACCTTGATTTCACCGTATTAACCCGCATCCCCGTATTCATTCCCAAACATCTGAATCCCTCTACCCTTTCCTCCTTAACTCTTCCTTACCCCGTAGCAAAACAGTAGTACATCCACATACCCTACGATGCCCCCTTTGCAACCTCCCCTCCACCCCTCCTGTTTGCCCATCACCCTCTCAACAGACTCATAAAAAGGATTCTGCACACACGCAAAGAGCAGCTGTGACATGGGACAGCCCTGCCTCAAACCTCTCTCCATCGGGACACTTTCACCCAACCTCCCATTGACCTGTACTCTCACCTCCGCCTCAGCTACAGAGTGTTCACCCACCTCACTACCCCCCCCAAACCCCAACCTCTCTAAGCAAAACCCCTAAGAATCTCTGTCCACGCGATCCATGCGTTCTCCCAATCTAAACCTAGTATTCCCCCTCCTGTACAACTCTCTAGAAAATCCCTAATAAAATCATGTCCATCCCTCATCCTTCTCCCCGGAATTCCCAACTGCCCCCTAAGTAACACTAAACCCAACACTTTCCTCATTCTGTTGCCCAAAATCTCAGCAAAAATCTTGTAATCCGAGCACATTAACGTAATCGCACGATAAAATTCAAAACTCGGCATTCCTTCTTTTTGGGCACTAAAACCGTGACACCCGTTCTTTGTGATTTCCCCATCCTCCCACTACTTAACATACAATTTAAAAACCCCACCATACAATGCCGTACACTCCCCCAATGACACCTATAAAAATCATTTGGTATGCCGTCTATGCCTGGGGTTTTACCCTGGCACAGTCCAGAAAGTGCCTCCTCCACCTCCTCTTCACTAATACTACTCTCAAGTCTGTCACTGTCCTGCTCACTTAATACCCTATTAAACCCTTCATCCCCGAAACGTCCCCCACCTACTCCCCCGCCAACCCTCCTCCATTTCTCCCTAAACCAAAAATCGGCATACAAACTAATATTTTCCGTGGTGGATAGGCCTTGATCCTCCTCAACCCCCCCCCTGTACCTGCCTCAATATACGCCAAGGTAGTTTTCGCCTGCCGTTCCTTAAACTTCCTTAATACAAAACCCGATGGCCTATCCCCCTTTAAACATCCTCCAACCCCGCCCTAACTCTAGTTGCCTCAAACTTTTCATTGTGAATTTCCGCCAACCTAGTTCGCAAACGTTCCATGTTCTCACTCCGCTCCACTCGTTCCTCTGCATAACAGTCATTTAACTGGCCTTCAAGATAATTTTGTAGACCATAGGTCCACCTCACCATCTCCTTACCCCGTACTTTAAAAAAAATCCGCGATTCCAACTTTAGCCCTCATTTCCCACCAATCCAGCAAATCCATCTCCATATTCCTAGTCACCCAAAAGGATTTCCACCAATCTTCAAATCCTGTAGCGTCACCCTCGTCTCTAAGTAGCCTCACATTCAATTTCCAGTATCCCACATAAGCTCTCGATATACCACCTACCCTCAAATCTGCTATAACAGCGCAATGATCAGAAAAACCCACATCTATAGTCCTCACCCTCTCCACACCTATTCCCTGCCTAACATAAATCCTATCTAACCGTGCCTCATATCCCCTACGAATAAAAGTGTGCTCCACTCCATATCCCCTACTCCCCACCGCATCTACCACTCCTACATCTCGCAAAACATCTCTCAGATCCCCCAAAACACAACCCGCCCCCCTCGGAACCACATCACCGTTCCTAATTACGCAATTCCAATCCCCACCAATCACCGTAAAAGCAGGTAAACCTCTAAAGTGATATACCAAAACTTCGCGTACAAAATCCACTTTCGCTCTAGCGTTACTAGTTGCTGGCATGTACACACCTACCAAAACAAACCCTCCCGGCCCCCCAAAACCCATCCACCCTGACAACCCTCCCACCCCCCTCCTCCCAACCTAGGATACGCAAAGGACTGGTCTCCTTTACTGCCACAGCCACACCTCCTTTCAACCTCAAAGCATCACATGTAAACAACCTATAACCTTTCAACAACAACTCACATCCTAACCTATGGTTATGTTCCTGCAAAAAACAGACATCAATACTAAATCTCCTTAAAACCCACTCTAACCATACCCTCTTGACCTCGGTTTTAAGACCGTTTACATTGAAAGTTACACACCTGAACTTCACTAGAAAGGCAGCTTACCCCTATGCCGCTGAGGCTTACTTGGTCCTCCTTTCATAGGTCTCGGTCCATCTCTATCAATCCCTTGTTCCTGCCCTCCAACCCCTCCCTGCCCCCCCCCTCCTCCCGGTCTCGCCGTTTCCTCCACAGTTGCCCAAATCTTCTTCCCAGGCCTCTGCGCTGGTGTGAGGACCTCGTCCATGTCTGATGCCCCCGCTGATATCTTGCGGGAGCTACCCTCTACACACATCTCTTCTTCAACTACATCTTCTTGATGGACCTCCACCACCACATTGCTCTCCATTCGAACCTCACTCAAGTCTTCCTTACCCCGTTTCTGGTCGTCCATCACCTTGACATCACCTAACCTCACATCACCTTCCACACCATGCTCCGACTCTTCCAAAAAATCCTTCAGCACAGCCTCCAGCATCCCTTCTTGGGCTGAATCTGTAGTATCTAACGGTCTTTCTGACAGCGATATTCCCCCCCCCCCGTTTCCATTGGTAGTGTAGCACACGTCTCCAAAACCACCTCTGCTCTTTCGACCTCCTCACTCCACAGGCCCTTACCCCGGCTTTCCACTCCACCCGTCACAACGCCCAAGGCTTCTATCTGCGTGTCTTCAGAAGCTTTCTCTTGACCCCTAGGACCCTGTCTCCTGGGGCATTGTGCCGCCATGTGCTCATAAGAGCCACATAAACGGCATGTCTTCCTCTGCCATGCATAGTGTACAAAAACCTGAGTTCTATGGTTTTGCAATGTAACATATGATGGTATCGGCCTCCTCAGGGTCATTTTCAGTGTGAAGGATCCTTCCGGCATCCCCTCGTAAGGGCCGTCCCTCCACATTCCCATGCTCGCCGAGTGTACAGTCCCATAACCACTGAACACATCTTGTAGGCTGTATGCTGTTGCTTCAAAAGGTACATTCCTTACCTTAACCCAAGTAAAATACTTAGACACATCATGCAAGCATACTTCCACTGCTGAATTGATACTCATCCTCCTTTCTTGAAATTCGTCGACTATGGTAGAGTAGAAGTCAGCCCTCATGAACTTCACGAAGACCCTTGAAATACCATTCAGTGCCACCCCACACAACTCTTCATTGGGGATTCCATAACCGTCCCTGATAATGCTTGGCAAGAGAACGTTCATCGTGGCGCTGCTTAAAGATCCTCTAACCAGCTCAATGCAGACTATTTATGCGCCGGTACAGTCGGTCCGCCATCTTGGTGCTAATGCTGTGTTTTCCTCACCAGGTGGCGTGCAAGAGAAACTGTTGAAGCGTCCTCTCTCCCCGCAGGTCGAGAGACGAATGACTCTTAATAAATTAGCTGGAACAATTCACAACTTCCAATAAAGTAACTGGAGCAATTCAGAACTCCCATTAAATTAGCTGGAACAATTCACGACACCCAACATATTAGCTGGAACAATTCACCACTCCCAATAAAGTAACTTGAATAATTCACAACTCCCAGTAGATTAGCTGGATCAATTCACAACTCCCAGTAAATTAGCTGGAACAATTCACAACTCCCAGTAAATTAGGTGGAACAATTCACAACTCTCAATAAATAAGCTGGAACAATTCACAACTCCCAGTAAAGTAACTGGAATAATTCACAACTCCCAATAAATTAATTGGAACAATTCACAACTCCCAATAAAGTAACTGGAACAATTCACAACTCCTAATAAATTAGCTTGAACAATTCATAATTCCCAATAAATTAGCTGGAACAATTCGCAACTCCCAATAAATTAGCTGGAACAATTCACAACTCCCAATAAATTAGCTGGAACAATTCACAACTCCCAACAAAATAGCTGGAACAATTCACATCTCCCAATAAATTAACTGGAGCAATTCACAACTCCCAATAAATTATCTGGAATAATTCACAACTTCCAATAATGTAACTGGAACAATTCACAGCTCCCAATAACGGGGATGGAACAATTTATTATAAACCTACAATATCATGGCTGAAACAGTTCACACCTAATACACAATATTGTGGATGGAATAATTCACCATACACCTACAATACAATAGTTCTAAATTAAACAACAAAACTGTAGTTGAAACAATTAAAAACTAACCCATAATTCCGTGACTGGAATAATTCAGAACCAACAATATCGTGGTTGCAACAATTCACAACCAACAATACCGTTGCTGGAAGAATTAAGAACTCGCCCACTCTGCCGCTACTGGAACAGTTCACAACTCGCCCACAAAACAGTGACGAGAACAATTCACAACTCACAATATTTTGGCTAGAACATTTCACAACTAACCCTGAATTTTCTGGCTGGAGCAATTCACAAACAATTCATTATTCCATGGTGGGAACAATTCATAGAACCCAATGCTCTGTCTGGAACAATAACAACCCACAATACTCTTAGTGAAACAATTCACAATTTTTCCATAATATCCTGGCAGCAACAATTCTCATGTCGCACATAATACCCCGTCCGAAACAATTCTCAACAAGCCATCAGATCGTGAGTGGTACAATTCACAACCAGCCCTCATTTTCGTTGCTGGAACAATTCCCAAGTAATTCACACTACAGTTGTTGGAACTACTCACAACAATTCAACAATACTTCGACTAGAACGCTTCAAGACTAACCCATAATTCCGTGGCTGGACCACTTCACAGGTAACACACAATTGAGCGACGGAGAATCGAGCCTACACCATTTATTGAGTTCAGTTACTCGTACGGATTGACCGCTTCATGGAATACAAAAGATCCTTTTAATGTAACATGGTAATTGTTTGAGCAATAAAATGTAATTCCCGCCTCATAAACTAACACAGTTATTATGAATAGATATTAGTGAAGAATATAATTTGGTGAGGTGAATGTAATTTTGATGTATTATACTGGAGATCAAACACAAAATAATTTGATTTGAAAGGTTTAAAACCTATCTACTACACGAGGGTCATTAAGACTACCCACCACCAGTCAACAATACTTTAATATCTAAATAAGTGTAACACACTCTCATGCACTTGAATAAGTGTAACACACTCTTATGCACTTAAATAAGTGTAACACACTCTCATGCACTTGAATAAGTGTAACACACTCTTATGCACTTAAATAAGTGTAACACACTCTTATACATTTAAATGTTGTATACTTAGAGATGTACACTAATCAGTGAATATATTTCGACGTATACAATCAGAGTATATATTCTGACGTATACAATCAGAGTATATATTCTGACGTATACAATCAGTGTATATATTCTGACGTATACAGTGTACATATTCTGACGTATACAATCAATGTATATATTCCGACGTATATAATCATTGTACATATTCCGACATGTACAGTCAGTGTATATATTCCGACGTATACAATCAGTGTATATATTCTGACGTATACAGTCAGTGTATACATTCTGACGAATACAATCAGTGTATATATTCTGACGTATACAATCAGTGTATATATTCTGACGTATGCAATCAGTGTATATATTCCGACGTATACAATCAGTGTATATATTCTGACGTATACAGTCAGTGTATATATTCTGACGTATGCAATCAGTGTATATATTCCGACGTATACAATCAGAGTGAACATTGTTCAGATTAATAAGTAAGTTCACCAAGAAGGTGTGAATATATCAGTCTTTCTTTAGCAATAAGTGAATATATTCATTCTTTATTCACCTAAATAGATCGAATTTATTCAGAGTTTATTCACCTAGAAGTGCTGAATATGTTCAGTCTTTAAAGAGGAAGATTAAAACGAGACTTAAAGTCAATGGGTAAGTAATGTTTATCCGAATACAAAGTAAATCAAGATTCTAGTGATGCGTTATTAAAAAAATGATCCTTGATGGAGGAAACAAAGACCTAATGTTTATGTTTTACAGATCAAACACAAAATATAAACACAGACGCTGGCTACGAACATGAGACAAGGCATCATGGTAAAAATCCACTCAGCTTATGCCTAAAAAATGCATGTTTAAAATTCCTGCACACGCACACACATGCTCGCTCGCACGCGTCACCTCCTCAACCTGTCAGCATGATGTTAATACTGCACAGAATACTGACAACACTGAGAAACTTCAACACCTGGCGAGAAAGTGACGAGTCATGTCAGTGTTGACAAAGATCCCGGCTTCCAGATCTCTGGAGATCTTTCAGCATCCTCTCTCTCTTCACAAAGCTCTGTGTGAGATGCTGCTACAAGGTCTATGTACCCTTGCTATGTAAATACTGCCCAGAGGATGTATAGCAAGTAAGAGTCAATTTTGCCAGCACAAGACGCGTCCTCTAAAGGATCATATGTTATAATATTAGTCTAAAAATTCCATCCAAACTCTGCTTGGAAGGTTCAGTCGTAAACTTCCGACGGTAAACTCCCTTGGCACTGTGTCATGAGACGATCATTCCAGTGGCTTTGGCACTGGTCTGTACCATGGCGGTAGTGACCGCTGGTTTGCCCGTGCTTCTTTCAGTGCTCTGAGTGTCACTATGGTAGACCACAGCAGGAGTGACTTAACTGCGATATCTAAGTGATTTGAGTGATCTGAGTATCACTATGATAGACCAGGCCGCGGTGACTTAAAACTGTGCTATCTGAGTGGTCTGAGTGTCACTATGGTACACCACGGCAGCAGTGACTTAATTGTGCTACCTGAGTGAGCTGAGTGTCAATACAGTGGAACACAGCAGCAGTGACCACTGGCTTACCTGCGCTGGTCTAAGTGATCTGAGTGGTAAGCTACGTCTTCTAACTCCTAATTAATACAATGAAAATCTTAAGTTCTCTGGCCTACTCGCTGCTGATTTATGTCACATACAATTTATAATCTTCAGAACAATGACTTGACGCTAAATACTATTATTATTATTATTATTATTATTATTATTATTATTATTATTATTATTATTATTATTATTATTATTAATACTATTTATTATTATTATTATTATTATTATTAAAAAATAGTCCACCTGCAGTGTGCTGTTACTCAATACTATTTTGTAGTTACACTGTGAGAACATTAGCAGTGCGTTGCTGATAGTTACTTTGTGGGAACACCAGCATTGTGTTGTGGTAGTTACGCTGTGGGAACACCAGCAGTTTGTTGTTGGTAGTTACACTGAGGGAACACCAGCAGTGTGTTGCTGGTGGTTACACTGTGGAAACACCAGCAGTGTGTTGTTGGTAGTTACACTGTGGGAACACAAGCAGTGTGTTGTTGTTATTTACACTGTGGGAACACCAGCAGTGTGTCGTTGGTAGTTATACTGTGGGAGCACCAGCAGTGTGTTGTTGGTAGATTGAGACACTTATGCAGCATATGGGAATCTTTAATAATAATAAAGATTCCCATATGCTGCATAAGTGTCTCAATCTTCAACTTGTCGGTTTTTCAAACCATTCATCACACGTGTTGTTGGTAGTTACACTGAGGGAACACCGTAAGAACATAAGAAAGGAGGAACACTGCAGCAAGCCTGTTGGCCCATACTAGGCAAGTCCTTTACAATCCATCCCACTAACAAAACATTTGCCCAACCCAATTTTCAATGCCATCCAAGAAATAAGCTCTGATAACTCTATCCACTCTCATATGCAAGTCCCACCCAAATCCTACCCCTCTCACTCGTGTAATTATCTAACCTATATTACACCACCAGAGTGTTGTTGGTAGTTACACTGAGGGAACGCCAGCAGTGTGTTATTGGTGGTTACAATGTGGGAATACCAGCAGTGTGTTGCTGATAGTTACACTGAGGGAACACCAGCAGTGTGTTGTTGCTAGTTACACTGTGGGAACACCTGCAGTATGTTGTTGGTAGTTACACTAAGGGAACACCAGAAATGTGTTGTTTGTAGTTACTCTGTGGGAACACCAGCAGTGTGTTTCTGGAAGTTACACTGAGGGAACACCAGCAGTGTGTAGTTGATAGTTACACTTTGGATATACCAGCAGTGTGTTGATGTTAGTTACACTGTGGGAGCACCAGCAGTGTCCTGTTTGTAGTTACACTGTGGGAAACACAAGCAGTGTGTTGTTGGTAGTTACACTGTTCGAACACCAGCAGTGAGTTGCTGGTAGTTACACTGTGGGAACACCAGCAGTGTGTTGATGGTAGTTACACTGAACATTGTTCGCATCGCTATTGGGCCGTGCGGACAGGCTGCGCAGACGCTCCTGATTGAGTTGGCTTGTGCGCAGTTTACCTGTTTGAGCTGCTACCCCTGGCGTTAGCTGGTGAAAACTTTATTTTCCAACATGGCGCTGCATAGCAGCAGGCGCATCAACACTGTCTGCGTTGAGTTGACCCGTGGGGCTGTCACGGGAGCCACGATGGATTTGTTACTACCGGCGATTATCCGTGATACCTACGGTATCGCAAATGAAGAGATATGTGGTGTAGCACTTAATGGGACGAAAACGGATCTTCGTTAAATTGACGTCAGCAAATGTCTACGAAGCGGTGGTTGATAAGTATCAAGAGACCATTATAGCCGTCAATTCAGCTGTATCAGTACGTCTTCATGATGTATCTCGACATTACACATGGGTAAAAATCAGGAATGTGCCTTTTGAGGAGACTGATTTTTTTATAAAAGATGAACATACGTAATTATGGTACGGTTCATATGGCCTCTGCAGGTCGGTGGGCCGCTGGGCCATATGCTGGAGCGTTGGAGAGAACATATTCAGTCAAAATGACCTTACGCCATCCCATACCATCCTATGTTATGTTGCAAGCATTTCGAACTCAAGTATATGTAACATATGCAGGGCAACGTCGTACGTGTCGGCTGTGTGGGTCGTATGACCACATAGCGGCTCAGTGTGGTAAGCGTCGTGGGAATCTCCAACTACGGCAACAGCCACAATCGGAAGAGGTCGAGGAAGGTGAGGGACGAGAACAGTCTTATGCTAACCCGTCTCGACAACGGTCATCTTGGAGTGATGAGGTAGAAAAAGCACAGGAGAATGCTTTGGAGGATGTAATACAGCGAGGAGAATCACCGTCACTGGACATAAATAAAGTATTTGAAGAGACTCTGCCCACTATGGGGGAAGAGGATGTAGCGGCGTCTTTAGTGAAGGCACTGGATGTTTTGTTAGACGAGTCGATCGTCAACTGTGTGGAGGATCCAGGTGCCAATTTTGGGATCGGTTGAGCATCATGGTGAGGCGACGGAAGGGAAGCATTGAGTTTAGTGTGTCGCATGGTATGACGGTGAATGTAGCAGAAGTGGAGGTGCATCACGATAGTACTAAAGAAATCCCAATGCAGGTGGAGGGTAGGACGCGAAAGCGAACTGCGACCCCATCGGACTCAGACGACGTGCTTACTCCTGCCGAAAGGCCAGGGAAAAAGTCTTGGCGGATGTACAGAGGAAAGGGAACAGTAAATCCACGAAACAAGAGTTTATCAAGGTGGTTCCCAAAAAAGGGGGAGGGATAGAGGTGTTGTAAAATGTATAAGTGAAAAGTCTATACCTAGAACGAAAGGAAAATCCCATTAATTGACTTTAAGGTTTTGACAATAAATATTAACGGTTTGAGATCTGAGCGGAAGCAAAAGTGGTTTAATGAATTTTTGGTGTGTCCAGATGTGGATGTGGTATTTCTCCAAGAACACAATTACAGAATTGGATATGAGTTAGAAATGGATGGTTACGATGTGTATATGGAATATGCGACGAGGTTAAAAGGGGGCGTCGCCATTCTGGTAAAGGAAAATAACCCGTTTGAAGTACGGCATAGTGAAAGGGAGGAGGGGAGAGTGATTAGGGTGGATGGTTTATGGGGTAGAGTACACATACGTTTTGTAGGTGTATATGGGCCGGCCGAGGGAGATGTACGACTTAAAACTCATTTTGTACAAGATGTATTAGTATATTATCTACGTAGTTTACCAAATGTAGCGATAATAGGGGGCGACTGGAATTGTGTAATACGACGAAAAGATGTGGAGCCTCGAGGAGCGGGTTGTTGCTTGGGGTTCCTGGGAGATTTATTGACGAGTGTGGGTTTAATGGATGTGTGTGGGGGGGTGGCATGGTGGAGCATACTTTCATTAGACGAGATTATGCGGCGAGATTGGATAGAATGTACGTGTCTTGTGCGGTTACAGTGCGGAGAGTGAATGTGATAAATGCTGTTTTTTCGGATCATAGAGGAGTTGTAATGGATGTAGATACTGAGGGCGTGCCTAGGAGGGGTCCATCATTTTGGAAATTGAATGTAAAGTTATTGAAGAGAGAGGAAAGTCGTTTGTCTTTTGGGCATATGTGGGAACGCCTTGTGGTTGAAGCACCTGGAGATGTGGCTTTGGTTAATTGGTGGGAAACGATAGCCAAAAAGCGAATTAAGGAATATTATATTAGTCAAGGGGTGAGATATAATCAGTTACAATATGGTTTCCAACGATATTTAGAGGGGCAGTTGCGCGACTGCTTTGTACAAGCGAATGCTAATTATCCTGTTATAGAAATTGAAAGAATTAAGGAGCAACTAAGAAATTTACAAAACGAAAGGTCTGATGGGGAAAGGCTTAAGGTGGAATCGAAGAGGTTTTTTTGGGGAGATCGGCCGTCGGCGTGTGTGTTGAGGAATCAACACAGACGTCGCAAGGCAATGGAGTTAATGGGGTTGAATGTTCAGGTAGGTATGCAGGGGTATAGAGTGAATCAGGTGTTGACGACGACGGAGGGTATGAGTGGGTATATTGATGCTTGGGTTAAATTGAAAACGCAAAGTGTTGGAATAAGTGAAATTGCATTGCAGTCAATCGGTAGGTTTGTGCAGTGTGAGCTGATGAAGCATGATCGTTTGATGTTGGGAGGGTCGATAACGGAGTGTGAGACTTCGGAGGCTTTATCTGGGGCGCAATTAGGTAAGGCGCCAGGAATTGATGGGTTACCCAGCGACTTTTATCTTCAAAATTGGAAACGTTTTAAAGGGTTTTTGGTACGTTTATTCAATATAATGAAGCGGGATGGGGTTTTAGGGGAACAACAAAGGTTGGCTGTGGTCGTTCTAGTTCCTAAAGGTGAGCCATTAACGGTTAAAGATTATCGTGCAATCTCGTTATTATGTGGGGACTATAAAATTTTTGGAAGGATCTTGGCTAACAGAATAAAAAAGTCCAGGGCAAAGTGATTGACAAGGGACAATATTGGGGTGCCGGGCAGGTCTAAAGTATGAAGGTCACGGTATGATTAGAAGTTTTATTTGAAGAAAGAGTAAGATTGGGAGGGCTGGGGGGTATTGGCTATAGATTGGGAGGCGGCATATGATAGTGTGGAACGGGAGACGTTATGGAAGATCATGAGATGGCAGGGTTTGGGGCGGAAATTATATCATGGTCCAAATTAATGTAATCAGGAGGGAACCTTGCGTGTGCAGGTGAATGGGAGGTTGGGGGATCGAATTCAGATGGGAAGGGGTTTGCGTCAAGGTTGTCCCCTTTCACAAATTTTTTTTTGCTTGTTTTCAAGATCCCTTTTATAGAGGGATAAGGGTTTTATTGGAAGCAAATGGGATGGGTAATGTAAGGGTGGGGGAGCGGGCATTGTTTTGGGTATGTCGACGATACGACGATTTTGGTGAGAGAAAACATGGATTTGCTTCGGGTAGAAAAGTTAGTGAAAGTTTTTGAAAAGGCTTCTGCATGACGATTAATACGGGAAAACAAAGTATATGAATCTTGGAAAAGGTCACGTGAGGAAGGAATGGTTGCTGAAAGGTGGGAAAGGGTGGACCAAATAAAGATATGTGGGATCGTTTATGTAAGTGATATCAAGTTAGCACAACAAATAAATTCCGTGCGTATCGTTGATAGTGTTGTGAAGCGCCTCAGTGGTTTAAGAGCTGCTAATTTAAGTTTGCAACAAAGGGTGATTACAACGAATGTGCTATTGTATAGTAAACTATGGCATGTTACAGTAATATTTCCGATACTTCGTTATGAGTTAAAAAGGTTACAAAAAGTGTTTTTTAGATTCATTTGGGGAACAGGGAGCGAATGGTTTAAGTAGAGTGGTTGTCACACTCCCGGTTGGCCGTGAAGGCTGGGTCTTATAGATGTCGAAAAGAGGATAATAAGTATTTTATTTAAAAAGTAGTTATAAGCGGGAGGGGGGGGCGAAAGAAGATGGTCTTCATAGATACATCAGGATATGCGACGGTGGTGGGGGGTCGGGAGTTCATGATAGGTGAGGCAATGTTACGGGTCTTAATAAACGTGAGGGATCCTTCACATATTAAATTGAGAAATCTTTGATAGGGTAGATGGTAAGGCTGTGGGGAGCGGCGGTAGAAGGAGTTTTATCCGATGTATGATTGGCGTAATATTTGGGGCGTTTAAAACAAATTGCGTTTAAAACCTAAAGTCAGAGAAGTTATGTATAGATTTTACATGGAATCTTGCCGTCAGGAATGGTTTTATTCTATAAGAGAATACGAGAGGATGGGGAATGCAAGGATTGTGGAGGATTGGCGACTATTTATCATACGGTGTATTTTTGCGATTGTATTGAACTTATAAGGGTTTGGATGGGTAAAGGTTTTAAGGTTAGTGGGGGGAGGGGGTTTGCAGGTCTGAGGTTTTAAGTTTAGATATAACTGGGGTGAATAAAAGGGTTGAGAATGCGATTGGTTTTATGATTACGGATTTATATATATATGATGTGGGCTATGAGGGAGGCGGACGTGCGTGCAAGAATTAATGCGTTGGCAGCAACTTTTTATAGGACACAGTGTAGGAATAAAGGGGTGTATGGAGGGAGATGGGAGAGAGATTTTAGTGAGGGTTATCGAAATTTCACATTAAGGGATTTATGAGATTTGCAAAGTGGGTAAGGGGATACAACGGGCTATTTTCCTAAAATGGGGAGTGAGCATGGAGAGCTGTTTTTATGGATGTATAATTGAGTTTTGATATCTAGGGGCAATAGGGTTATTGCCCCGAGGGTTTCAGGTACTACACAGTTATCATTTGGAAGTGTGTTGCACTACGATTGCATATAATTATTTTTTATGTATAAATCATATCAAGGACTTTATGATGAAAATTTTCAATGAGATTCAAATATGTTATAGGTGTCTTTAATGATTTAGATTCAATTGTAAATGGTAAAAAGATCTTTATCTTCAGTTTATTTACAGAGTTTTTCTTATGTAAAGCAAAACTTAAATGGTGTAAATTAGAAAATAGGTAGTTTTGATATTTTAAGGTTCTTTTTTCCTTTTAATGTATTCAACGATGGAGGCAATATGATGAATATTGCTAAGATTTGTTAACGGAAAATTTTCTGTACTCTTGGAGTTAATACAGGTGAATGGATTATTCTTGGTTGAATGGAGGTATTATTATAATTGAAGGTGGATGTGAATGTGTTAAATATGTCAGTATGTTTTATATTAAAATTCCTTTGTTTAGCACATGTAGGAGAACTGACAGTCAGAAATATTTACCTTTGTTTAGCACATGTAGGAGAACTGACAGTCAGAAATATTTACTTTAGTTTAGCACATGTAGGAGAACTGACAGTCAGAAATATTTAGAATGAGAAGAGTGGGATTTCCTTTTTATTGTTTTTTATTCGTTGTAAATATGTACATCAATGATTTAGAATAGTTAGTGGGTTTTTGGTAAATTTATGATTTGTTACGATAATCATATTGTAGTAGGAATACTAGGCTTAGGTAGATGGTATAACTTATGATAATGGTGTAATGCTTCTTGCATACTTACCTCATCGACACCATGCCCAGCCCTTCTAAGGTAGGGTAGGTGCCTGAGCCAGAGCTTGTAGCTCACAAGTCTGTCATTCCCATTTGCCCCCTTGGGGCGGGGATGGCAGACCAGAGAGGCCTAGCTTGTGGCTAGGCCTGGGGACAGTTGGTCCCAAAGATGAGGAGGTACTTGTGCCTCCTCCCATGGGAGACTTAGGTCTCAGACACTCCCTAAAGAGGGAGCCAAGGCCGGGCCACCACTTGGAAAAGGCCCGGGCCGGGAGAATACCCCGGGGAATCTTTAATAATAATAATAATAATAAATAATGCTTCTTGACATTACAAGACTATTTATTATAACAAGGTGGTTCAATGTTTTTATGGCAAGCAATTTATTGGAAAAAATTTGAACGTATTCTCATAAAGAGAGAGATGTATCAATAGACCTGTGCTGATTACTGTACTGGTTTGCATATGAGGTTTCTAAATTTATGTAGGTCCATTCTTATTCTATATTCCTTTCTTGTGTTCAGAGCAGAAGGAATTTGAAAGAAAAAAAAATGAAGGATAACTGTACTGTACATATATCAATTCCGAGCTAATTAAGAGATACAATGCTTAATTTGATGAAGAATTAGGTTGCATTTTTACTATTGTTAACTTATACACATTTATTTAGTTTAGGAGAGTCTAAGCTTCGGCATCAGATATAGTATTGGTCATAGTTGTTATAATGTTAACAATGTAATGGTAATAGGTATTGTTTCAATATCCGATGTCAGGATTTTCATTCAGTGCAATATATTTGTTTGAATTTTCTTGTGACTCATGTTTGTGTATGGCTTTAAATAAAATATAAAAAAAAAAAGTTACACTGTGGGAACACCAGCAGTGTGTTGATGGTATTTATAATGTTGGAACACCAGCAGTGTGTTGATGGTATTTATAATGTTGGAACACCAGCAGTGTGTTGCTTGTATACACTGTGGGAACACCAGCAGTGTGCAATTGGTAGTTACACTGTGGGAACACCAGAAGTGTGTTGCTGGTAGTTACATTGTGGGAACACCAGTATAATGAGATTGTTTGGTAGGCTGTAGTAGGCGAGTGGTTAATGATACGTCTTCGGAGGCTTCTTCGTTTATTGTTAATGTCGTGGTGGTTTACACAGGCTTGTGTTGTGCCCATGGCCCGGGAGGGCCATGCCCACGAGAGAGAGCTGGGAGGCCTTGTGTCTTGCTGCTAGGCCGCTGTGTGAGTGTGAGCGAGGCAAGTCTGGGCATACTGAAGTGGCAAGGCCTATAGATGGCAGCACCAGCATAGCGCGAAATATGAACTAAGCTAGCAGACAGCATGGGCTGTCTGTGCAGACAGTACAGGCTGTCTACACCAGCAGCGTTTGTTGGTAGTTACTCTGTTGGAGCACCAGCAGTGTGTTGTTGGTAGTTACACTGTGGGAACACCAGCAGTGTGTTGATGGTAGTTACACTGAAGGAACACAAGCAGTGTGTTGCTGGTAGTTACACTGTGCATTGTCCTCTTCGCTTTCGGGCCGAGTGGACGCATTGCGCAAACAGCTCCTGCTTTCTCTGTTGCGCAACTTCCTGTTTTCACCAAGATGGCTGCCAGCTACCGCAGGAGGAGCAACACAGTGTGTGTTGACCTTGTTAAAGGGACAGTTTACCCTACGAATGCCTCTGTTTTATTACCAACGATTATACGGAACACGTTTGGCATTGACAATGAAGACTTACATGGAATAGCGCTTAATGGTTCATCAAGAATCTTCATGAAGTTCTGCACAGTGGAGGCGTATGAAAGGACGGTGACTCAGTACCAGGAGAAGAGCATCACCGTATCATCTGGTCTGGAGGTACGCCTGCGGGATGCCTGAAAATACTACACCTGGGTGAGGATCCGCAACGTTCCTTTCGAGGCAGACGATATGGATATCAGAGAGACTTTTCAACGATATGGTGAGGTGCATGCAATAAATTTAGGCCGATGGACGGAGGGAATCTATGCAGGGTTGCCGGCTGGATCTTACACTGTCAAGACGACATTGAGAAAACCTATTCCCTCGTATGTTGTCCTGGAGGATTTTAGGACACAGATGTACGTGACCTACGCGGGACAACGCAAGACGTGTCGCCTGTGCGGCGCTTTTGACCACATGGAGGCTGGGTGTGGTAAAGCAGCAGCGCCGCGGCCTTGGGAACGGCAAGTAGTCACAGAGTCTCTGGCGGCACCTCTGCCGAAGACTATGAGTGCAGCAGGCACAGGTAATTGGGTGGACGAAGTGGAGGGCATGGAAGAGAATTGTGTGACGCTACCAGTGGCTTCGGATGCTCCCCCGCAGACAGAAACCGGGTGTTGAGCAGCAGCCTGCGGGGATGGGAGAGGCCGGTGACCTACAGGAGTTATCTACGCCCCTACAGGAGATGATTATGGTTTTCCTGGACGTGCCTGCGGAGGAGAACCCATCTACAGATAGGAGAATTCTGATGGTTGAGAAGGACCCGATTGAGCAGATCCCAGGGCCTCTGGGGTCAGAGTCTGGCATGTTGCAGTTGCTATAAGTGGAAGCTGAGGTGCACAAGGGGAGTGGAAATACTGATATGGAGTTTGAGGGTACATCTAGAAAGAGAGCTGGAGGCTCGTCGGATGAGGAGGTTATAACACCAGCTCAGCGTTCAGGGAAGAAGACGTGGGCGGGAGTGATTAAGAAGGGGCAGGGTAGTGCACAGGGGGAGGAGGGGGTCCAGGCGGGCAAGAGTGCACGGGAAAAGACAGAAGCAGCAAAAAGTGTAAAGACAGGACACAGGGGACTAGAGGAAAAGCCACCCTTTCTGAATCTTTAAAATGTCTAATTAAACGTGAATGGCCTTAGAGCTGACGGTAAAAGAGTATGGTTGGGAGGTGTTTTGCGGCGTTTTAACATTGATGTGTGTTTTATTCAAGAACAAAATTTTAAGTGTGGCAGAGAGCTGGGGGCTGAACGGTTTTAGGATGTATGCTGGTAGTTCAGGAAAATTAAAGGGTGGGGTGGCAGTGGCAGTGAGGGAGTCCAGCCCATTCCCGTGCTCAAGTGGGAAGAGGGGGGGAGGGGGGGGTTTGGTGAGGGTGGAGGGGATATGGGGCGAGATTAGAGTGTTTTCTGGGGATATATAGGCCGGCAGATAGTAACATAGGGTAAAGGGTAAATTTTTGTAAGGGAGGTTTTGCTTTTCTACATGCGGGGTTTATAATGGGGTGGGGTTTGGGAAAAACTGTGTAATCAGGAATAAGGATGCGGAGCCGAGAGGTGCAGGGTGTGTGCTTGGGATATTGAGGGATTTGTTGAGGGATGCAGGGGTTTATGACATAGTCGGGGGCCCGATGGGTGGAGAGTAGAGCACACGTTTATGCGGAGGGGTTATGCTGCCAGGTTGGATTTTATATATATAACTCGAGATATAACAGTAGAAGTGTAATGACGATTAGATTTAGGTTTTTCGGACCATCGTGTATTTTGGCAGAGTGGCATGGGAAAGAGTGGTTTGTAGGTATGTGGGTTATTGGAAAATGAATGTGAGGCTACTTCAGGGGGAGGGGGAGGGGTTGTTTTTTAGGGAATGGTGGAGGCAACTCTGGGAGGTTCGCAACAAAGAGGAGGATGTCTTGGAAGGGTGGGAGAAGCACGCTAAATTGCAAAATTAAGGAGTATTATCAGCATAGAGGACGGGATGAGGCGAGGTGGAGGTTTGGTTTACGAAATATTTTGAGGGGCAGCTAAATGATTGTTAGGGAAGGGGGGGGGGGACTAGACATGGAGAAATAGAGGTTTTAAGGGGAAGATTGAGGGTATACAAAATTCTGTTTTGATGAGATACGTGTGAGGGAAGGTTTAGAGGAGGTTCTATGGGGGGGACAAACCATCAGGAGTGTTTTGAGGAGATTTAGGAATAGGCAAACAGATGACCACGATTATGGATTAGAGGTGTGTAAAGGGGTTGGGGGGATATAGGGGGGAGCAGGTACTTAGTACCACCTATGGAATGAGCAATTATGCTGATTATTGGTTTAGGGAGAATTTTAAGCAGGGGGAGGGAGGAGGGAGGGAGGGAGAGATTTAGGAAAAGGAATTCGGGGTATTTTAGGGGAGGAGGGGAGAGCGGTAATAGAGGGTAGGATCAGTGAGGGGAGGTGGAGGAGCGGAAATTGGGCTTGAATAGGGGAAAAGGCCGGGCATTGATGGAATTCCTAATAAATTTCTATATTACACATTGGGATTGTATGAAGGAATGTCTGGTCTCATTGTTTAACTGTATGAAGGAAAGGGGAGTGTTGGGGGAATCGCAGGGACGGGGGTAGTTGTTTTGGTTAAAAGGGAGGGGGGGGGGAAGACCTTGGGTGGTTTTAGGGCGATCTCCCTAAATGTGTGTGATTATAAGTTTTTGCGAAGGTTTTTAGGAATCGTATAAAAAAGGTACTTGACAGAGCCCTAATAGAGGACAGTGTGGGATTCCAGGTCGAAGTTTGCGTGAGGGGCATGGAAGAATTAAGGTTTTTGTGGAGGGTAAGAAAAGGAAGGGAGATCTTGGGAATGTTGGAAGCAGGCTTATGACAGTGTAGATAGACATATGTTGTGGAGTATTTTACAAAAACGGGGTTTTGGGGATGAGATTTTGTGCTGGGTGACTACTCTGTATATGCCTGCGACGGTCAGGGTACAGGTTAATGGGAAGTTAGGGTTGCCGGTGCAGTTGGGGATGGGTTTGCGACAGGGTTGCCCTTGTCTCAAACCCCTCTTTGCATGCATGCATGCCCCTTTTTACAGGCTTTTAGAGAAAGGGTGTGGGAACAGGGAGAGGTGGGTCTGGCAGATGTGGTATTGTGGGGTATGTGGGAGGGGGAAATAGGATTGGGGAATGTGGGATGTATAATAGAGATTTTTGGTGGGGCGACAGGTGAGGGCTAATGGAGCAAAGTCAAAGTTATTAGAAGTAGGCACGGGGGTGGGGGGAGGGTTGGGGGGAACTGTATGGGTGGAACGTAGTGGATAGAATTAAGATTGTGGGTTGTGTTTATGGCGGATGCTGGGGAGGCGCAGAGAAAAAATTTCCCAAGGATAGTTGTTAGTGGGAGCGGGTGGGTAGGATCGCGGGTGGAGGGCTGGGGATGTAACATTGAGCAGAGGGTGGTGGTAGTTAAACACACTTGTGTACAGTAAGTGTGGGGCGTGGCAGAAGTATATTTCCCCTGAGGTCGTGTGATATTCAGGAAATGGAGAGGGTGGTTTTGAGGTATGTGTGGAGTTATGGGAAGCCATGGCTACGGAAGGAGGTTGGTGATGATGGGGGTGCGGCAGGGTGGGCTGGGTCTTAAAACCTTTGGACACACGAGTGAAGGCAGTGTATGTTTAAACAGCGGTACTTGAGGGTGGGAGGGGAGAGGGGGGTAGAAAAGGGTGGGAGAGGTCATGGAGGATGTGCGAAAATGGTGGAAGGGGAAGGCACTATGGTGTGTGAAGATATGGTGCGAAATTTGTTTGGCAGTAAGGAAGCAAAAAAAGTAAGGTAAGCAGGCTTGGAGGACAGGTTGGCGAGAGTAAGTGATACAGGGAGTGGTACATACCGATGTATATTGGGTGGCATTTGGGAAGACTTTCGGAAAGATCAGATTAAAGCAAGGTTTGTGAATGGTTTTAGATTTTATGGGAATTCTAGCTACAAGGTCAGCGCTATATAGAATGGGTTATTTTAGTGCGGGAACTTGTTTGCATTGTGGGAAGAGGAGCGGCTTTTCTGCTTATATTTTTGTGAAAATTGGGTTTATATAAGAAAATGGTTTAGTGAGGGTCCTGGGTTATAGTGGCGGGGGGGGGGAGAAGCATTTTGACTTTTAGAGCTTTGCATTTATTTGGGCGGGGTTTCAAGGACATTCGGAAGGCAGTTGATGTATGTAGTGGCAGATTTTTTGTATGTGTCTTGTTGCATGAGGAGGTGCAGGGTGAATGTAGGGCAGCGCTTCGGCGAGTGTTGTATCATACAGTATGCGAAATAGGCTCTATTGGAGAGGGGTGGGGTAAAATTTATTTTCCCTTGGTATCGTAACCTGACGGTAGGTGTTTAATGTTAGGGTTTTGGTTTTTAATAGAGCCCGATTTGGGCTGTTTCTCCCTAAATGGCATTTTGTTCGTTTTGAGATTGTGGAGGATGAAGTGGAAATTTAAAGTGTGTTTAGTGGAGAATATGGGTGTAAAGTCGTTAGGAATGAGGGGGCGTTTGTGGGGGTGAACTAGTGACATTTAGTTAAGAGACGGGCTTTATGACTTCAGACATCAGGTAAAGGACTTGGCTGAAAAGGGAACGTGAGTTTGTGTTTTTTAATACAGATGCATGGGTCAGGGGATGGCAGGGGGTTGGCTTTCTGAAGTGCCTTGTGCCAGAATGTTTTTGTTAATGATTGAGGTGGTATGCCCGGTACAAGTTTTATTAGGAGCCATAATTTTATTATGTAACTTGTGCATGACAGAAGTAAGTCTGATTGGGTCTGGAAATTGTTAATAAATATTATATCTTGTTGAACATGATAATACATAAAAATAGGAAAATGTATTTAGTGAGTGAGTTCATTTTTAGTGTACTGTTTCCATATTAGTTGGTATCCTTCACTGTCAAATAATTACTTCTATATATTGTTATAAGTTATTTATGTTAGTTCCCTTTTTTTATACGTTTTAAGTGAACAAATGTAAAGGTGTTTGTGACGTCTAGTGCAAGTGGCATTTATCTTGCACTGGGGAAAAGGGAAGTGTAATTTTAATTATGAATGGATCATAACGAAAACGGGCATTGGATGTAAGTACACTGTTTTAGAAGACGGGAAAAGGGTTGTGAGGATTGTCAATATATATTATTAATTCCACATGTTCGCATCGCTATTGGGCCGTGGGGACGTGCTGCGCAGGGCGGGTCCTGATTGAGTTGGGTTTTGCGCAGTTTACCTGTTTTTCACTTGGATATTCAAAATGGCGGAACGTACAGGACGGAGAATAAATACTATCTGCATTTAGCTGGTTCGTGGTTTCGTTAAAATGGAGATTTCGATGAACGTCCTTCTCCCTAGGGATCATCAGGGATACATATGGTATTCCCAAAGAGGAATTGTATGGCGTCGCTCTTAATGGTTTGACAAGAATCTTCGTGAAATTTGTACGAGCCGGCTTCTACACAAGATTGCAGAGCATTACCAGGAACAACGCATGAGTGTGAATTCAGCGATGGATGTCGTTTTACATGACGTCTCTATATACATCACATGGGTGAGGGACGAAATGACCCTACGAGGCACAGGCCTATGGTCTACAGGAGTTTTTTAGCAGTTATGGGACAGTGCATTCTGACAACCCATGGGGGTGTGGGAGGGTTGGTCACATATTGAAGGGCTGCCGGAGGGTTATTAACAACCTTAAAAGGTCTTTACAAGGCCTATACCATCTATGTTCGTGACCGGATTATAGAACAAAGGTTTATGTGTATATGCTGGTCAGAGGAAAATACATGTCGTGCTGTGTTGCTCCTTATGAGCAACCATGGCCAGCACAGTGTCTAGGAGGCAGGACTCCTCGAGTTCGGGGAACTCCAATTGTGTAATTTCAGCACCCGCTGTGATTTGGTGACCAGGCTCTGGTGCCTCGGGAGGCCGGAGGACTTGACCTCTGGAGCAGGGAGTATGAAACGGGAAGGGTGGGCGGCCGGACGGAAGGACTGTTGTCACTCTCCAGGGGCGTCGGGGGAGTCGTAAGGTGACTTTGAGGGAGTCTTTTGTTCAGAAGCTTAGACCCAGGATGGTTCAATGCGCGTATGTGATCACGGAATTTTCTGGATGGTCGCTGCATGTACAGTCCGTATCTACCCAGAACTTTCCGAATAACTAATCCTCCGCCTAGAATGACGTTCCTTTACTTTGACCCAGGTGACGTATGTGGAGGACGTTCATGCAAGGCAAACCTCTACGACCGAATTACTACCAGTTTCCTCTTGAGAAGCTTCCACATTCTTGGAAGTTAAAAGCCGGCGCATTTGCGAATTTTACCAAAAAACCTCGACATCAACAATTGTGAGCCACACCATATAATTCCTGAGTGGGGATTTGCCGTAGACGTGCGACTAATGGTAGCAAACAAGACATGCATCGTTGCGCCCACAGGAGAGAGCCACAAATGAATTCCACACAGACCGTGTTTACCCTTCTACCTGACGATCCGCCATCTTGCGTTTACTGTAGTACACGGTTTCGCCACCAGGTTGTAAGCAGGAGCAGGCTCGAACGTCCTCTCAGCCGCAGGGTTGAGGACAAAGGCTGGTTGGGTTTATTTCAGTAGAATTAATTTGTTATATCAATGTGTTAAATTGTATTTTGTTTTTTGTGTGTGTACTGACATTGTCTGCCACGGTTTTTTGATTTGCTAATTGTCGGCTTGTGTTTTTTCTTATTATGGTTTATGTGTATGTTGCTTTTAAATAAAATATAAAAAAAAAAGTTCTTATTTTATACGTTTTAAGTGAACAAATGTAAGGTGTTTGTGACGTCTAGTGCAAGTGGCATTTATCTTGCACTGGGGAAAAGGGAAAGTGTAATTTAATTATGATTGGATCATAACGAAACATCATTGGATGTAAGTACACTGTATATAGAAGACGGGAAGGATTGTGAGGATTGTCAATATACGTATTAATTCTTATGTAAATTTCATGGAATTCAGCGTAATAACAATGTAAACCTATTAGTCGGATGATAAGTATTGAGATGTTTATACTTATTGTAATATAAATTTGAGTGATGAAATGTATAATCTGGTATTTAGCTTTGGAGTAAAGAGATAAAAAGCATAGGGGATGGGGGATATTTTGTTTAAGCACAAAGATGAATCAGCAGTGTGTATGTAGAAAATGGAAAATTTTTATTTTTCTGTGGCGGAGTCGATAAGGGGTTCTTATATTCCTTTATTTTATTGTATTCTAATGTATTTTTAAATTCAATGACTGAAGGTGGTTATGAATGGTGACGGCAGACACAGTTACTAGGCATAGTGTATTAAACCCACCACCGTGCATGATATTGATTGTTATCATGGAGTATATGAGGGTTAGGGTGTGGATTGGTTTCAATGATGGATGTGTGCCATCATGTTCAGACATTCCTTGTATTATAGTCAGCCTTTTAGATGGCTGGATTGTGTTTATACATGTTGTCAATGAAGTCCTTAATGCTCTTATAAATGTATAAGAGATTTGTCAGTGAGTACACTAAGGTGAAAGTGGTATGTTTTCAATGGGGGGGGGGAGTGTAAGCATTACTAGGTAGGACTATCGTTTATTATAAGACCAACTTTTCACATGAAGCACAGTACATAAAAGCAGTGTTTGATTGGAGTGCAGCAGCCAGTTCTGATGTTATTATACAAGTGCTTCTTCGGTATTTGTGTAGTCACTGCAGATTATTGTTTCACTGCCTGTATCTTGTTACATATTGATTATGTACCCATATATTTTGTGCCTGAGTTTTAAATAAAATATAAAAAAAGGTACACTGTGGGAACACCAGCAGTGAGTTGCTTGTAGTTACACTGTGGGAACACCAGCAGTGTGTTGTTGGTAGTTATACTCTGGGAACAGCAGTGTTTGTTGGTAGTTACACTGTGGGAACGCCAGCAGTGTGTTGTTGGTAGTTACATTGTTGGAACACTAGCAGTGTGTTTTTGGGTATTTTACACTGTGGGAACACCAGAAAGTGTGTTTTTTGGTAGTTACACTTTTTGGGAACGCCAGCAGTGTGTTGTTCGAAATTACACTGCGGGAACACCAGCAGTGTGTTTTTGGTAGTTACACTGCGGGGAACACCAGCAGTGTGTTGTTGGTATTAAAAGTGGAAACACCACCCAGTGTGCTGTTGTAGTTACACTGTGGGAAAAACCAGCACTGTGCTGTTGGTAGTTACACTGCGGAACACCAGCAGTGTGTTTTTGGGTAGTTACACTGGGGGAAACACCAGCGGGTGTGTGTTGGTAGTTACACTGGGGGAACACCAGCCTGTGCTGTTGGTAGTTACACTGGGGGAAACCCACCAGCAGTGTGTTGTTGGTAGTTCCCGTGGAAACACCAGCAGTGTGTTGTTGGTGTTACACTGTGGAAACACCAGCAGTGTGTTGTTGGTAGTTATGTAGACAGCCTGTACTGTCAGAACACACAGCCTAGCGTCTGCTCTGACCAGTTCATATTTCGCGGCATTTAGGTGCTGCCCTCGTAGGCTCACTCAGGTCAGTGGGAGGCTGAGCCCATCCGCCCTCACTCCTGGGGCCGACCGATTTGGGATAGCCCAAAAAGTGCTCCCCTCCCCGGCTGGCTTGTGGTCACCCCCTCCCCACTGCCCGTTGTGTACCACTCCTCCCCAAAAAACCCCAAACCCTAGTCCCGGCCGTACCCTTTGTTTCCCTACGCTTTTAAACCCGGCATTTTAAACCGCTGTGTTAGCATTTAGAACAGCAATAACAGGGGTGACTGCGGAGTCAAGGCATCGTGACCCTACCCCAGGGTGGGGGGGTTGATGCCAGTAAACTTATCCTTTCGTATCCAATGCCCCTTGCTGGCCAAAAGAGTTATCGGTTACCCCCAGCGTCTTGACAAAACCTGAGATAGATTTTCGCCCTAGTTTTTTTTCCCACAAAATCTGGCCCATAGGCGTCAGGCCCGTCATTCCACCCTTTTACCCCCCCAGCCCAGTGTTAAACCTCATCCCCCTCTCTACAGCCTTCAACACTCCCAAGCACCATTTTTCCCGACCTACAGCGCCCCTACGCCCTTCTCAGCTCCCAAGAATTTGAGGTTTGAGGTTCTTTTTAGTTTTTGTTGGCTTCGTGTGGCCCCACGCTTTGACCACGAGGCAGTTGGGGGTTTGGTTTTTATACCCTAACAGGGGGGGAAAAACCACACCAGCCTCCTTTTAAGCCTTTTTGCAAAGAAAACGAGCCCAAATTCGCCCCCATGTGTGTTGTGTTTTCCCAGTTTCCCCCAAAGGAAGTTTACCTGGCTTAACCAGGGGGCCCCCCCATTTGGGCCCTTAGCCCCTAAGCCGGGCCGGGGGTTAAACCCCCACGCCGTCTTACGGGCAGCTCGTGACTCATCTTGTGTCTACAATACTCAGGGTTTACGTATCTCCAGCCAGTGCATTTTTTTTTTTGTTTTGGGCCCATTTAAAAATTTTTTTTTTTTCCCCCTTGTGTTACATTCCAGTTCATCACCAGTTCTTTTTTTCCCCAGGGATTTGTTACAGAAAAACTTACCCCGTCCCGGGTTAAAGTTTCACTTAAGCTTGTTTTTAGCACGTTCGAGTAGTGCAGTAAATGTTTTGTTCTCCGTGTGCAAGCCGCAGTCGTAAAGCGGGGCCCCGCTTTTTTGTTTCAGTGTTAAAAAAAACCACGCCCCGCTGTGGTTCAGCCTGATTTAGCCACGTTTCTCTTTTATCTTTTTCCTCCCAGAGAAACCCCCGGTTTTTCCCGGGTTTTTCCCCAATGTCCATTTGTTTATTTTTCCTACGCCATTGAAGCCCCATGGGCGGGGTTTACAAATGTTTTGGGGGTTTTTTGGTGTTACTAGGCATCACTGAAATTTTAAAGGACCTGCAGCACCCGTACCTTCGTCCATCCCCGGGCATAAAATTTAATTTAAACGTGTTTTAAACCTAGCATTTCCTAATATTTTGTGACTTTTTTTTAACTGCCCCGGGCCCCAAATTACAGTTCGTTACTGAAGCCATTTTCAGTAAATTGTTCAGTTTTTTCATCAGTGCACATTTTTCCCCACTTCCCAAAACAGCTTTTTAAAAATTTTGTACTTTTAAATTTTGCACTCCTACATTTTAAATTCCCAGTTTTTTTCTGCATTTGAAACCTCGGGTTTTTGGGATTTAATTTTTTTCGTGTTAACCATTTATACAATTTCTTCACACACGGTTTGAAAGTAATTCCGGGTGTGCTTTTAAATTTTGTTATTTGGGGGGCCCCAAAACCTGAAAGTTAGTCACAAAATTTTTGGGGAAAACCCCTTGCATTTGTTTTTTTTTGTTGGGGTGTGTTTTTTTTTTTTTTGTTAAAAGTGTAATCTTCAAGTATTTAAAAGTTTTTGGTTTTTTTTTTACCGCAGTGTTTTACAATCTGTGCCTAGCCCATTCCCTTTTTTCCCTGTTTCCCCATTTATTTGTTTTAAAATTTTTATTCTTGTTTTATCGGGTAATTTATTCACCAATGTGTTTTTATTTTTTTGCTATTTTGTTTTCCCAAGTCTTTGAGTGTTTTTTTGGGGAAACCTGTTTTTTACCATTAATTCCCAAAAAAATTTACTTGTGAATTTTAATTAATTTTGTTCTTAAAGGGTGTGAAATTTTTGTTTTTGCCAGGGGACCCCTGCTAACACCAGTTACCCCTTTGCCCTATTTTTGGGAATTAATAATTTGCATTTTTTTTTAATTTTTTTTTGTGTCCCCAATATAGCTTTTCTTGTTTACAGTGTATTTTTTTTTTCCTGTGTTTTTTTTGGCCACTATCCTTTCTCTGATATTTTTCTGTCCCAAATTTCCCTTTGTGAAAGTGTTTTATTTTTTTTTGGAATGCCTTTTTGAAAACCCCGCACCTGCAATATTTTTACACTGTGCTTGCGCACAGTTTAGGGGTTGGTAGTCCCTGATTTATTTTTAAATTTTGTGAAAATTTTTGTTCCAGGGTTTACAGTTCAACCCCCTTTTCTTAAATTTTTTTTCCCGGGTTCTCTGGGGGAAATTTAAATTGACCACCCTTTAGCTTCATTTTGTGCACTTCCCTGTGTCATTCTTTTGGGCATACATCTCTTTTTTGTTTTAGAGGGGACATTTTTTTTTTTGTTTTTTTGCTCAAATTATTTCCATCACTAAGCATTTTACCTAGTCCCAATGGTGTTGTGTTTTTCTCTGACTTTTGGTTGGAATTGTAGCCATGAATACCTTTTTGCTCTAAAATGTTTCCCCTCTTGTGCCTGCTTGCGTTTGAAAAAATTGCCCGTCATGACTAAGACCGCAGTGGCCGTCCCTTTAAAGGTCCAAAGATTCTGCTGATGTAGAAATTTGGGCCCAGCCAGGTGAACACGCGGGGGGAAATCAAACCCCCCGTGACTTTTTGGTCAACTTGTGGCTAAAGTCTCGCCACCAGTGGGCCGGTTTTACTCGTCCTTTCCCGCCCCTTTTTTTTGCCCCGGTGTTCAAATGGTTTAGGGCCCTGGTTGCATAGTCGAGACGCTTTTAAAAGGCCCTATTTGATAGTCCCAGGGATGCCAGTACATTCGTGTGCTTTTTGCAGCGGGAAATCTCACCCGGGGGATATAGGTGCCTTTTTTGCAGCTCAATCGTGTTTGAAAAGTTTGGGTTTTGGGGACGAGTTTTTAAGGGGGGAATTTTAGGCTTTATTTTGGGGCGTAGTCGCCAACGCCATTCTTTGGGAAATCGTTCCCAGGGTTTTGGGCCGAAGGGCCCAATACCGGCACGAAACCCCCCCCCTGGCTTTTTTTTGGGGGGGTTTTTGAGCAAGCCCCAAAGACTTTACTGTTTCCCTTCAGCCCCACTAAGGGGGTTTTGAATGGTGAAAAACTGTATTAAACTAAAGGGAATTTCATCCCCATGTGGCTTGGGGCATCATGCGGAGGGATCCCCCCCTAACCCCCGAGGTCCCCTTGTTTGCCAAAGGACTCGGCCCTCAGCACAAATTTCCTGGGGATATGATGCCATTGACGCGCCCAAGCGCCTGCCGGCAAAGGCAAGGTTTTTTGGGTTTTGGGGATGATCCTTTTCCCACCCTTTCCCGGCGCCTCCCAGGGTGACCCCGGGGTTTCGCGCCGGAAGTCATTTTTGCCTGCTGTCGGGAAACCCAGCCCCAAAGTTTCAAACCCCCAGTCCCATAACATCGCCAAGTAAAAATTTTGCCCAAGTAAAAACCCAGTCAGTTCAACAAAAAAGCAGTCATCGATTTCCTGGCCCAGGCAAAAACGTCGCGAAACCCCACCCCCAAAACCTCCCCTACTAAGCGGGGGGGATTTGTTTCAACTTTGGGAAAACGCGGGCACTACCGATCGGGATTTGTTAAAAACCTAAGTCCCGCAAAGAAACCCGTCACCCCCCCACGCTCAGTATCAAAGTAACCTAACCTTTCCCACGCCCCCAGTATCAATGTAACCTCCCCGTCCCCATGCTCAGTCTCGCGGGGGGAGTCTGTAGGAAACCACAATACTTGTCATACCCCCCAATGATTTTTCAAAGCGGGGCAAAGGGGTTTGCTGTCAGTGAGTAAAGCAAGAAATCGTCGCGCAAGAAAGTGCTCTGTCCCCCTTTCCCACTAGTTGGGGGAAAGAAAAAGGCGTGTCCGCAAAACCAGCGAAAGACTTGTAAAACTGTCGGATTTCGCTGTTTTCCCGCCCCCTGTCCGCAATGATTCGCCCGCCCTGGGCAGTGTTACGCTTGCCGACAGTGAGGGAACAGAGTCTTGACGTTGTTGCCGAGATCGTACCGTACCTTCCAGGTCGGCCTCGTTAAAACCAAAGCTTTAAGCCTAACAGCTGTGGCTCCGGGGATTTCGTGGGCCCTTTTCATCCCTTTTCATGTTGGGTTTTATGAAAACCCGTGTGGACCCCCTCATCGGGCCCATGCCCACCAAAAGCCTGCCCGCTTTTCCTAGATCCCGGTTCGGGGGGTTAACATTTTTCCCTCCCTTTTTTCCCGAGACTTTGGGCCTTTCACCGGCCTTTGTTGACAGGGGCCGTTTAATTTAGACGTTGAGAGGAGTTTCAGGTTTTCCGTGGGGGTTCGGGTCGTACAAGTTAGAATTTGGGGTTTTCCAGGGCCCAAAAGCTGTCCGCAAAATTTTTGGGTTCGTAGATGGGTTTTTTTTTTCCTTGGTGACCTGCTCATGGGGTTTTAAAAACCCCATGGCAAAACCTTTAGGACCCGCTTGTTCCGCTGAGGGGGGGAAAACCCAAAATTTCAACAAAAGTGGATGGTCCCCCCCTTCTGGGGCGTTGGCCCCTTGGGATCCACTACGTCCCTATCTGTCTCAGATTTATGCACAGTGCCTGGAATCTTTGGGAAAACCGGTGGTTTCCAAAAGCACATTCCCCGGGGTCCCGGGTTTTTGTCCGGGGTCGCCCTCGTAGTAGAGCTCGTTGCCCCTCAAATCCTTTGGCCCCTCAGCGCTTAGTTTTCCCGTGAAAAAACCCCGTTGGGGGGTGGCCCCGTCTAACCTTCACTCTAACTCTGATGCTGTTGTAGAAAAACAGCAGTTGGGCAAGCCGCAGTTTTCCTTTGGCAGGCGGGTGTCGACTCGTGTCATGGCCCTCACGGCCCGAGTTACTGCCCTTTTAAAAGTATGACGCACTTTGTCAGCTAACCGCTCACCCTGTTAGGGGGGTACGGGGGCAGAGCTTTTGAAGGGGACCATGCGCTGGTTTTACAAAAAACCTTTCCGAGGGCAAGGGCCCCTCCCCTTTAACCATTTCCGCAAAACAGTGCAACGTGGTAAGTTTTCAAGTCTTTTTTGTTTAAAATGCATAGTCGAGAAATTTTCCCCCGCGGAAAAAATACCTCACTTGTTTTGACTTGTTGATTCCCCTCTCCCGGGGGAGAGTGGAGGGGTGGGGGCCCCAGCCCGACTTCCTTTGGGAGTGCAGTTTTTCCCGGCGAGTCTGCTGCTGACTCCCTTTCCCAAAACCCGGGGCCCCCTGCAGGAAGGGTGATCTAGTTTGAAGACTATCCCGAAAAAAGGTCCCAAAACTTTCCGGGGTTTTCCCCAAACGTTTCAAAGTTCTGCAGGGCGCACTAGATGGTGAATCAAATTTTGGGGTTTTACCCCCCTGGGTCTCTACCGTATTCCAAATTTACAAAAAGGGACTAAACCCATTTACGTTTCCTGCCCTTTTCGCCTGCCACAGCCGGGAAAGAGGGCTTCGGCCCAAGAAAAACAAATTTCCAAAAAATGGGTCCTGATGGAGTTATTGGGAGTCCACTTCCCCTTGGAATTTCTCCCCTTTTCTGGTCCCCAAGAAGGACGGAAACCCGGCGCCCCGTTTTTCGATTTCAGGAAAAAATGGGAAAGCAATTTTTTACGATCTCAGGGCGCTTTCCGTTGCCAAATTCTGAATGACCCGGGTTTCAGAACATTTTGGCGATAATAAGGTCTTTTTTAACTTTGATCTTCTTCAAGGTTCTTGCAGATCCCCCCCAAAGATGGGGAGCAAAGAGTTGGAAACTTTCTTACTCCAACTGGTCATTACCAGTTCAGGAGGATGCCCTTCGGCTTGCACGGAAGCCCAATCACGTTTAGGGCGTTTTATGATGACAAAATTTTTCCCTACCCTCCCAGGTGGACACGCTAATTTGGGCTCCCCGGATGATCTATGTCTGTCGCAAGATGTCCCTTTACCCTCTTGAGGGGAAATTGACAGGGGGATTGGACAGGTAGCTAGGCAAACTTTTAAAGGGTTTAAAAAATCTCCAAATGTCATTTCCTCCGGGAAGGAAAAAAAAAATTTTGGGGTCAAAGTAGTGACTCAGAATGGCATAAAGGGGCGGCGAAATCTAAAAATTTTTCGGTTTTGCAGAAAATTTCCCCCGACCCCGACGGGGATGGGAGGGCGGTCCTTTATAGGCCTGGCGGGTTTCTACCCCAAACCCTTTTTGCAGGTTTCTCCCCCTTGCTGCCCCCCCTGACCCGCTTACTCAAGAAGGGGTGCCCCCCTTTTGGGGTGGACGTTTTGATCAGGAACGAGCTTTTGTCATTTTTAAGAACAATTAAAAATTTAGCCCCCCCCTTAGGGGTTTCCCCGATTTCACCAAAAAGGGATTTACCTTGACGCTGATTTCCAGCCCAAAATTGGCAAAAAGGGGAGGGTTTGTAAAAGGAAACTAATGGTAAGCACCACCCATTGCCTATGCTGCCGGGGTCCTTACTTAAAACGGAAGTCAATTATTCATTTACAGAGCTAGAAGTTTGCCATTGTATGGGCCCTGAGTCATTTTCGGGGGTATACTTCATTATCATTCAAAATTTACAAAAGATATTTACCCTTTATTGGCCCCTTTTTTTTCAAATAAGGAAAAATTTAGGAAAGGGATGTCGGTGGTCCCCGTTCAATGAAACAACCCTGAAATTTTCTATGTTCCCCGGGAAGGGAAAATGTTTGTAGCTGTTTCCCCGTCGAGGCATTTTGCTTTTGTGAGTGTCGGCAACTCGTTCTCTGTTGAGGATCTCGAGAGGGGGCCCCAAAGACAGGACCCGTTGGTCCCAAATTCCCTTTTTTTTTTTTCCCGACCAAGGGGACGTTGATTACAGGTCAAGTTTTCCCCTTTCCCCTGAAGGATTTAGTGGCGACCAAGGAGTACTGTGCCATGTTTCACAAAATGGGGGGGACCCCGGGGAAAAAAAATACCAATGGTGTTTCCAGAGTCCCTGATACCCGCTACCTTAGGTTGATCCACGATGTCCCAGGTTAGCCACCCCGGGAAGGACCGCAGTTTCAAACGGCACGAATTAAAAATTTCTGGCCCCAAAATGGCCCGCGGACTTTTCCCAAACTTTTTACCCCCGTGGGGTTGTTTCCTTTCAGCCAAAAAAAAAAAGGGGCCATTTAAGGGGGCTTAACCCCCTTCTAAAATATCCCCTTACAAAGGAGCCCTGGGAGAGAACTTCTGTCGACTTGGTTTACGAAATTCTCGAAACCTTTGGGGGGAAGGGAAATTTAAACACCTGTTGTAAAGGTAGAAATTGCGCCGGGGGACAGTGAAATTTGTACCCCCCATTCCGGGTTTAAAAAAGGCCCAAAAGGTGCTTTGTGCTTTTCCCTGAGCATGTTTTTTTCTTCGTCTAATTGCCCACGTGTCCTTCTGTCAGACAATGGGTCTGAGTTTTTTTAAAAGGGATAAAGCGGATCTTTTCTCCAGTTTTTAAAATTTTACCAAACGCCCCCAAAACTCCCCCCGCCACCCTTTTGAGGGAATGGTTTTTCTGAAGTACAAATCGCAAAAACCCCGGAGGTGCTCAGAGTAACCGTTTAACCCCCAAATTTTACACCTGGGTAGGGTAAACCCAGATGTTTTAGTGTACATTAAATTCCTCCCTCAACAGCTTGATGGTTGGGAAAAACACCCCATTTTGCTTTTTTGGCTTTTGACAAGCGCTTACCCTATAAAAATTTTGTTTTTCTCCAAACCCAGACCTACTTAAAGATACTGATAACCCCAAATTTAAATAAAGATGGGACAAAGCAGCTTGTCTTCCCGGGGTACGGGGAAGAACTTAAGAAAGTATGGGTAGGTTCCGTTTAGCCAATGCCCACGCCAAGGGGAAAACAAAGTGGAAACCCGGTTGCAAAATTATGTTGTCAACCCCGTGCAGACCCCAGGTATGCACAAACTTGTCCCAAAAATTTTTTTTGGGGGGCCTTACCTTTTCCTATGCGGGTCCCTGGGAATAAGTTCGAGGTGAGGGAGATTTTCTAAGGGGAAATATAAAGGGGAAACCCCCCTTGACACATGAAGTAAAGTGGGAACCCTATGGAAAGGCCCCAAAAAGACGGAAATCGGTTTTCGTTGCAACCCCCCACAATCAGACTAATTTCTTTGGGGAAAACCCGTCTATCCTTCTCCCCCTATACTTTGGGAGGAAGACGGCCCCGTAAAGGTCCATACTTTTTGGCCTGCGAACCCGGACAACAGTACATTTCTTTGGGCATTGACGGACCCACTGACTTGTTTTGACTCCCAGCTAGTTATGTTTAAATTTTTTGCTTGCAGAAATGGGTTTTAAATGCAAAACATTGTATGGCTAGGGGGGTTAAAGGAGTCGGGTGGAAAATCATGTAATTAAGTAAATTTCTTTTAGAAGGGGGAAACCCAAAAAGTTGTAAAAGAAACCATGGATATAGTATTATTGTGGTTATGTTTACCCAGTGGGGTTTTTAAAAATAAAAAAAAAGGGCCCGTATTACGGGGCAAGGGAGTGTGCCCTCCCGAGTTTACATGTCCCCCCTTGGGAAAAGTTTCTGTCAAATCATTGGTTTTTCAGATTGGGGGAGGGGGTATTTTCCAACGGTTTGTTGAGCGTGGTCAATTTATGTTCAGCCCTGGGACAAAAATGTTTAGAAGATTTTAGTTCCATTTCTGACGTCTCCGGACTCTCTCCTCGATGAAACAGCGTGGGCAAACCAGTTTTCTCTTCCCCTGGATGGGAGAGTTTTTTTTGCCTGTTGCATTTTTATGTCCATTTTTTGATTTACTAGTGAGTGAAAGCCAGTCCCTCTCTGGGGTAGCTAGTGTAAGTAATTCCTTTATACCTGCGGGCCCACCAGTATTGTCACGTCGAGACGACGCGAGGTGTGTGGCCGAGCAAATGTAGACAGCCTGTACTGTCAAGACAGCCTGTACTGTCAGAACACACAGCCTAGCCATCTGCTCTGACCAGTTCATATTTCGCGGCATTTAGGTGCTGCCCTCTGTAGGCTCACTCAGGTCAGTGGGAGGCTGAGCCCATCCGCCCTCACTCCTAGGCCGACCGACTTAATAGACACAAGTGCTCCCCCTCCACGGACTGGCTTGCGGTCACTTCCTCACACTGCCCGTTGTGTACTCACTCCTACCCAATTAAAGCCAAACTAGTCCACGGCCGTATCATTGCTACCTACGCTACCTTCATCGGCACTAAACTGCTGTTCAGCAGTAAGACAGCAAAACAGTCATCGAACACCAGCACGCTGTTGGTAGTTACACTGCGGGAACACCAGCAGTGTGTTGTTGGTAGTTACACTGTGGAAACACCAGCAGTGTGTTGTTGGTAGTTTTTTTTTATATATTTTTATTTAAGGACACAATATACAATCTATATGTTGTTATACATAAAACTTAACAAAAAAAGCTCAACACTGAGAAAAAACAAGCCTAACTAGGAATGACACAGAAGAACCTACACGTGAGCATTCCTTAACAACAAAAGCTACAAAACAAAACCTGTTACACGTATGCATATTTTGTATAAAAACTTTATATACAAAACATTAAGTATACACCAAATCATTTCTCATACAATTGTTTTGTATAGTAACATATTACGTACATATATTCTCGAAAACTAAAACCCCCTTACAATGTTTTTGAGGAGACTAAATCGTACTCCCCACACCCCATATAACCCAAATACACATCATATGGAACTTTGCATACTCTAGAATAAATATAAATAAGACACAAAATTTTCCTAAGATGTGTGCCTCCTCCCATCACCCACAAGGTACACAGTATGAAAAGGTTAAATATACCCTTAATCCGTGTGTCTATACGTTCCTACCTCATTAACTTCCAAACAGGAAGAAATACTGAATAGGGCAATGTTCAATGCCCACTCTCGTACACAGAACATCTACCATTGACAAAGTTAAATATACAGGAAATACACGAGCCTGGTGCACGCAGGCACCTCGCCCGTACTACAGTTGTTAAAAAGGATAGGAATCATAACATTAGTCTCTGGGGCAACAAAAACAAACCCCACAGCTTTTACAACAAATAATTCTTAGCTCATTATTTCCTAAAAATTTTCAGTTTGGTCCATCTTTGAAAAGTATCGAAAGGACGCCTTGGCGAACCCACAGAAGCAAGAAAATCTTACCAAAAAACCTCCACCTCTCTCACAGAAGCCCCATTTCAATAACAGAACACCCCACCCACATACACAGACTCACACACAGACACGCACACAGACACACACCACACACACACCACATGCAACAACACACACACTCAACACACACACACACACACACATACACACACACACAAAGGCCTTCACACAGACAGGCCTTACATCATGTTAACTCACATACACCACTGGAGCAGCCACCATCTCCTCTCTTCCTTACTACAATCATCTCCAAGTACTCATCACTCACCTCCGGAAACCAACCCCTTGCTGCCTTTCCCTGGCACCAACTGTAGCAGTCGTGCCACAGTCAGTCCCCGATAACTCTCCGGAAAAAGAGCAACCCACTGACCCCCATATAAGCTCCTATTCCTACCCACCAACCTATAAAAACTCGCCGCTAAGGCCTTGATCCTGACATTACCCCCCACCTCCCTCATTCCCTAAGAAACACACAAAAAATCAACCATTATGTATCTTAACGCCCTCGCTACCTCATTAGACACTCCTCCTACGTCTAAAAGTAAAGCCCTAAGGACCCCCACCCTTCCCCCTCCCAATAATCCAAAAACACCCCTCAACCACACCCTTACATTTTCCAAAAAAGGACAAAAGTACACCACATGGAAAGCATTTTCCACATCACCACAATGTGCACATGAAGCATCACTCACATATCCCATCTGCCTCAACACCTGTTTTGACACCAATGTCCCCATGAGGAATCTGTAGACCACTTCTCTCACCCTTGCAGGCATTCTTAGCTTTCGAAATTCCTCCCATATTGCCCTCCAATTATATGTGGGGAAGACAGCCACCCCTTGCAGCGTCTCCCGACGATACTCAACTCCCACCAGCCTCCCTATTCGCAAATGACGCACATCTCGCACTCTTAACATATACCTCAACAAATCCTCACACACCTCCAGGTCCCTCCCACTCCACCAGCAACGTAAGTCCCTCATCACCTCCCCCACACGCCGCCCCCAGACCCCCCTCCTCCCCGAGGTATCTCATCTTGACGTATATTGCCCTCACCCTGGGCCCCAATGCCAACAAACCCAATCCCCCCTGACGCACCCCAGTCATTACTACGTCACGTCCCAACCACGCCCTCCCATAACCCCATATATACCTTAATGCCCTCCTTTGTATGTCTATTACATCACAATTTCTCAAGGGATATACTGCCGCCGCTCCCCAAACCTTACTGTATACCAACGAATTCACAATCACAACCCGTTGGTGCAACGTAACATCTCTGGCCCGAAGGCCACATAGCCTACCCACTGCCCTGTCCCTAACTGCCTCTGAATTAATCTTTCTACTGTCCTGCCTGTCCGCTGTGTACCAAATCCCACAAATCTTAATCCATTCTACGACATTCCATCCAAACCCCTGACCCAGTCTCCCACCTACCCAGGTGCCCACTCTAACAACATCGACTTGCTTTTGTTTACCCTCATTCCTGTTACGGCCCCAAACTTCTCGATGACTCTACCCACCCTTGAAAAATCCTCCCTTCCACTAAGTAAGATCGTTGTATCATCAACGTAACCCACACCCCCCCGTCATTCCCTCAACCCCTCCCACACAACTCTCGGGTCTACAAGCTCATAAATGGGTTCTGAACACAAGCAAATAATAGCTGTATGAAAGTGGGCAACCCTGCCGCAGACCCCTTCCATACAAATCCCAGAACCCAACTTACCGTTCACCTGCACACGCATGATCGCCCCCCCGCATACAATGCATCCACCCACCCTACCACCTTGGACAAAAAAACCCCAGATCACACAAACTCTCCCGCAAAAACACCCTGTCCACACAATCATACGCATTTTCCCAACCCTACCCTAGAACCCCTCCCCTCCACAGCCCTCTAAGAAAATCCCTTATGGCCCCATGTCCATCCTGCTACCCCTCCTGGAATCCAAACTGACCTCGTGTTAAAAGGGACCCTAGAATGCCTTCATTCTATTCCTAGAATCTTTGCGAACACCTTATAGTCTGTGCACTTAAGGAAATTGCCGGAAAGCACTCAGTGCCCACCCCTCTTCCTTCTTTGGTACTAATACTACTATGCCTGTACGTTGTGACTCACCCAACTTTTTTCCATCTAGCTATTTCCAAAACCCCAACTAAAAATGCCTCATGCACCCCCAATGACCCCTATAAAAGTCAATAGGTAAACCCTCAAGCCTGGCGCCTTTCCGTGTGCATGCTGAAGACCGCGTCTGCCACCTCAGCCCCTAATATCAGCCTCCAACCCCACCCTTTTCCTTTTCTCCTATAGCATTTTGAACCCCCTACCAAAAGACGCCTGCCAGGTGCCCCGCCCCCCCACCTCTCTCCATTTTCTCTGAGCCATTCACCCACATAAATGCTCATACTCTCAGTGGAGATGAGGACCACACCTTCCGGGTAATCCCCCACCCCGCACTAGTCTCTAACTGCAATAACGTGGTCACTCTCCTTCGCTCCCAAAACTTACGCAGCACATACCCAGTCGGTTTATCCCCCACAACACATCGTCCAACCCTGAACGAAAATGTATCGCATCAAAACGTTCATTATGAATCTCCTCAATTCTACCTCGAAGCAGTGCTATATCTTCCCCCTCCCATAACATGCCTGCAACTGTCCCTCCAAATAATTCTGCAAGCCATATCTCCATCTCGCTTCCTCACGACCCTTGACCTATAAAAATTTGCGATCCCGGGTTTCGCCCGCAACTCCCCCATTTACAAGCTCCAAGCCCTATCCCTAGCTCTCCAAAACCCATTCCACCCCCCCTCAAAACCCATTCCCCCCCTTCCCCTGAGCAGCCGCACTTTTCAACTTCCAATAGCCGGGGTAAATATGCACGGCACCTTCCCATGATAGTCCACTATCACTGCCCTATGGCCCGAGAAACCCATCAAAAGTCTGCACCCTCCCGACCTCCAATCCCTTCATGACATAAATCCTGTCTTTCTTGCAGCATACCCTTGCGATGAACGTGTGCTCCACCATATAACCTCCTCCCCCTGCAACATCTAGGGACACCCCGCCCCTCAACACATCCCTCAAAAACACGTAATACACAACCCGCCCCCCCTCGGTTCAACATCCTGGCCCCAAATTACACAATTCCAATCCCCACCAATAATCGTGATGGCAGGCAATCCTCGCAGATGGTACAATAAGTCTTCCCTCACAAGATCCGCTTTTACCCGTGTATTGCTTGACGCCGGCACATACACTCCTATGAAACATGCCCTTCTATCACCCCATACACCATCTACCCGCACAACCCTCCCCCCTGCCTCCTCCCAACCCGTGACATGCTGGTCTCCTTTATCGCTATCGCCACCCCCCTTTCAACTGCCAAGCACAACTAATGTACAACTTATACCCATGCAACAACAACTCACTACCAATCTTATGATTGAGTTCCTGCAAGAAACACACATCCACCTGGAACCTACGTAAGAACCATACTAACCACACAGTTTTTATCTCAGCCTAGAGACCGTTCACATTTAGAGTGACACACCTGAAATTTATAAGAACGGCGGCTTCCCTCTATGCCTCTGTGGCTTGCCTATCATCCCTTTTCCTGTGCATCGACCCGACGCCTCACCAGACTTTCCCCTGGCTCCCTCCCCACCTTTTACCCTTTCACTACATAAAACAGGATCCACTAGATCCTTTTGGTCCAGCAACTCCCCATCCTTTGCCCAAGCTTTTTTGCCCGGCCTCTGCCCCAGCGTGAGTACCTCCTCGGCCTCAACCTTTGCCAGTTGGCCTTTCCTAGAACCACTACCCACAAAACATGTCTTCATCCGACAAATGTCCTGATGGACCTCCACCTCCACCACTTGCTTAAGCGTTTTTCCACACAATGTTTGTATCACAGACTGCTGTTCCTCCCTCACATCAGCCTCGGCAGCACTTAAGGCGGAGGTCCCCGACCCATCCAAAAAACCTCTCAAACGTCCTCCAGTAAATCTTCCTGAGGAACTTTGTTCCTTCCTGATGGAGCCCCCGACGGTCCTGTTGCTCCCCCGAGCCTACCGGGAGTGAAAACACAGGTACCAACCGTCAGTATTCCCGATCAACCTCTTCACTCCAACGACCATCGTCCTGCTTCCTCCTCTCCCAACTCCGGCATCAACTCACAAGGCCGCTGCTCCACTGCCAACGTACCAGGAGCCCTGGTAGGCTGCCTCCTAGGACACTGTGCTACCATATGGTCGTAGGAGCTACATAATCGACAGGTCCTTCTCTGGCCGGCATAGTGCACAAAGACCTGCGTCCTGTAACCCACTAGCATGAAGTAGGACGGTATAGGCCTAGCCAACGTCATTTTGAGGGTACAAGAACCCTCAGGTCGTCCCTCGTATGGCCCATCTTTCCATACTCCCATCGTAGCTGAATGAACTTTACCATAACTGTTGAAGACCTCCTGTATACTATACGCAGTCGCCTCGAAAGGGACGTTTCTCACCTTCACCCACGTATAGTACCTAGATACGTCGTGCAAGACGACGTCCACTGCCGAGTTCACAGTCACCTTCCTCTCCTGGTACTCGTCAACAAGTCTGTCGTAGACGCCGGTACGATTCAGTTCAGGAATACTCTGGTCATCCCATTTAAGGCTACACCATATATTTCATCGTTGGGGACACCATATGATGATGGCGGGTAGCAATGTATTCATCGTTTCTCCAGTGAGCGTGCCACGTACCAGCTGTATACAAAGTGTTGATCCGCTGACCCACTCGATGCGCCATTTTGCCTTCCAGTTGCTAAAGGTCACCACCAGAGGGCAGGTGTAGCTACTAGGCGTGCGTCCTCTCTCCCCGGAGGTCGAGAGACGAATGTGTTGTTGGTAGTTACACTGTGGGAACACCAGCAGTGTGTTGTTGGTAGTTACACTGCAGGAACACAAGCAGTGTGCTGTTGGTAGTTACACTGTGGGAACACCAGCAGTGTGTTGTTGGTAGTTACACTGTAGGAACACCAGCAGTGTGTTGTTGGTACTTACACTGTGGGAACACCAGCAGTGTGTTGTTGGTAGTTACACTGTGGGAACACCAGCAGTATGTTGTTGGTACTTACACTGTGGGAACACCAGCAGTGTGCTACCACACCATTATGTATGACAGTTACATTATGGGAACAATAACAATGTAAAGGTCCCCTTTTCTATACGATATTTCCATTCTGAAAGCACCGTCAGTATGCAGCTTGTTACGGCCCCCTACCAAACTAGTGGTTAAATGAATAACCTGCCGGCCGGCAGTACCACTGGGTACGTCATCAAACCCATTGTGGGGACTCCTGAGCCGGCCTTAGAGCAGTAAGTACCTGAACACCTCATGGTACACATCTAAGCAGTAGGTACCTGAACACCTAATGGTACACATCTTCTGGCCTTAGAAGCAGTAGGTACCTGAACACCTAATGGTACACATCTTCTGGCCTTAGAAGCAGTAGGTACCTGAACACCTAATGGTACACATCTACTGGCAGTAGAGTATTCTACTGGCTTCTACTGATTTTAGAAGAAGCCCTCACCACAGCTCACTGAGTCTGTTGGCCTCAGTTATTTGACGGCCGCATTCAGTGAGCTTGCAACATAGTGTGTTCTGCATCGGACCACCTTGCGGTGCGTCAACTGGTCTTGAAGGCAGTAGATAGTACTCACCAGACCATCTTACGGTGTACTTCTACCAGCTTTGGAGAGTATTTACAGGACTACCGGTGATGTCTGCGGACTCGCCGCCTACGCTGGTCAACTGTGGGCCGGAGTCATCTGATGCTGTTTTAGTGGGACATTACATGAAGAAAAGTTGGAGTGTTACACTGAACTGGGCTAGGACCGTAGTGTGACACTTAAGCAAGTATGGAGTGGAACACTGAGATATGCTACAGGACGATAGTGGAACACTGAGAAGAAAAGGGTGTCGTGTGACACTGAAGATGGTCAGGTTGTAGTGTACATTGAATAGTATCATGTGACTGGCCTCGAGAAAGATGCTGTGGGTGATAGTGTGCACGTGAGAGAAAAGTTCAATAGATAGGAGTAGCGAGGGAGTATATAGTAAAAATAGTTTCATTGCCGGCTACTTGTTAAGGTATTGTAAGTCCAGCTCCCGCCTTTTCTCCCCCACCCCTAAAGTGATAGTTTGATTGCCTGCTGCTTGTTAAGGTAGGGTCAGTCTAGCTCCCGCTATCCCTTCCCCTCCTTCTTCCCCCCCTCCCCCGTAAGGTGACGTGTGGGGCTCAGGTCCAAACAGTAATCACTAGACTCACAGCTCCCAGCACTACTGTAAGTACATGCCTGCCTTGTATTCTAGTGGATTTATTGGTTGAAAGCTTCACTTTTGACCAATAATAAACTTAGTCCTTTCAGTCTTGCTCTAAGTTGACTGTTGTAATAATCACCACATCTTTTAGGTATTGTACTTATCATGGAGAGTGATTTCTTAAGCAGTGGGTAACCTGTCTATCTTTCCAGCTTGAATGACAGAGAGGGTCACCTGCCAATCAACGAGTAGAACTGATGGAGATGGACTAACGTCCTGAGACTGCCCCTTTTTGGATTTAATTACCTGTGCACCTGTATGAAATTGCAGGATGTAACCCCTAATCATTGCAGTGGTAAAGAACCTGCTTTCCTGTCATCGGGATATAATACTCACGGCTATACTGTGAAGAACGAACCAGTGGGTCGTAACCAACACCTGCGACCTTCCCCCCCATCATCAGCAATGGCTACGATTTCAACAACACAGTGTCACCAACACCAAACACCCAAGTTTTAAATTAGCGTTGAATTCAGTTATCATTTATGTTTTTCATTTTTCATTTTCTTTAATGTAGGATTAATATTTCATATTTAAGTGTTTTATATTTTATATTTTTTATATAATAAAGTGTTTATGTTTGTCAGTTTTTATTCTTTTTCTATACATTAATTTTCCTGAGGAGGAGCCAGCCTTGGTAATACTGTCTGAAGTTATTACAGGGCTGAGTAAGCCTTCACAGTGCGACGCAGAGACAAGGGTGTCGAGAGTGACAGTAGAGATATTGTGTATGACGCAGAGAAAAGGGTGTCGTGTGACACGGAGAGTAGGAGTGTCGTGTGACAGAGAAAAGGGTGTCTAGTGGACACGGTTGAGCAGGAGCGTCATTACACGGAAGAAAGGGTGTCAAGTGACACAGTTGAGAAGGAGCGTCACACCACGGATAAGTGTCTTGTGAGACACGGAGCGTCATTGTCGTGAGACACGGAGTTGACTGTAATTTATTATTATACAAATGTTATTTATGATTTATTATTTTAGCATAGATATATATATTATTATTTTAAGATGCTAATAATTTATTATTGTAACATGTATATATATTTTAAATACCTCCTAGACCAAAGATAGTGTTTTTTATATAATATTAACGATTAATTTATTTTAACGTGTATTTATGTATCCCGAAATCTTTATTACAAAATGAGTAAAACTACCATCTAAAAATCACTTTTGTAATATTGCGTATGACAGTTACATTGTGGGAACAAAAACTGTGTTACACTGTCAGATTCCATCACACAGGATGAGTTTTAAACATGAGGTAATGAAATGAGTTAGCCTGAGCTGGCGGACTTCTGTAAGGTGATGAGGATAATGTCAAGCATCTCACCCTGGGTTCAGTAACTTTGGTAGTTTGAATGGTATGATTCCAGCGGAACTTGAGTTACTATTGTTAGGTTGTTAAGGATATTGTCAAGCATTCAACCATTGTTCAGTAGCTACGGCAGTTTGAAAGCTTCACTTCCAGCAGAACTGGAGTTACTATTACTTGGGTGTGGAGAATATCGTAATTTTCTATGAGTTCAGTAATTCCGATAGATGCAGAAGTGTCCTCCCTGAAGAACTGTACCGCTATCCTGTATGAACTCCAACCCCTGAGAAATCCTGGGCGCAGTTTGTTCACCCACAGAGCACATCACACCAGATTACCTCTCAGCCTGTGTTCAGGTGCACGAGAGCAAGTGTGGAAATAAGATACAAGGAGTAGTGTGGGTGTCAGATGCAAGTGGAGTCGAGAATATACTGTACGAGCTACAAGTGTGTGTGAGAACATTGTGGTGCGAGGTAAAGGAGGGAGAGAATGATGCTCTGTAAATGATGGAGAAGTGTTGTTGAATGAGTGTGTGTGTGTGTGGGTGGGTGAATGGGTGTGTGTGGGTGGGTAGGTGTGTGTGTGTCTGTCTGTGACTGTGTGTATCTGTCTGTCTGTCTCTACAACAATACTTGTGGATCTACCCTTTCCAGTCATCTACACTGCTGGTCATCAAGGTGGTGCTGCTGATCACAAAGAAAGTCATATGTTCACTGAGTACCGGGATTTGGCCCACCACTACCACTTCGTCCCTATAGGATCAGAAACCCTTGGCTCCTAGAAAAAGCTCCTCAAGGAGCTGGGTTCCAGACTCATCGAAACCATCAGAAACACAAGGGCTGACACCTCTTACGTCCAGTACCTCAGTGTGACCATTCCGAGAGGGAACGCCAGCTGCAATCTTCATTTCCCGTCCAGCTTCCCAGGAGGTCCACAATTTAAGTAATGGGTTTTCAACATATTCTGCAACTCTACATATATAGGAGGCCTGGTCACAGACCGGGCCGCAGGGGCGTTGACCCCCTGAACTCTCTCCAGGTAAACTCCAGGTAATATTCAAATTTCACAGCACATCTATTCACAAAAAAATGTAAACTTAAGTTATTTATATATATATTTTATATATATATATATATATATATATATATTATTATATATATCTATATATCTATATATGTATATTATATATATATATATATTATATATATATATATATATATATATAATATAAAAATATATATATAATATATATATATAAATATATATATATATATAAAATTATATATTTATATATATTATATATATATATATATAATATATATATATAAATATATATATATATTTTATATATATATATATTTTAAATAATATATATATATATAATATATATATATAAAATTATAAAAATATTATATATAATATTATATATATCCCCCCCGAGGGGATACATTCTATCCTTGGAAGAATGGCAAGCTCTTAGCATGGGACTATACCTGTGTGTCCACACTGGCTGACACCTATATCCATCAGTGTTGGGAGACAGGAAGGAGCTGCTGACTACAGGGAGGAGTACAAGATCAGCAAGTACAGGGACATAAGCCAACAGTATCAATTTGTCCTAGTGGGATCAGAGACCCTGGGATCTTGGGGAAACGATGCCATATGTTTCCTTAAAGAATTGGGTTCCAGACTCATCGACACCACCAGGGACCCAAGGGCAGCCACTTTCATGTTCCAGCTCCTCAACATAGCCATCCAGAGGGGAAATGCTTGCTGCATACTTGGCTTGCATCCGGCTTCGGAGGCGGTGTAGGATATTCATGATCTTTAATACATTGTACAAATTGTAATCATGTTTGTGTTTTTCTGTAAATGTATTCTGCTTATTAATAAATGTTCACATAGAATATCAAATATACGGGGTGGTAGGAGAAGAAAATATTCAAACAACTCCGGGGAGAACCTTGAGTTTTCCCTGAGGTACGTTTGTTTTCTCTGAGGATGAGGGTCCCCATTCCAGCTATAGAGGTGGTACTTCGCTATATTTTTTTCTATATATATATATATATATATATATATATATATATATAAATATATAATATATATAAATATATATATATATATATATATATATATATATATATACAAACACTGATCTCTGGCTGAAGGAGACTCGAACCTACAACCTTAGGACAAGTACGCAGTGCTTTACCAATCTACCCACACTGGACAATACCTTGGCGAGTAGCTTGCGCTACACGTTTGATCCAAGGCAGCCAGCTTTCAGGGAGAAGGCTTACAGCTTTTCATCTCATCCCCTGCATGCATCTGCCTTACTAGAGATTTTAACAATGCAAGGAATTCGCGAGAGCAGGCGAAATATACACAAACACTGATCTCTGGGAAGTTATTGTCCAGTGTGGGTAGATTGGTAAAGCACTGCGTACCTTGTCCTAACGTTCGTAGGTTCGAGTCTCCTTCAGCCAGAGATCAGTGTTTGTGTATATTTCGCCGAATTGTAAAACTGGTCATTTATCAAGAACTCGTTTAAAATTAAGTCCTTTCTAAAGTTTTCTCGTATACGTTTAAAGAAATATTTTTTTTTCATTTACGTTAATGTAAAAATTAATAATTTTGTACCATAAGACCCTTAGAAAACATATCAAACCTTATTATAAGAAGCGCAATTTAAGTTAGCATAATCCAACTAAATATATTTTAGGTAAGTGTACAGTAATTTAATAATAAACAAACACAATGACATACATTTTTTTCGTTAGGTTCAGAATGATTTTTGCTAAATTATTGCATACTCAAATTTTCGCTTGCCTTATTCGGCAAGAAGAGCGGCTTGGGAGTTTACCAAGTTTCCTCATGAAGCCAGCCAGGGGTCTGTAGGTAATCTCTCTTATGTATGAAGCTGCAACAGATGCAGCAGCAGTATTACCACACAAGCTGGCACCACTGAAGCAGCAGTATTACCACACTAGCTGGCACAACTGAATCAGCAGTATTACCACGCACAGAGGCTCCACTGAAACAGTTTTACCACATCCTCTCATTTTTTCTGCTCTCAACTCTCCTTCCCTCTCTCTCCCTCTTTTTTTTTTTTTTTTTTTTTTTTTTTTTTTTTTTTTTTTTTTTTTTTTTTTTTTTTTTTTTTTACACGGGGTTTTTGAAAAGGGTTTAAAGGGACCCCTTTACTTTATTGACAGCTATTTACAGGTTAAGGATTCCTAACTTTTTTGGGCAAGGAAAGGGCTTTTACCTACATCAGCCATTTGAAACTTTTTTTTTTTGTTATGAGACATACAAGTAGGGGACGGGATGAAGTTGGAGCCATTTTGGGGCCACCATTTTCATTTGATCAACTAATTTTATCCCCTTGACATCATTATGTTTAAACAAAAAGGTTCCATACTCGGCCCATCCGGGAAATGTATGATCCCCAGGGGAGTGATGTTCGGGGAGAAGCACAGCCAAAGTAAAAGTTGCTGCTTTTTTTCCCCCGTCTTTTTGGCATAAAAGTTGTTTCACGCTGTCCTCGAAGGGGAAACCAAAGGGTGTGGTATTTTGGGAAAAAAATTGGCCTTTTTTCATAACATAAGGCCACCCAACCCCTCCTATTTAAGGCTCTGCTGAAATGACAGATTTTTTCCAGGATGGGCCCCAGGCGAAGATGAGACTCTTTTCTCTTTTCTCTACCTTAAAGGGCATCGAAAGTGAGAGGAGGGCGGGAAAACCCAAGAAATGGAGCATACCAAGGTGTGAGGGGTGGTTGTGCCTCGTACAAAATTTTGGAAACCCCCTACTGCCCAAGCAGATGCGAGATACGGGGGAAGTGCTGTAATTTTTCCTGGCTGCCTTGTTTGAAAAGTTTTCCCAAAACTTTTTTTTCTTCTTTGGTTATTTTTGGAGTAAAATTTCCCACCCCAAGGAAATCAAACCCTTTCCCATGGGGCCAACACCCCTCCCATTCACCCCTACTACTGCACCAGAATTACCACATGGTGCCTAGAGACGATAAATTTTTTTGCGTTTTTCCAGGTGCAAATGTTATTTCCCTCTATTTCCCCAAAGCTGATATACTCCAGCGGTGATTGATGTAGTTTAAGAGCACTGGCATTTCTTTCTTGGATAAGTGAATTCAGTGAAACATCGCCTGCTTTACGCAGTGATTTTGGGATAAAAATAAAAGAAGGTCTTGAAGTAGACATTCCATAAAAAAGGCCCCCACCCCTTTCCCTTTGGGAACGCTTTTGCCCCAAAGGATGTTTTTTTGCTGTTTCCCCTTTCCCAAATTGAGGACAAACACTTAGAGATCTACCATGAAGGTAATCACTGAGGAGACATACGAACCCTTTGCAATTCCCGGTGCTTGAAGTTTTGCTAAGAGGCCCTGGTGCCACCCCCGGGTCGAAACGCCAGCAATTTCCATGCTACCACACAGCTGTTTTTTGAATTTACCCCAGGGGATGGTGCCCCCCTTAAGGGGAGGGGGTTTAACAACAATCAGCAGCAGAAAACCCTTTTCCTGAAGCCATTTTGACGATCACAAAGAAGGATTTGGGTACCCAAAAAACCTCTGCCCTTTTGTTTTGAGTTTATTGTCTAAGGATTTTTTTACCAGGGATTGACAAAAAGGGGACAGGTCGCAGTTGCTGATTTCTGCTTCCCTCTTTTTTTTTTGTGAAAAAAGGACTACTTTTCCCCCTTTTTTCATAGGGAAGGGCCTTTTCCCACTTTACTGGGCCCAATGCGAAAGATGCGAGTTAGAGGGCTGCTAAGCTGGTCTGCACATCTTCTCAAAATTTTTGGGCTCAACTTCTCTGGGCCCACACCTTTTTTCGGCCCAGCGATTTTAAAAGGAAATGAAACCTCCCCCTCCTTATTTCACCATTGACATTTTTTGACAAGTTCTTGCAGCTACCAAGGGGACCCTTGCTGGATCAAGAACTTAAATTTGGTAGAAAAGGGGTTCAGCAAAGAGGCCCGGGCCCTTCCCCCCCCCTTGACTACAAATAGGGGGGTGGTCCCATCCTGTCGATTTAGAGGTGGAATAATTTCATCGGCAGAAACCTTGTCTGTCCTTGACCAGGGACCACCAGGTTTTGGAGCCTACCCTACCTGTTTCAAGCTTTTTTTTAGTTTCCCCCCCATTTAGAAATTTGGCCCACTTTTTAAAACATCACCCAATCCCTACAGGCTTGCCTGTGAATTTCCTGTTATGGGTGGTGGGATTTTCTCTTATCCCTTTCCCCATGCTTTGTATTTTTGCAGTAGCAGCCTCTCTAAAAACGAAAGCCAAAAAAAAGGCTGATCTGTGGGTTTTTTTTCGTCAAAATATTCCCGGGTGAGGAATGGGGTTTTTGTTGTAATTAAGGATGTGTCCATGAAGGCTTTCATTTGGGTTGTAAAACACCCCCCTTTGGAAAGGCTTTCCAATCGGTGGGGGCGAGCTCAGAGAAAAGGGGGGCTGGCCAATTACCTCTTTACCCCTACCCGGTTGTGCGGTGGACTCCCACCCCCCGTTCGTTTGGGGTCTTAAGTTTTCGGGAAAAAAAAGCCTTGTGGGCAACATCCAACGTAAACCGAGGGGTTTTACAAGTGACTAAAGCCTTCCCGCCAGATCACTCACTACGGGGCAAGGGGGGAGCCAGAGATATGAGTAGGGAAAAACAACAAAGTTTTTCATGTCAAACACTGGGAAGAAGGCATCAAAGTCCCTCTGTATAAGGTTTCTGGTTGAGGGGCACCAACAATTATAATATTTTAAGTTTGTTTTGTGCAAAGGGAGTCAATAAATTTTCCCCTTTTTGGAAGTTTAAAGGGTTTTGCATGGCCACTGAGGTCTGTACATTCAAAAAGCAGTACAGAGGTACATGGTTTTTACAGAGCTTGAAGAACACATTTCAAGAAAGTGTAAGGGGGGGCAACAAACAATTTTGCGGGGATTAACACTTTTAGAGAAGCCCCCACCAACACCTCCTCCTTGCCCTTGCCTGTTTTCTTCCATCCATGAGGTGTAACCAGCCAAAATTTTTTTGCAAAATTTTTTGGAGTCCTGTCATCCAAAAAATTTTCAACAAAAACAGCTATCAAAGTCGGGACGGGCGATGTTCACAAAAAATATGTGTGAGCCCCTCCAACATTAGTGATGAAACCTCTAATGTTGGCCGACCCGGATGCTGATAGAAATGGCTCCTCAGATGAAGTGGGCTTTTTTAGGTGGTGGGTGTTTTAGGGAAAAGTAAGGTCCCGCCCTTGAAGGAAAGGGAGGGTACTGAGGCAGGCGCAGGGGTGTAAAAACTTGGTTTTTGGTAAAAAGGCACAATCCCACCGCTGGGGTGGGATAGGAGTACTAAGTGGGTTTACGTGTGAAGTGTTTAAACCCAAATTTAAGTCCTGCTTGGGTTTTTTTTGAGAAAAGGTCTTCCCAAACCCCCTTTGGGCCCTGTCCCGTCTAGTTTTCCCTTTTTTCCTTTCCGAAAACCCGGGCCTCCCTTTTGGCCTTTCTTGTAGGGAGTAATTACACCTGGTATCTCGCAGGGGAGTTGTTGGCAGTGTGCCCCCTTTCCCGGGGAAAAGTGGGGGGCACAGCCTATTTCCTGGGAGGGTTGGGCTAAAGGAAATTTTTTTTCACCCCCCTGTTTTTTTTGCAGATTTGTCCTCAGAATTTTCCGCTGGGAAATGGGGTTTTGTGGAGGGAGAAAGGCTGAGATGTCTTTTCCCCCTCCACGTCCTCCTCCCCCTCCTCTGCCCCTCCCCTACCCTTCGACAAAATGTGCCCCGCTGTCCGTACTCTCTCTCTCTCTTTTCCCCTCTTTTCTCTCTCTCCTCTTCTCTCTCTCTCCCCCTCTCTCTCTCTCTCCCCTCTCTCTCTCCCTCCTCCTCTCTTCTGTATTTTCTCCCCTCTCCCCTCTCCTCCTCTCTCTCTCTCTCCCTCTCCTCTCCCTTCTCTCCTCTCTTTTCTCTCTCTCTCTCTCCCCCATTTTCTCCCTCCCCTCTCTCTCTCCTCTTTTTTTTTTTTTTTTTTTTTTTTTTTTTTTTTTTTTTTTTTTTTTTTTTTTTGACACAGGGTTTGACAAGGTTAAGGATCCCTAGCTTTATTGACAGCTATATTTCAGGTTAAGGATTCCCAACTTTCTTGGCAAGCTAAGAGCTGTTACCTACAACAGCTCATTTTAAAGCATTTTTTTTGGGTTTTGGAAAACCTACAAGTACGGAAAGGGTGAAGTTGGAAACCATCTGTGGGGCCCGCCAATTTTATTTTATCAAACTGACTTTTTCTCGTTTTACATCATCATGCTGTAAAAAAGGAAAAAAGTGTTCCCTATCGAGTCATCCTGGGTAAAGTATGATCTCCCGATGGAGTGATGTTCTGGAGGGAAGGGGAAAGCCAGAGTGAAAATTTCTGCTTTTTTGCCCGTCTTGTACATAAAAGCTTGTTTCCCCGCTGTCCCGAAATGGATCCAAGTGGGAATTTTTACAATATTGGGCCTTTTAAAAATAAAAATAAACCCCCCCGCACCCTCCTAATTTTTGAAGGCTTTGCGAAATGACAATCTCTCCCCCGGATGGGTCCAGGGAGAGATGAGACGTCTTGGGACTGTTCCTCTACTCTGTCAAGCAGTCGGGAAAATGAGAAAGGGGGGGGAGGCAAAAACCCAAAAAAGTGGAGCATACTCCAAATGTGAGGTACTTTTGCCTCGTACAGGGTCTTTTCAACCCCCACTGTCAACAGATGCGAAAACGGGAAGTGCTGTAAGCTTCCTGGCTTCCTTGTTTGCAAAAATTTTTAACATGGGGTTTTTCATGGGTTTGGGTTTGGAGTCAAAATTTCCCCCCCCAAGGGTATCAACTTTTTTCCCCCAGGGCCAACGCCTCCCATTTATCCTTTTCTACTTCACCAACATTACCATCAAAGGTGCCAAGACAAACATCATTTGCGTTTTTCCCAGGGGCAAATGTTTTCTTGCCCCTCTATTTCCCCAAGCTGATATAGCTCTCAGCTGGTGTTGATGTAGCTTAACACTGGCATTTCTTTTTCCCTTGGGTAAGTAAATGTCAATGTACATCGTCTGCATAGCATGTGATTCTGGGATGAGATAAGAAGGTCGTTGAAGTAGACATTCCATAAAAAATGGACCCAGCACGCTTCTTTGTGGAACACTTGCCCCAAAAGGGTGCCTTGCTGATTCCGTTCCATTGAGGACTACACTTAGAGATCTACCATGAAGGTAATCACTTAGGAGACATACGTAGAGCCTGCAATTCCCAGTACTTGAAGTTTTGCTAAGGGGCCCCCTGGCCACACCCGGTCGAAAGCGCCAGCAATGTCCAGTGCTACCACACAGCTGACTTTGGATTCATCCAGTGACTGGTGCCACTTAGTGGAGAGGTTTAACAACAGATCACAGCAGAGTAACCTTTCCTGAAGCCATATTGACGATCACAAAGTAGTGAGTGGTAGTCAAAAAACTCTGTCATTTGTCTTGAGATTATTGTCTCAAGGATCTTACCAGTGATTGACAGGAGTGACACTGGTCTGTAGTTGCTGATTTCTGCTCTGCTCTTCTTTTTGTGAACAGGGACTACATTTGCCTCTTTCCCTAGAGAGGGCCATTTACACTGTACTAGGCAGTGCTGAAAGATGCGAGTTAGAGGTGCTGCTACTGGTCTGCACTCTTCTCAACAATCTTGGGCTCAACTTGTCTGGGCCCACAGCCTTTTCTTGGTCAAGTGATTTAAGAAGGAAATGCACCTCCTCCTGCCTTATTGTCACCACTGCCAGTTTTGACACAGTTCGTGCAGCTAGCCAAGGAGGGTCCCTTGCTGGATCAGGAACTTGCATTTTGGTAGCAAAGTGTTCAGCAAAGAGGTCCGCCTTCTCTTGACTATTAATAGAGGTGGTCCCATCCTGTCGATTTAGAGGTGGAATAAGTTCATCAGGCAGATAACCTTGTCTCTCTCTCTCTCTCTCTCTCTCTCTCTCTCTCTCTCTCTCTCTCTCTCTCTCTCTCTCTCTCTCTCTCTCTCTCTCTCTCTCTCTCTCTCTCTCTCCCTCTCTCTCTCTCTCTCCTTCATTATTTTCCCTCCTGCTTCTCATTCACTCGTGTTCATCAGACCAGATACTGAACTCAGCAATATTCTTGATTTTTTCAGCATTTATAATATTAAGGATGAAGACTGGTAATCACCTGCGGGACGTTCAGCGCTGCACATATAAGAGTCGTTCACTGTTGAACTCTTGTAGGACGTTCAGCGATAAGGTTTTTAAGAGTTGTTTATCGTTACCCCTCAAGGAAGGTTCCTTGATGTTGGTGAGGGGCTCTTGATTTAGGGAATTGGATCTGTGCTCCAGTTCCTCGAATTAAGCCTGAATGCCTTCCACATCCCCCCCCCCAGGCGCTGTATAATCCTCCGGGTTTAGCGCTTCCCCCTTGATTATAATAATAATAATAATGTTCATCGCTAAAGGTTTGAAGGTACTGAAATTTTAAAGGTTCATTTCTGAACCTTTAAGGAACCTTCAGTATGAGTTTTTCAACGCTAAACATAAAGGATTCAGTAACCTCGGAATCAGGATTTTTTTTTTTCAATATTTTTTTCAGTGACGACAGCACCATCAAGTCACTGTGTGGTTCCTTAGCAATTTTCTTTTAAAAATCCTTCCCGGAAAGTCAATTGTATAATCTAAAATGTGAAAATCATACGGGGTTCATAAGACAAACGTAGAAATATAAAAAAATATACAAGTGTAATGAAAAGCTTTTAAAAATTCACAATAAAAAAACAAATAATAGAAATTTGTAACATTTTTAGTGGGATTTTTGTGTTTTGGGGGAGTGTCGATATTTTTGATATTGGGAAAATTTGGATAACATTCCTTTCATTTCGGGAGTCTTTTGCTCTTGTTAGTTTTTTAACTTTGTGAGCTTAGAAAGTCCAGCTCACCAGGAAAGTTGGGGAAAAAATTTTTTGGATTACTAGGGTTTCATTTCGTTTTGAGGATTTTTTTTTTAATCTTTATCCAGAATTCGCCGTCTTTCCTTAACTTTAAATTTTTAGATTGTCTTTACTATTTCAATTTTTTTCCTTTGTGAGACTGAACTTCGACGACTTGATACTGATGAAATAAATAGGTTTCTTAACCATAATTTTCTTTTAATAATTTGGAAAATAGTACTGATTTTTGCCTTCACTTTTTTAAAGTGGAAAAAATAAATCATCCTAAATTCTTTGTTGAAGCAACATTGGGAATAATAATTCCCCTTCCTTCACTCGGCACTCCAAAATTCAAAATTTATCTTACAGCAATATGTAACGGGAAATTTTAGATTTTACCCAGTATTGGCTTGCATTTAAACATCTCGTTGCAATGCCCAAAATTCCACAAGAAGGTTTTTGCAGCTGTGTCACTAAAACCCAACACCGAATTCTTTATGCGCTCAAGGTTAAAAAAGAAGTATTTTTGATTCAAACATTTGTGAACCACTTAGGCTTGAAACCATCTTGACCGTGTGAATTACTCCAATTTTCTTCAAATAGTTTGAACAACAGCTTGATTTCAGAGGTTGGTTATGTAATCTTTTAAACAACTCTCCCCTAGTTCAGCTTAAAATTATTGCTGACGTTCTTCCAACCAGACGACAGAGTAAGCAAGGTTTTTTATAGCATCGCTTTTTAAAAAACTCGTGGCCACAGAAAAATGAAAAAGAAACCTTTAAATTCCCGGGGGGAAGTAACAGACAGAGTTAAAAACCAACAGATCGACGACACAAACAGTAAAAATGTAAACAAAACAAAGATGTTCGAAAATCCCAAAGTGACTTTATACAACGTTTTTCCCATCATAATGCCCTTATACTTAAATTCATTTTGTATTTACATATTTTTAATAGTTTATCATTTAAAAACATAATTTTGAAGAAACGTTACAAAAACTTTTCTGTGGTAGGTATTTAAGCAACAAATAATAGAAACAATTTTGAAGTTTTAATTAAGAAATTTAAATAAGGAAAAAATTTCAACTTTTTTCACCCTGGGCCCTTATCAGTGCCACATACAGGATTTCCCAGCACCCTGGGGTTACTGCCCATACAGGGTTGCCACAGCACCCGGGCATTATCATGCCCCATAAAGGAGCCACGCACCCGGCATTATCGTGCCACATACAAAAGCCACGCAAACCCCGGCATTATCAGGCCACATACAGGGGCCACAGCACCCCGGGCATTACGTGCAAATACGGAGCCACAGCCCCTGGGGTTATCAGTAACATACAGGAGCCACAGCACCTGGGGAATTTTTAGTGCCACATACGGATGCCCCAGCACCCTGGGCGTTATCAGTGCCACATACAGGATGCCACAGCACCCTGGGCATTATCAGTGCCACATACAGGATGCCACAGCACCCTGGGCATTATCAGTGCAACATACAGGATGCCACAGCACCCTGGGCATTATCAGTGCCCATACAGGATGCCACAGCACCCTGGGCATTATCAGTGCAACATACAGGATGCCACAGCACCCTGGGCATTATCAGTGCAACATACAGGATGCCCCAGACCCGGGCATTACAGGGCCCCAAACAGGATGCACGGGACCCTGGGGTTTCGGCCCATACAGGGTCCACGGCCCCTGGGCATTAAAGGGAACAACAAGGGTCCACGGCACCCTGGGATTTCAGTGCAACAACAGGATGCCCGCCCCCCTGGGCATTATCATGCCACATAAGGAGACGGGACCCTGGTCATTACAGTGCAAATACAGGATGCCACGGCACCTGGGAATTTTCATTTCAAAATACAGGGGTCACAGCACCCTGGGCATTATCATGAACATACAGGGGCCACAGCAATCTGGGCATTTTCAGCCACTACAGGATGCCACGGCCCCCGGGCATTATCAGTGCAACATACAGGATGCCCCCACCCCGGGGATTATCAGGGAACATACAGGATGCCCCAGCACCCTGGGGATTATCGGCCAATACAAAGCCACGGCCCCTGGGGATTTTCAGTGCAAAATACGGATGCCACGGGACCCTGGGGATTACAGTGCAAAATACAGGGTGTTACAGCACCCTGGGCTTACGGCAACTACAGGAGCCACAGCACCCTGGGCATTATCATGCAACATACAGGATGCCACAGCACCCGGGCATTATCAGGGAAATACAGGATGCCCGGGACCCGGGCATTTCAGTGCAACAACAGGTGCCCCAGCACCCGGGCATTAAATCATGCAACATACAGGGGCCACAGCACCCTGGGGATTACAGTGCAACAAACAGGAGCCACAGCACCCCGGGGATTACGTGCAACATACGGATGCCACGCCCCTGGGGATTATCGTGCCACATTTCAGAGCCCAGCTCCCGGGCATTATCAAGCAACTACAGGGTGCCCCGGCCACCCCGGGATTATCATGCAACATACAAGATGCCACAGCACCCCCGGGTTATATGCAACATACAGGGTGCCCAGCCCCCGGATTTTCCTGCAACTACAGGATCCACACCCCGGGGATTTATGCAACATACAGGGGGCCACAGCACCCCCGGGGAAAAATCAGGCAAAATACAGGTGCCACACACCCCGGGGATTATCAGTGCCACACACAGGATGCCACAGACCCTGGGAATTTTCAGTGCAACTAAGGAGCCACAGCCCCTGGGCATTATCATGCCCCATACAGGGGCCACAGCACCCGGGGATTATCAGTGCAACATCAGGATGCCACGGCACCCGGGCATATCAGTGCCAATACAGGTGCCACAGCACCCTGGGGATTATCGTGCAACTACAGGATAAAAGCACCCTGGGGATTTTCAGGCAACTAAGGTGCCCCAGCACCCGGGGATTACATGCAACATACAGGATGCCACAGCACCCTGGGGATTCCTTGCCACATACAGGATGCCACACACCCGGGCAAACGGCAAATCAGGATGCCAAAGCACCCTGGGGATTATCAGGCCACATACAGGAGCCACAGCACCCTGGGGTTTTTCAAAGAACATAAGAACATAAGAACATAAGAAAGGGGGAACACCGGGGGCCTGCGGCCCCTACTAGGCAGGTCCCTTTACAAATTATCCCCCAAAAAAAACATTACCCCAAACCCCAATTTTTAATGCTACCCAAAAAATAACTCTGATGTGAAAGTCCCACTCAAAACCCCCCTTCCCAATATGTACTTACCAACCAAAAATTTTAAACACCCCAAAATCCAGCCTCAATAACCCCAAATAGGAACTGTTCCACTCATCAACTACCCATTTCCAAACCAATACTTTCCAGTCCCCTTTTAAAAACTAAAAATTACAATTTAAAAACCATTAGCGGGTTCTCTCTTGGGGAGACATCCTCAAACCTTTTTAATATCCCTTAATTAATACCTATCTTTCCCCTTATACACTTCGAAAGGTCTCCCCTCATTCTTCGTCTAACAAGGAATGTAATTAAGAGTCTTCAATCTTTTTCATAAGGAAGATTTTGATGTAGTATTAAATTTTGTCATCCAAGCTGAATGTTTTCTAACAATTTTAAATGTCCATTTTTGTAATACGGAGCCCAGAACGGCTGCTAATAAAGGGAGGCCTTATAATGATTTAAAACTGCAGTTGACCTGGACTTCTGTTGTTACACTTTTTGATATAAATCCGTAATCTATTTGCCTTATTACTACCTTAGGCTTTGCTGTCTTGGTTTAAAAGGTTGCTGCTCACCAAAAACCCCCAAATTTTTTTCGCAATTGTATGCTAAGTTCTACACATTTAATTTAAATACGGGGTTAGGGGCACTCCCAACTCAGAACCTTGCATTATCTACTTTAAAACTGCATCCCCCACTTTTCTGACCAAAAATGATTTTGGTTTTAAGTCCTCCTGAGTTCCCAACATCACTTTGAAAAATTATCAACCTATCTTTGTGCATCGGCAAATTTTCTCAATCACTAGTAATTCCCCTCACAAGTCATTGATATATATTTAAACAAAAAGGGGGCCCAAAGACTACCCGTGGAACGCCACTTTTACAAACCCCACTCGGATTAACCCCATTTATGGACACCCCTGCTTCCTGTCAGTGAGCCCCCGACTCGATCCACGAAGCACTTTCCCCCCAAAGCCTGGGCTGCCACTTTCTTTAACGTTATGGTGCGGAAATTATAAAAAGCCTTACAAAAACTAATAAAAAATTCAAATTTTTTTATTGGGTCAACAGCCTCAAAAGCTTTACTGAAGAAAGTTAATAATTATTTAAACAAGACCGGCCCTTTGAACCATGCTGTTTTCTTTAATCAAGCTTGCTTATCGAATGGCTTCTATAATCCCACTATAATTGACTTAGTAATTTGCTACAATTGAGGTCGGCTTATTGGGGGGTAATTTGACGGTAACGATTTGTCCCCTTTTTTAAAAAATAGGTTACATTAGCCTCTTCCCATATCAACCTACCCTTTTGAAGAGAAAATTAAAAATATTATTTAAAGGGTTTCACAGGTTCCTTTTTGCTTCCCTTAAAAACCCCTTTAAAAAAAACTATCAAAACCCGGGCGACTTATTTTGCTTCATCTGCTTTTGCCTACAACCACTCACATGACTGTGATGTTCAAAATTTATCTTTTCACCCCACTTAAAAATTAAAGGGGAATTTTGTTAGTGTCTTCCGTGAAAAAACTGAGAGAAAATAATTTTTTTAAAAATCAAGCACATTTCTTTCTCATGTCAGAAAGGGTCCCCCAAGTTTTTTTAAAAGGGGACCTTCTTATCTCAAACTTTTGTTCTATAGACCGGAAAAAAACTTTTTGGGTTAGTTTTAGAATCCCTAGAATTTTAAAATTTCATAGCCCTTTAGCTTTTTTTACCCCCTTTTTAATGCCCCCTTTAATTCAATTACTGATTCTAAGAACCCTCACCTCTTTGATACCCTATAAAATTCCTTTCTTATGCCCTATAAAATTTTTACCCTTTTTTTCACCCATTTTGGGTCATTTCTATTGATCTAATTTCTTTTTATGGGGTAAACGCTCTTTGGCACATTATAGTGTTCAAAAACGTCATATTTATAGCCTCTTCGTTACCCCCCGAACAGATATAAAGGGTTCTTTAAACCCATCGAATCGCTAAGGGGAAAATCTGGACGTTTTTTGATTACGCTACTACGTTTCCATTCAAGCTAAATGTAATTGATTTGGGTCGCTAGCACCCCCGTTCCCCTGAAATTTCTAAATTATTAACAAGGGGTTCATTTTTTTGCCATAACAAGCAAGAGGGGTTTTTCCCCTTGTGGTTTGTCACAAAATGCTTTAAAAAAAAAAATCCTGAAAACTCTAAGAAGTGTACGATTTCTAAATTCCCACAAGAAATTTTCCCAAACCCCCAACAGATAAAGTTAAAGTCTCCTAGAATTACTCTTATCGGGCCTTTTGCTTAACTTCCTCCCCTAGGTTCCCTTGGGGCCCCATCTAAGTTAGGGGGGCGGTATATCACCTAAAAACTTTTTCAGCCCCTCTGAAAATTTTATCCAAACAGACTCTGTAGTGTTTTCTTCAGCTTTTAATACCCTTTTTACAACAGTTTTAAGCGACTCGACGTACAAGCCCCCCCCACCCCCCTCCCAAACTTCTTTTTTCTTTAAAAAATTTAAAAACCGAATATGACATTCCCCGGATGTCCCGACTTTTTTTAATTTAAACCCCCTCTCAGTTTGGCAAAACACAAGACCTACACTACAACTAATCTCAACTGTCCATTTATTCCTACACTACGGCAATTAGCAAAAAAACATTTAAAGACTCTCCTTTTTCTTTACCCTTCCGTCATTTTTTATTTTTTTACTAAACCTATACCGCTTTATCACCCCAAAGGGCCCGGGTTTTTAAATCACTCGTTCTTATTTTACTAGTTCCCCCAGAACTCGAATATTATACATGGGAATTCATTTTTC
>NC_069435.1:41422450-41431089 GCF_026875155.1 Cherax quadricarinatus | reverse complement strand
ATATATATATATATATATATATATATATATATATATATATATAATATATATATATATATATATATATATATATATATATATATATATATATATATATATATATATATATAATATATATATATATATATATATAATATAAACAAAACTATAGTTCCTTGATAATGTGAGAAGTCACGAAAGTGCTTGGAATTTCGCTATTTTTTCACAGTGGTTGTTTTGCATATTATGATATCACCTGTTTACTCTGATCTTATTGCAAATGTATACTTACATATACACAATAACCACAGTGAGAAAATAGCGAAATTCCCCAAGCGCTTTCGTGATTTGTCTTAAAATCACGAAAGAGCAGGGAATTACAGTTTTTTTTTACTCATGTTATTTTGCATATTATTTCATTGCATCCACGGAAATTAATGTTTTTAAGCAAAGAATTTATTACGACTGGCCGGAATTTGAAGTCGCGTCTTCTAGCCAGCCTCTGGAAAGCTGGCTAAACTCTGGACGCCCACGATCACTACGCCACCATGGTACAAGAACGTCAGGTGTCCAGTGACAACACTAGACATGTTACCATCTAACGCCGGACACACTGAGGGAGTGGTAAGAACATAAGAACATCAGAAAGAAGGAACACTGCAAAAGGCCTACTGACCCATGCGGAGCAGCTCCATGTTCCCCCCCCCGGATAAGCCCAATAACCCACCCCCCGGATTAGCCCAATGACCCCCCCGGATTAGCCCAGTGACCCACCCAGTCTGGTCACCTCCACTCAAGGATGGAGCACGGCACCAGATCTAGCAGCACAAGCTAGTCAGGTCCAACTCACACCCTCTCACACCCACTCATGTATTTATCTAACCTAGTTTTAAAACTACACAAAGTTTTAACCTCAATAACTGTACTCGGGAGTTTGTTCCACTCATCCACTACTCTATTACCGAACCAGTGCTTTCCTATATGCTTCCTGAATCTGAATTTTTCCAACTTGAAACCGCTGCTGCGAGTCCTGTATTGGCGAAATTTTCAGCACGCTAATTACATCCCCCTTCATTTATCCCTGTTTTTCATTTATACACCTCGATCATATCCCCCCTAATTCTACGCCTTTCGAGAGAGTGCAGATTCAGGGGCCTCAGTCTATCCTCATAGGGAAGATTTCTGATACATGGAATCATCTTTGTCACCCTCCTCTGTTCGTTTTCCAGAGCATTTATATCCATTCTGTAATACGGTGACCAGAACTGAGCAGCATAGTCTAAATGAGGCCTAACCAAGGATATATAGAGTTGAAGAACAACCTGAGGACTTTTATTATTTATACTTCTTGATGTGAAGCCAAGAATTCTGTTAGCTTTATTGCGAACGCTAATACCAGTACTGTTGTCTTGGTTTTAGATTACTGCTAACCAGAACTCCTAAATCCTTTTCGCAATCAGTAGTATTAAGATCTTCATTATTTAGTTTATATGTGGCATGGTTATTTAACATTTAGAACTTTGCATTTGTCAATATTAAACTGCATCTGCCACTTCTCCGACCATTGCATCAATCTATTCAAATCATCCTGGAGTGCTCTAGTGTCCTCATTAGAATGAATTGGGAGGGCTATTTTGGTGTCATCAGCAAATTTGCTTATGTCGCTATTTATTCTGTCATCTATGTCATTTACTTAAATTGTGAACAACAACGGGCCCAACACTGACCCCTGAGGAACACCGCCCGTGACGTGCCCCCACTTTGATTTCTCCCCATTTATGCAAACTCTCTTCTGCCTATTTGTCAGCCATGCCTCTACCCAGGAAAAAAATTCTCCTCCTATTCCGTGTGCCTTAAGTTTCCTCAATAGCCTCTGATGTGGAACTCTATCGAAAGCCTTACTGAAGTCCATATACACGATATCATATTCATTACCATGATCTACCTCCTCAAACACCTTATTGAAAAAGTTAGTAAATTCGTAAGACAGGAACGCCCCTTTGTAAAACTGTGTTGAGATTCATTAATCAGTCTGTGCCTATCAAGATGGCTACGAATTGCTTCGGCAATTATTGATTCCATAAATTTTCCCACTATAGAGGTAAGGCTTATTGGTCTATAGTTCGAAGCCAAGGACCTGTTACCTGCCTTGTAAATAGGTATTACATTTGCCATTTTCCACTTATCAGGCACTATGCCAGTTTGTAGTGATATGTTAAAAAGATTAGCCACAGGTATGCTAAGTTCCTCTTTACATTCCTTTAACACCCTTGCAAACAGTTCATCAGGACCTGGGGATTTGTTAGGTTTTAGTTTCTCTATTTGTCTGAGGACCATGTCACTAGTTACTGCAATCGTACATAGTTTATTATCATCCTGTTCTACGTAATCTATTATTTCAAGAATATCGCTAGTATTTTCCTGGGCGAAAACTGAGAGGAAGTAGGTACTGATAATTTCACACATATCCTTATCACTGTCAGTGGTCTGACCAGTGTTAGTCTTAAGTGGGCCTATCTTGTCTCTAATCTTACTTCTGTATACCTGAAAGAATCCTTTTGGGTTAGTCTTTGAATCTCTTGCGACCTCATAATCCCTTTTTGCAAGCTTAGTGATTATTTACATTCTCTTCCCCTTTAGATACCAATCTCACAAGAAAAGCACAAATCAGTGTATAAAGGAAAACATAAGGTTTTAAGGTGAAAAACACACTTTGACGGGTCCGGATTGTTAAATGGAAGTGTTCTGTCTTATGCTTAAGTCTGTGCATATAAGGCGCACCAGGATTACGAACATTACAAGTTTATTAGTGTAATGAACTGTATGCCATTATATAAAACACCACTTTCCAGTAACCCAAAGAATACCCCTGACCTTAACCTTGGGCATATAAGGCGCAGGGAGATTTTTTCAAGACTTTTCTTGGAATATAATAGCGACTTATATGCCAGAAAATACTGTTGCTTCCCTCAGTAGATGTCTGTGGTTGTTCAGGGCTTGACAGACTGCCTTAAGAATGTCGTCTCTTATCTACTGTTATTGGGAAATAACTACCAGTTCTTGGTAATTTTTTTACGTTGTTCTTCCGCTTGCTGTTTCCTTTTTCTCTTCTGGTATTCACCTTTTAATATCCTTCATTATAGGAAAAATATCGCTGAAAATATAAAAGGAAGTAATTAGGAATATTCTTTGATAATTGTCTGAAATTTATGCATTAATTTGCAAAAAGGAGAAGGATAAATTAACGTTTGCAATAAAAATTGTTTTTATAAATCAAAGTTTCTTAGCTTGAACAAATTTTGTCTGAAAACCTAATGTATATTTATTATTTATTACTTCTGTATTTTTATTTATATTATACAGATTATAATTTTTTATTTCACGTTTTTCAACCATCATATTTAGGTGTATTAGTTATAACAATTTGTTAAAGTCTTTACTAATTTTTATCAACGAAAATTATAATTATTGATAATAAATATGAGAAGTGTATCAGGTGAGAGTTGAAAACTGGATTTAGGCGCGCGCGCGCGCACACACACACACATACACACACACACATACACATACACACATACACACACACACACACACACACACACACACATACACGCACATACACACACACACACATACATACACACACACACACATACACGCACATGCACACACACACACATACATACACACACACACACACACATACACACATACACACACACACACACACACACACACACACACACACACATACACACATGCAGAGGTGGCTAAAAAGGGAAAAAATGGGGGAAATAACCCAAACGGGGGAAAAAAAAATATGGGGGAAAAGAATTTAAGGGAAGGGGCGGGGTTAAGGTCATTAAGCGAGCACGACACGAATATAATCAGCCATTTATCCCCCTTAGTAACAAAATCCCCTTGTTTTGGGGCAAGCGGGGGAGACCGGCCCCGGAATGGATTGCATCTTCCCCTCTCAAGAGCGTTTCATACCCAACCCTAAGAATGGAAATAAAATTTGGGGTAACAAAAAGGATACGCCCTGCCATTTCGGAATAATTTTTAGGAAACAAAGCGAAAAAATTAAAAAAAGTATTGGGAATTTTGTAGTAAAAAGGAATGAAAAAGGGGGTAAAAGTGATTGTTAAAAAAAAGCTAGTTTTAAATTTTGAAAACCTATGTTTTATCTTTATATTGGGGGCAAATATTTATTTTAAAATTTTTTTCCCCACGTTCCCAACCAAAAGGTAAAAATAACATGGGGCCACTTTTTCCACCCCGAAAAAAACTGGGTAGGGTGACACAGCTGAATTTGGAAATTGCCGCCCCCCACACCCCCAAAACCCCAACCCCTCCCCTCCCACCCCCCCCCCCCCCCATCCCCCCCCCCCTCCGCCCCCCCCACCCCCCCTTTCCGCCTTCCCCCCCCTCTCCCCCCCCCCTCCCCCCCCCCCCCCCCCCCTCCCCCCCCTTTCCCCTTTCCCCTTCCCTTTTTTTTCCCTTTTTTCTTCCCTCCCTCTTTCTCCTTCTTTTTCCCCCCTTTCTTCTTGTTTTTCTCCCCCCTCTTCCCCCTTCTTTCCCCCCCCTCTTCTCCCCTCTTCTCCCTCTTTTTTCCCTTTTTTTTCCCCTATCCCCCCCCCTTTCTTCTCTCTCCCCTTTCCCCCCTCACCACCCTCTTTCCCCCTTTTCCCTCTCTCCCCTCCTTTCCCTTTTCCCCTCTCTCTTTTCCTTTTTTCCTCCCCTCTTCCCCCTTTTCCTTTCTTCCCCTTCGGGTTTTTCTCTTTTTACCCCCCCCCCCTTTTTTTTTTCCCTCCTCTCTCCCCCCCCCTTTTCCCCCCCTTCCCCTCTCCCACCCCCCCTTTCCCCTGCCCCTTTTTCCCCTCCCCCCCCCCCCCCCCCTCCTCCCCTCCTTTCCCCTCCTCCTCTCCCCCTCCCCCTCCCCTTTTTCCCTCCTCTCTCTCTCCTCCCTCTCCCTCTCCCCCCCTCTCCCTCTCTTCTCTCTCCCTCTCTCCTCCTCTTCCCTTCCCTCCCCTCTCTCCCTCTTCTCCCCTTCCCCCTCTCCCCCCCTCTCCTCTCCCCCCTCTCCCTTTCCTCTCTCTCCTCTCCTCCCCCCCCCTCTCTCTCCCTCTCTCTCCCCCCTCCTCCCTCTCCCTCTCTCCCCTCTCTCTCTCTCCCTCCTCCCTCTCCCCCTTCTCTCCCTCTCTCCTCTCCTCCCTCTCTCCCTCTCTTCCTCTCTCCCCCCTCTCCCCTCTCTCTCCCTCTCTTCCCTCCTCCTCTCCCTCCTCCCTCCCCTCTCTCTTCTCTTCTCTCCTCTCCTCCCTCTCCCTCTCCTTTTCTCTCCTCCTCTCTTCTCCTCTCCCCCTCTCTCTCTTTTCCTCCTCTCTCTCTCCTCCCACTCTCTCCTTCTCTCTCTCTCCTCTCCCTTCTCTCTCCTTCTTTCTCCTCTCTCTCTCTCCCTCTCTCTCTCTCTCCTCCCTCTTTTCTCCTCCTCTCTTCTCCCCCTCCTCCTTTTTCCCTCTCTTCTCTCCTCCTCTCCTTCTTCCCCTCCTCTCTCCCCCTCTCTCTCTCCCCCCTCCCTCCCCCCCCTTCTCTCCCCCTTTTCTCTCTCTCCCTCTCTCTCCCCTCCCTTTCCCCCTCCCCTCTCTCCCTCCCTCTCTCCCTCTCTCTCTCCCCTCCCTTTCTCTCCCCCCTCTCCTCTCTCCCTCTCTCTCTCCCTCTCCTCCTCCCTCTCCCCTCTCCCCCTCTCTCTCTCCCTCTCTCTCTCTCCCCCCTCTCCTTCCCTCTCTCTCTCCCTCCTCTCTCTCCTCTCCCTCTCTCTCTCCCTCTCTTCCCCCCTCTCCCTCTCTCCTCCCTCTCTCTCCTCCTCCTCTCTTCCCCTCCTCTCTCCCTCTCCCTCTCCCCCCTTTTCCTCCCCTCTCTCTCCCTCTCTCCCTCCTCTCTCCCTCTTCCCCTCCCTCTCCCCTCTCTCTCCCCTCTCTCTCTCCCTCTCCCTCCCTCCTTCTCTCCCCCTTCTCTCCCCTCCCCCCTCTCTCCCCTCTCTCTCTCCCTCTTTTTCCCCTCTCTCCTCCCCTCCCTCCCCCTTCTCTCCTTCTCTCTCTCCCCCCCCTCCCCTCTCCTCTCTCTCCCCCTCTTCCCTCCCCCTCTCCCCCTTCCCTCCTCTCTCCCTCTCTCTCTCTCCCTCTTCTCTCCCCCTTCTCTCCCTCCCCCTCTCCCCTCCCCCTCCTTCTCTCCCTCTCTCTCTCCCCCTCCCCTCTCTCTCTCTCCCTCCCTCTCCCTCCCTTCTCTTCTCCCTCCTCTTCCCTCTCCTCTTCCCTCCCTCTCCCTCTCTCTCCCTCTCTCTCTCCCCCTCCCCTCTCCTCTCTCTCCCCCCTTTTTCCCTCTTCCTCTCCCCCTCTCCCCTCTCTCCCTCTCCTCCCCCCTCTCTCCCCCCCCTCTCTCTCCCCCCCCCTCCCCTCCCCCTCTCTCTCCCCTCTCTCTCCCCTCTCCCCCCCTCTCTCTTCTCTCCCTCTCTCCCCCCTTCCTCTCCTCCCCCCTCTCTCCCCCTCCCCCCCCTCTCTCTCCCCTCCTCTCTCCTCCTCTCTCCCTCTCCCCTTCCCTTCCCCTCACCCCCCTAACCAATCTTCCCCCTCCTCCTCTCATGGGGCCCCCTTCCCCATCTCTCATTTCTCTCCCATACCCTTTTTTCCCCTCGCCCCCTTCTCCCCTCCTCTCTTTCTCCCCCCTCCCCCTCTCCCTCTCTTTCTCCCTCCTCTACCCTTTCTCCCCCCCCCCCACTTTTCTCTCTCTCCCCCCTTGATTTTATCCCTCACCCCCTACTCTCCTTCTCTCCCCTCTTTCTACCCTATTCCTCCCCTTCTCTCCCTCTTTTTCCCTTTCCTCTCCTTCTCTCTACCCTTTCTCTCTCCCCCCCCCCCCCCTCCCCCCGCTACCCTGTCTGCGGAAATAAAAAAAAAAAAAAAAAAAAAAAAAAAAAAAAAAAAAAAAATATGGGGGCCTTAGGGAGGGAAAAAACCAGGATTGGTAGACAACCGGGAGGAAAGACTGGGAGTTAGAGCCCCAAAAAAAGGGAGGAAGAGGGGGAAGGAAGAGGGGGAGCTTGGTAAAAAAGGGAGGACGATCCCGAAGAGTGCAGGAAGTGGGAATACAGGTCTTGCAGAAAAACTGGGCAGTGCTTAGAAGAGAAACTGCAAGCCTGAAAAAATTAGAGAGATAAAAGACAATTCGATGTGACATCAGGAAATCAAAGCAGGGAAGACAGGGGGGTAAGCACAACGGAGACATACCCTAAAAACGAAGGGCCCATCAGGCCCCCCGTGGGGCAGGGAAAAAACGATGAGCCACTGAGATCAAGCGAAGGTCTGAAGACAATGAAGGAAATTCAAAGTCAGGGGCGACAAGGGATGGGCAACAAAGAGACATGCCGTACACGAAGGCCCTATAAACCCCCGTGGGGCCGGGAAAAGACGATGACACACTAAGATCAAGCGACAGGCCGAAGACAATGAAGGTTTTTTTATTCAGGATTTAACAGCCAAAAGCAGTAGCAAGGGGCAGCTGGCCAGGAAAGACCGTCCACTGAAATAGAAGTTTCAATATGACAGGGCGAAGGGAAGAAAATGTCAATGGAAGGAAATAAAAAGCCTCAGGGAAGCAGATGGACTCATGGGAGGAGGGAAAAAGGGGGAGGGCTCTTTGTGTACGGGGGTCCCGAAGCCAAAGGGGGCAACTTTGAAGAAAAAAACAGGGGGGGAAAAAAATGATTGAAGACTCATGAAAAAAGGGGAGGGGAATATGACCCATAAAAATTTTTAGGAATTTGGGGGTTTGCGAGGGAAGGATACGGGGCCTGTCAGAGTAATTTAAGATGAATCCTCGAACAGGATTCGCAAAAGAAAGCAAGACTGGGGGACAAAGAAGGGGGACCAGGAGTATACCTCGACCGCGACAGAACCAAAAGAAAGGACACACTGAAAGGGGGTAAGAGACCAAGGAGAAGAGAAGCAAGAAAATGAGCAGGAAACCCAGACACAGGAGGAAGGGCAAACAACCCCCCGAATCTCCCACCAAAAGACCCCCCCCGCAACTTCCCAAGCAACTGAGCAACCCATACTAAACCCCTCACTGTTCCTCTGCCACCAACCCCCATTCACAAAACCCCACCCAACAGCTGTCCCCTTTTGGGGATTTGACCCCCCCCCATTTAAAACATACCCCCCACCCAAGCCCCCTATAGGCCCCCCCCCAAAGGCCTCGCTCCCCCCCCCCCAAAATCTTGCATGACCACTGATAGAAAAGAAACTAAAGGGTTTGGACACAAAAGCGGATGGAAAAACGAATAAACATGAGATGGGAAAGAAAAATCATGAAAAAAACCCCCGACTCATACAGTCACGAAAAAAACTCCTGGACAAAACAACACAATTTTCCCCAAAAGGATATAGAACCGAGGAAAAATAGAAGGATAGGGGGGAGGAGGGGTTGCACTCTATAAAAAAAAAAAGGGGGTTTTAGGAAAAGGAAAACATGGACATGATTGGGAAAGAGACTACATTTAGGGACAATTCATCCGGAGAACATAAAGGTCATTTGGGGTGATGTTAACCCACCACAAACTGCAAAGGGGGCCAAAAAGGTACGAAGAAAACAACAGGTGATGGTGG